>VZRZ01007432.1:470335-486504 GCA_013398175.1 Climacteris rufus | reverse complement strand
GCGCTGGCTGCGCTCCCCGGGGTTATTTTTGAGTAGGATGGAGCTTGCCACGGCATAGCTGATGGCAGCGGTAATAGGGCAAAGCTGGGCGGCACGTTCGGAGAAGGGACATCAGGAGGTGACCGAAACAGCTCTGCCCGAGTCTCGGGGTTCAGAGGTTGTTCCCTTTGTTTTGGGGGACGCGCTCAGTTGGACGCTCCCGTGTTTGTCCTGGAGAGTTGCTGGCGCTTCCCTCAGCGCCCACCCCAGAGCTCCCTGCCAGTTGCCGTGTCGGAATCATTTCGCTTGGAAAGGACCTTTAAGGTCAAGCCCGACCATAAGGTCACAGTGGAAGCCCAAAACATGACAAGGGGCTCTGCTGAGCTGGTCCTAAATACATACAAAGGCAATGCATTCCTCTATATATACATTTGTTTTTACAAATATATAAGTAGCCCAAGACAGAATTAGCATAATTTTGGAATAGATTTTTTTTTTTATGTTGTTGTTGTCACTAATGAAAGTTTACCTGCAAAGATTTTCATTTCCCTCCTGGTTTTGGGGAGACTGGTGTTTGCAGCTCCCTCTTTTCGTTATTTATTCACTTGATACAAATTTTAATATAGTGGCTGTTGAAAGTAGTTGGCAAACATGTACACACGGTGAAGTTCTGGGCTTCATCTCCTTTACACTGACTTTTACATACTTGGATTTTATTCCTGCTTGTAGAATCCAGATCTTACATAGGAAACATTTGAATGTGTTATTTTAAAGGAATTTTTTTGGAAGAAAAATGCAAATGTAACTGAAACATACCAGTCTGCACAAAAAACCTGACTAGCGTTAGATGTGAAAATTGACATATTTTGTTAGGCCAGTTTGAGGTTGTGTATGCATTCTTGAGGAAAAGTGGGTGTTAAAGAGGTCATTCCTTGCCTTCAGTTAGGTTTTTGGTGTCATGGGGATGTTGCTGACTAGTTTTAGAAGGAAATAAAATTTTTCTGTAAAAATACATACTTATTCTGATGTATGTGTTTGTGTAAGAGCTGGAAATTAAATTAGCTGAGACAAAAATTAAAATGAATCAATATTCTTTTTCTTCACACACTGATTATTCCTGACTGGTGTGGTGCTCAGTGTCCTGCATCTTTGTGGAAATCCTGTAGTGTTGGTAAAGGCATAATGAGATAAGTCTTAAATGCTTTTGAAACTAGGATTTTATAAAAAATAGCTACTTTCTAACTTTCACAGTGTAGGCACAGACTGGTGGTTTGTAGTTGCATCCATTTTGGGAAGAAAATGGTTTTGTTTTGTAAGCTTTCCTATTTACAAAATACTGATTATAACTAGCCTAGCGAATACAGAAGTAAGACAAGTAAAAATATTTTTTCCTTAAGAGTGTTTGGTCCTGTCTTCATTTTCACTTCTGTGCTTTCCACTTGGATTAATGTGCCTCATGTAAACCAGATAAAAGAGCATATGTCAGACCATTTTCTGTATTGTAATCACAGGTCTAAATCACTATTAGCCAGTCAAATTGTTCAACTGCTTTATCCCATTATAGGAAATGTTCCACTGAATGTTCAGTCTAAGTGCAGTCTAAGTAATGATAAAACGAAGAGCCCTGCATAAAATTGGCAAAGCCAAAATGGAATAATTCCTCAGCTATGGATGCCTCCATTAAACAGCAGTGCCATGTTGGAGAGTGCTCTAGGTTGGTGCTTTACCTTCTTTGAAGGCCGTGTTTTTAAGCAAATTTGATAAGTTTCAGCAGACAGATGGAAAACTGCCTTGAATCTGCTCCTGTGAGATGCCAAGGATTCTCAACTCTTCCTAGGAGTAGGTTTATGTTAAGGGAGGGCTCCAGTGGTGCTGTGGTCACAGATGGGTTCAGAGAACAGTGGAGGTGTCCTGTAGGTGAAGAACTGGGAATCGGTGTCATCAGTACCTGGAGGGGTACAGATGCTAGAATGTGATACTAGAACAGCTTTTTCTCATTGTCTGAAGGATGTAGTTTCATGGTAGCACTGTCAGGAGAGTTAATCTTAGGTGAACAGTTCATTTTTATTATTTATATTGTAATTGTGCCTAGAGGCCAGGGCACCATTATACTACACGCAGTACAAATGCATAAGCAAAGGTTGCTTCTGCACAAACAATTTCTTAATTTAAATGTAAAGATAAGACAGCATGTAAGAGATGTGTTGGGAAAGCACAAGGGAGCTGTGAGAATGCTGTGAGGAAAAGAACATGCAGAAGTTCAAGTGCCCTGGCTATCTCAGCATCAGGGAGTGATTCACAGGCATCCGACTCGGAGGATGTATTTAAACTGTAGCACTGTAACCCTGAGGATTTTCACAGATAGCTGCTTTCCTGCCTCTAGTGCCAGACCAACACTTGTATTTTCCTTACATTTTGACAAGGGGATGTCTGTACAGAGCAGTGGTTTGGATTTAAGAGGTGGAGCAAGAATAGGCCATGCAGACCTTTGATGTTGAGAGCAAATAGGTTATTCATGATACAGTGCATCAGGAAGGAGGAGGAATACACAAAACTAATCAAAGCAGTGAAAGAGGACAATCTTTTTGTAGTATCACCTTTCTGCTTGGATTATACCTCAGGTTCCAGGGTATGGACCTGAAGGATGGGAATGTGGTCAAAAAGAAGTTGTAGAGGAAGAGTTCTGTTTTAGCTATATTGTCATTGTATGGACAGCTGGTTACTTATAAAAACATATCAGAATACTATTGTTCAAGTGCAGTAAACATTTTTGTAATCAATTTTAAGTAGTAGAGCTTTCTTAATCTGTACAGGTTACAAGCAGCACAAACAGCTGTAACTTCTTAGCAAAATTTAGTAGCAGAAGTCTCATTGACTGTGGCCCTTTGTAGATCAGTGTCTAAGCTCACTTTAAACTTTATTTTCAGCATCCGTTAGATGTTGATGTATGTTACAAATTATTTTTGCAAATGTGTGTAGTTTAAAGCAGCATATTATAATGATTTCAAAATTGTGCAAAACATTTTGTGTATTTAATTACCTGTGTTTTAATTTCCATAGTAGTTTGTCATTACCTTGGTCAATGTAAGCTGCAGTAAGTTTTCAAAGGCCATTGATTTCACACATGCAGATGGTTTTGAGGGCCCTTAAGCATAGTGTTTTTGCCAGGAAATGACTGAGAATTTTTATCATCACTTTAGTTGCATTTGCATTAGGGTAGACCAATATTTAAAGATACCTATGCTCATTTCAGAAGAACTTTTAAGTGTTGGATGGAGCTTTATAGCTCAGCTGTGTTTCTTCAGTTCATCACACACCTTCTGTGTGATACTTGTGTCGTTACTTGCCTGCCCTTTCCTCACTTCAAAATTTAACATTTGCAAATGTAAAATTGTGTTGTAGAATAAAAATGTTCCTAGCTACAGGATTGCAGTTAGGGAAGGTCATCACTACCTGACAAGACTGAGGTCTTTTGATGGATGGGCTTTGTAGAACCATTGCTCAGAAAAGGGTTAAGGTATTAAAGCAAACAGTGGCCTGTACAAGCCACGTGTATCAAACTGTTTGGCCAAAGGCCAGGAGGCACATAGTAGAACACACAGTGAGGAGATGAGGTGTGAGGATTGATGTTGGCTCTTTGAAGGCCTTTCTGGTCCTTGGCAGAACAGGGCTGAGCTTTGTGCCATGTTCTTCAGCAGCCCATGTTGTGTGACTTCTCCACCATATTCAAATTACCAAGCAATTCCCCAACTGCCTAATGCAGTTCTTGCACAGGAGCCTGGCTGAAACTGCTCAGGAGGTCAATGATCCTGCACTAATCCTTAGATTTTCTGTTCTTTATAAGAACTTGTGTGATGGATGTGGTTTTATCAAATTGGTTTGCCATGTTCTCAAAGTTGTTAATATAGGGGTTCATGTGGCATCTTCACTTGAGTTTTAAGGGTGAGTGAAGTGAGGCTTAATGTTGTGCACTTGCTGTGAAGAACTTGCTGTGAGAGTTTTGCTGAAGAACTGGAGAGATTTTTTTGACATTGCAGTTATTAGTTTGTTTATGTTTGTATGTAATAATGCACTGAGCTTCTGTAGCACTTGTGAGAGGACCTCCAAGAGCTGTCGGACAGTGTCGTGACAGATCAGGTGTGATCAACTGTGAAATCTCAACATACTGGTCCCAAGGCATGTCCTGCCCTGCTACTCTGAGCCATCTACACACCAGGCATCTCTTCATCCTGTATGCAATGACACAGGAGACTTTTCCCAGCTTAAAACAATAAAACAGTTCCACTTTCTTGGCTTAGCTTGTGGACTTTTTTTTTCTTGTTAGCATGTTCAACTCCTACTAACTTCTTGTCATTGTTCTTTCATAAGATAAGTAATTGGAAATGGACATTTCTATTCTTTGTCATCGTTTCAGTTGAGAGATGGTTTTCCAAGGCAGCTGAGAACAGGTAAACTCTGCCTTTCTCAGGCTGAAGTTGTTTTTTAACTCTTAGCCTTACAGCAGTGTTGGAGGGGTAGCAGGGCTATGTATTGCTGGGGAAAATAGAATTACTTATCCACCACTAAGGATTGCTCCTTTATGATGGCATACACTTATGCTGTAGAATCAGCTTTTCAAGAAATGCTATCATAGGTACACTAAAACGTTATGAATTGCTAAATAATTAACTGATTGACAATTCCAGGAAATATTGAAAGCTTTTCTCCTTTCTAATATATTTGATTCCCAGTTCATGCAATCTGCATTATTCATACAGTTTGGATAAATACAGAGAGGCAAGAGTTTATTTCAGCAAGTACTTTTTTGCTAGTAACTTGCATTGAATTCTTCATTTTTTGTTTTGGGATTCTTTTCTAGTGGAAGGATGGCACTAGAGATTGCTGTTCATGCCATTGCTCTGTTAGTCAAAATAAGTTTGGGCACTTGTTTGCAAGAACTCCGTTCAGTAAGTTCTATCAGCACTGGTGCTTTTGAAAGCAAGTAGGATGAAGTAGGAAAACCCTTAAAACCTAGACTATTTATTGCTTAAAGAAACACAGGCAGGGAGTGTATGGAGTGCATCAGGTGGTTATTTTCCCCAAACACCATAAATCTTGAGCGGGTTCTGGCAGCGCGAGGGAGCAGCAGCGCTGCCCTCCCTCCTCTCCCAGCTGTTTGTTCTCTCCCCTGTGCTGACCCAGGAGTTTGTGGGGAGCTGCACTGGAACCTGAGCTGGGTTCCAGCCTGGCAGAGGAACGTGTTGGTGACAGCAGGAGGGAGGAGGGAGGCCACAGCAAGGGCCGGGCTGCGGCAGCGGGCAGAGCCGCGGCTCCGGGCAGCACCGCCAGCCTGCAGCGCTCGCCGCGAAGGGACGGCCTGGCGTGCCTGAAATGGGACTTTGCTTTTCAGCCTGGCTCCTTGGAGCTTTTATTTCAGGAGATGGAGATCCTTCCAGCCCATAGTCACATATTGCTGGTTCACTGGTTGTTTTAAAAAAATTCACGATGTTGAGAGGGTTCTTCACGGCGTGTAGATAGATGAGTTGTTCTCATCTTTCATGCCCCAGACATTGGCATTGATTAAATAAGGAATTTCAGTTCTCACTTTGATCCTCAGAATCATTCTGAAATTGAATATTTAAAGTACCCTAAAATCACAGTGTAAGTAAAATGTTTTATGTTAACAATAGTTCCTGGTATTCTGAAAGCTTCCTCCTACAAGTATATCAATATATAGGCATTACAATAAAATCACATGAGATCTTGCTTCTTTCAGAATATTTTTCCCTTTTAGATTTTCTTGGAAGTATTTTTATGAAATTACACATGCACCTAATCCTATTCCCAGCCAGTCCAATATAAATTTCTAATTACTAATTTTCAGTGCTGTATTTATCAACATTCTAATTGCTTTCCTTGAAGGAACTGCTGGAAGCACTATCAAAGGATGATTCTGCCCAGACTTTTGGCATGGGGTAGGGGGAGAGAGAAAAAAAGAGGCCTTTTTCTCTTCTACTATGTTATTACTGAAAATAAAGTCTTGCCCAAACTAGTTTTAATTAGGCTATTGGGGGAAAAAAAATCAGCTTTAGGAAAATTTACTGATTTTTTTATTTTGCCTATTATATAATTATATTCCTTGGAGCACGTGCAGTTGAGTCACTTGTATAGCACAGTAAGATAAAAGGGATTTTTGGTGGTGAAGATATGGTCCAAATTTGCAGTGTCTGCCACTAAACATTCACTGACATCTGAGCTGACTGTTTGAGAGTAGTTTGGAAGCCTTAGCTAATCCAGAATGACTTCTGGAACATCCCAGTGTTCATAGAACCTGGATGTTCCAACAGTAGTGTCTCCCTGCCTGGCTTTGTCTGGCAGTGAAGACTGTCTGCAGTGTTCTTAGGGAATGTGTTCTCAACAGAACAGGATAGGGTGGCTCCATATTGTTACTAATAAAAGGAGAAGCAATTCCTTCGTAAAATTTGGGAGATTTATTGGTAAGCCATTTCATAAACACAGAATGTGAATTATTTAGGGTTCTTTTTCCTGAAGTGTGGAGTTCAAAAGCACAATAAAATTCTTATAAATGAAAAGAATATTTAGTTTTCCTATATCACCAGAGATAAATGGATCTGTATGGCCAGAAAAGACTTCAGGGTGATCTTGCTTATCCTTCTGTGTGTTGTGTATCTGTACCATTTCTGACAAATGGTTCTTTGACTTGTTTTTGAAGTATTTAGTGAATGCAATTCCCCTGTATCTCTAGGCAATTGGTTTCAGTAACTAATTTTGTACAGTATAAAATAAATATTCTTTACTGCTGATTAAGCCAGTTTTGTCTTGTATTACTTACAGTGGAAATGGAGAACAATTTTTATAATAAACTTTTATTTATTAGGTGATTGTTTCCTTTGTTCTGCACTGAAAAAGCTTAACCTCTATAGCAACATAAAATTGGTTTAACTGATTTATCTTTCACAAGACTGCTAGTCTTTATAAAGTTTCACTTGGTTGATATGAGCCACTTGCCAATTTATCAGAATGTTTTTTTGTTAAGAACTTGTCTTCAAAAATATTTGTAGCCCCTGTCTCAGCTATGTGTCACATGTAACTCTTCTCTGTGTGTAAATGTCCTCATGCAGGTCCTGGAGGAAGGGACTTTCTTTCTGATGTTCTCCCATGTTGGTTGAAAAGAATTTGCAAATAAATACTCTCTGAGTGCTGTAGCTCATTGTTGCCAGCCTCTCTTAGGGCATTTTCACCAGGACTGTATTAGGGAAGATGATTGCTCATAGTTTAGGGATTACTTCTCTCTGTTTCTTAAGCATTGTGTAAAATTCTTCCAGTCCTGGTGACTTGAATTTCTCTGATTATTTAGTCTAGTAGCAAAATCAGTTTTTAGTACTAGCTACAATATATCTGTTTTATAAAGGCTAAAATACAGAAAATGGCATTTGAGTCTGTTTTGTTACCCGTTTGTTCTTTTAAAACACTGTTTGTACAGACTTTTGTGTTTTCTTTTTACTTCTAAAATATTTCTGAAACTTTGTTTGCCTTTTATATTGCACAGTGGTGATACTGCATGGTGTGCTTTTATCTCTTCTGATTTTTATCCCTGACAGTTTATGCTGTTCCTTTATATTCATTAAAATGCCCTTGTTTCCGTTCCTAATATGATTCTTTATAGTTTCAGACCCTTATTACTGGCTGCTTTTGATGTAGCCTGTATTGTTCATATACATTTCCTATCTCTCCCTTGCTTTGGAATGCTTTGCCATTGTGTATATTCCAGTACAGTAACTGCCAGTCTTCCTTTAAATTGCAGTCTCAAGAGATTCTAGCCACAAGTTCAAAGAGTTTGTTGAAATTTGCTTTTCTTACTTCAGTTAATTGAAGATAAAAATTTGCTCTCCTTTCTCTACTGCTCTCACTTTCCCCCTGCCTTGGCACAGCGAGTGCTTCTCGTTACCACTTCCAGCCAAATCACTGTACACATTGAGATGTTTAAAATGGAGCCTGCCCTAATAGAGTGAAGTGTGAAGTAACTGCTCTTCTGGCACCCTCAACTTTGTGAAACAGTTGTCCTCAGCGTTTTCACAAACATGTTGGGCTGTTGGTTCTGATATTTTGGTTTTCTATTAGACGTATGGATGATGAAGGCCTCCTTTTACCCTCAAGATACGTGCTCTGAAAGCTTCTCTTAGCTGATTCCAAGGACTTACCAGCTTCCCCAGATTTTTCTCTCCCAGCCTTTCCAGCTCCTTATTCCCTACATCTCATTCTCTGTTGCTTATGTGTTTGTTTCTACTCCAACTTCTTTCCTTCTCTTGTAACAAAAGCGAGTCTTTTTTTCTTACCATGGCACACTGAACTGTATGAGATTAGAACTTCATTTAGAAATGGGCCAGTTGCTTTTCTTTGTGAGGAGAGGCTTGGAAAAAGGGAATTTTAAAATACAATTAAAAAGAACTGATCATTCCAGTTTGCTTGAATTTTACCATTTATAAATTGGGGTAATTTGTGGCTGTGCTTGTGTTCTGTATGGATGAGTGGCATGGCTGTAGCCAGCATTAGTGTTGTGGGACATGAGGCGTTCAGCTTCTTGTCTGTGCTTGTGAAAAACCCAGCAGGGAAAGTTTGGAATTGCTGGACTGTGTTGTCCCCTGTGTCATCTCTGTTGTCAGATGGTTCCAGTGTTGCTTGTGCAGTTCTGACCTGGGCCTGCCACCACTGTGCCAAACAGTTCCCAAGGCTGGCCCAGGGTTTCGTGTGGGCCGCACGCTGTTCCCAAGGTAGTTTTTGTGTGGGAGTTTGGGGATTAGATAGCATGGATGAAGGCTGTTTGGTGCTCCTCAGCCTCAAGGCCATCACCACCAACTCTGTTTAATTTACTGCTGTAACTCTTAACTGGTGTTTTTGGGTTTGCTTTTCTTTTAAGGAGGAATTCAATGTAACTGAGAATTCTCATCACTTTTACTTTCAGCCCTCCTGGGCAAACAGTGTGCCACAGTTAATGTTCTCTAACCCATAGGGATGTAAATTTAGGAAGAACAGCTCACAGCAGAATTGCTCTAGAGGGAGCAGAGGAGATGGGATGTACAAGCCACGAGGCTCTGGGAAATGCTGGCTTTCAGTGCTACTTCAGGCTTCTGACACACTATGTTTCCTGGTTCATGGTTTGAGTAATTAACCTTGCATCAGGCATCCTGGTAGAGATTTATTCAAAGGGAAGTGCAAAACACATTCAGCAGGAATTCCAATTTGTATTTCTGCCTGTGTCTTCCAGAAAGCCTTTAGGAGAAAACTGGGCCCAGAAATGGAAGGGTAACTCGAGAAATAAATGATCTGTAAGCAAAATTATTTAGAGAAACAATCTCTGAGCTCTTTCATGTAGCAGTAAGGGCTGGCTCATGTCTGGCTGTGCTGTCACCTCTTTCTGTAATGGAATGGGAGAGTATTCTTTGTCCTAGGGTGTGCTGTGGACAGCTTGAAAATACATTAGTTTCAAATGTGTTTGTTGGTAAAGAATAAATACAAAAGCCTGGCAAACTGATTCATATTTCTTGTGGTCTCTATGTGCTCTTCTCAGATGAGGATACACTGGTAGAGCAGGACAGAGAAAGTACTGTTGGTTGTGAACCTTCTTTATGGACAAGCAGAAAATCTTGATCTCAAGGCTCGTTAACCAGACACTGTCAGTGGAGGTTTTAAATTACTGATAATGTAAATAAATATTTGTTTAAGAAATTTTCAGTTTACTTTTTTTTTTTCAATTCATGTCTCTCTTTTCATTTTACTTGTTTTAGACTGTCTTGATGGACAAAAATGACCTGTTTTTACACTGTTAGCTTGACCATGTTATTTTAAAGGATTTTTTAGACCAATGAGAGTTTCTTGTCTATAAGAAACTGAACATGCTCACACTTAGAAAAAGTGGAGTCACAGTTGTCTTGGACATGTTTCAACTTGTTGAGTTGAAGCTTGGGCTCTCAGCTATTCTGTATCTTCTCAGCTGCACTGTTTTCTATGTGTGGCTAGAATTTGGAAAAATACTGTGATAGACCTTTGTTAGCTGGCTTTTATCTAAAGACTATAAATGTTATAAGAGCAAGTTGTTGAATTTTTCTGGTTTTTATATTTTTTTTTGTCCTCTAGTGTGTAGCCTGAGCTGAACCTGGAGAATGTACATCTGCATGGATGTGACCATGTCATGTGGTGTGGGAGCATATTCCATAACAGCTCTTAGTAATGGGCCTTGGGGACAGGGCAGAGGCTGGATTCTAGCTCCTGTAGTCATGCCACTTAGCTTTCTTTTTTAGTCTTGTGATGCTCTAGTTTCTATCGGAATTGTTTTCTTTCAAAACTTTAAAGGAATAATGATACTTCTTTTACTATTTTAAAGGAGCTTACTAATTAAAGGAGGAAGTGTATTCAAATTCTGCTGAGGCCTTCATGCTTAGTCAGAAGAGTGGAGTAGTTACCTCTGAAATTCAATTCAGATGGACTTGGGTGTGGGCAGGGGCCATCTAGTAGGACATACTAAAAGAAAGGTGGTTTAGGTGTGATTTAAGCCATCTGAATATCATCTGTATGCCCTGATCTCTGTTGTCTGTACTTGGTGTAAGTTATTTGAAATAGGGTCCCCCCATAAGATTTCAGCACTGTGTATAATTACACAGCTTTGTAAACAATGAATTGAACTTCAAAATATTTGTAAACCATTTTGGGAACAGACTCTGACCTGCTTTGAGCAGGAGGTTAGACTGGCTGACCTCTGAGGTCTTTTTCAACCTGAGTTACTATGTGATCCTATTCCATGAGCATCCCTTCTGATGGGGATGTCCATTACTTATGTTGTACCCATTGCTTTTACACAGTGAATGATGTGTAATAGCTTTGATTTCGTAGTTGGTGTATTCCTGTATTGTTATGGAAAGAAAATAGTTTACTCAATCTCTTTGTTTCATTGTCTGTATTCCTTATTTCCTTTGTCACTTGATACTTGCTTTATCTGTTAATCTGTGTGATTCCACATATACTAAATAAATTATTACTTCCTTACCACATTGGGATTGTTTTTTTCAGAAATGGTGTCACCTGGCATTCCAGATTGTCTTTTTAAAAAGTATGTTTAAGAGTTTATCTGCTAGAAAAGGGTAGGGCTATTTTGATTACTTTAAAGTAAATATGTCAGAAATTTATTCTCTTTGGATTTCCATCATGGAGTGTTGAAAACAGTTTTGTCTTACCTGTGCTAGCAGCTAACAAGGCTTGTCACTAGCAATGAGTGATTTTCTGATGGCCTGGGATTGTTTAGGTATTGTCTGTTTTCTGCCTCTTCTCGCATCTTCTTTTCAATGTGTGGTCTTTTCATCTGTATTGGGTTTTAGTGCTGTGTGAATTTGTTTGCTCACCCCTTGATGTCCTTTTGTCAGAAAGAAAATTGTCTTCAGGAGCTGTAGTGACAGGACAAGGGGGAATGGCTTCAGACTGTCAGAGGGCAGGTTTAGATTAGATGTTAAGAACAAATTCTTTGCTGTGAGGGTGCTGAGGCACTGGAACAGATTGCACAGAGAAGTTGTGGATGCCCCATCCATGGAAGTGTTCATAGCCAGGCTGGACAGGGCTTGGAGCAGCCTGGGGTAGTGGAAGGTGCCCCTGCCCATGGGAGGGAAATTGGAGCAAGGTGATTAAGGTCCCTCCAACCCAAACCATTCTATGACTGTAAGGGGTACTACATTATCATTTCAGTTATGGAAGAGTTTACCCCTAGCAGCACTCAGCAGGAGTGTAGAACAGACACAGGTCATGAAACTCTTGTCTCTTGTGCAGTATTTCTGCAAGAAGGCACCATGTGCTGTACTACTGCAATGCCAGGTGAAACAGCGATGAAGTGAGTATGGAAGTCTGATTTCCAGAGGAAATGCAAGGTTTGAAGACCTATATTTTTTTCTTTCAAATATTTTGGTTTTGAAATGCTTTTTAACCTGATCCAGCCTATGCCTCTCCATTGATAGCACCATTTGCCTTGTGGCACTGGACACTGATGACACCTTGTGAGCTCAAGCTGCTTTGTGAGATCTTGTGCTGATGTTGTGCAGGTGGATATCAGACATAGAGGCAAGAGGGGACACTCCAGCTTGTTGTTGAGGGTTTCTGCCTCAAATTCACACCCATCAGTCAATCAAGTGGAATGGTAGGCTTTGCATTGGAGTGACCTGTTCAGTGTCACAGGGATGGTAGCTTTTGGCTGAGTCATGGAAAGATGTCAGGGAAAAAAGAGACCTTGAGCCTTTTCAGATATATTTGCCAAAACTTGCCAGTCAAAACCGTGAGAAGAGACAGAATATGATACTTTTTATATAGAAAGTTATTCCAATTACCTGACTTATATGGCTGTTCAAATTTTATCTCTAAAAGCCAGCTTGTTAGATATGACATCTCAGATGTAATGGCTTTAAACTGAATTTATCACAGTATGTTAATGTGGTTATGTAGTTAATACACAAAATGTCTTTCTTGGCTGTGTGACGTGCTACCAGCCTGTCTTGGGGTCCAGATATGAGCTGGTTCATGCACACAAGAAGAGAGAGCAGGGAAGAGGAAATACACCATTTGGAACTGGTTTGGAACCTGTATTTTTCTTTTTATTTTTTACTTTTAGGGATGGAGTCTGTCTCTAGAGAATGTCGTAGTATAGGTTAGAAACTATGAACTCCAAACCCTTCTCAAATGCAGCAAAAAAAAAGTTGTCTTCTGTTTAATCCTTTGGCATGGAAAGTGGAATTTACAGAGAAACCATTCGCAGAAGAGGGTGGTTTGGGTTGCTATGTAGCATGGAAGCATAAAGAGATGCTGGATGGTAAAATGCCTTTATATTTCAGTAGAATTGCCAGGCTAAGGAGAAATACTTGCTTGTTGTCGTTTTGTAGCTCAATACTTAGCACTTAATCTCAAGTTGTTACAACTATAATATTTTTAGAAGACCATTGAATATTTTGGGAACAGCAGGTCAGCAGGAGTTAAGAAGAAACAAACGTTTAAGAAAGACAAACACATTTTTGTGCTTCTTAATATATCCATCTTTGTGTGTTTTAAGTAACAGATCACATGTATGACCTACTTAAAGCAGCAAAGTAATACTTCTGTTGAGAAGCCCATGTCTCTTGTTTGTATATGTATTCCATCTGAAATTTCATTGGGAATATATTGGAATTGGTGACTTATCTATTTCTGACTTTCTCTTGGTTGCTGTGAAGAAACATTCTCCCAAAGTCAGGAATTGTAAATAGGGCCTATCACAAACAGATAGGGCGTGCTTTGCTCAATGTGTCTTGATTAACTCAAGAGTGGCATCCTTGAGTTAATCAGTTTGAGCTTGGAAGAAAACAGTCCACCATATGTATAGACATAAGTTTTTATCTTAATCATTAAATCTATCACTTCTGTTGCTGATGCAAAAAAAAAAAAAAGAAGTCTGTCTTAGGAGAGACGACTGGTCCCATTTTTCCCAAGTACATTTTCTTGGCAGAAGCACTGGCATAAACACTTCCTGCCTTGCCATTGTGGTGCCACACGTTTGTGGAGACGTGTGAGTCGGGGCAGGGAATTGCTGCAGACACAATTGCTTTGCCTTTTCTCAGTGTCCAAGCCACCACCCCTGCTTCTTGCTGGCTTGCCCTGCAGCAAGTTTGGTCCATGTGCCTGGTTCACAACGTGATCCAGCCCACAGCTGAACGGGAACAGCTCCGAGGCTGGGAAGGAGAGGGGTGGGCTGGGATCAGCTTCAATGAGAACTGCTGCTGAATGTATAATCCTACTGAGTGCAACTTCTGGGCAGTTTGTGTGGAGAAGTAGTAATCACTCAACATGACTGGTGTTGGACCATGTCTGACGGTGCTGGAGTAAAATTACACTTGGTCCTTCCTGAGATTTTTATGGCAATGAATGTGTGTTTACAGTAAAAGAACCAAATCTTGCTTCTTTGTGAGAGAAAAAGCATCCCCATGTTCTAAGCTCTGGGGAACAACAAGGACAGATAATATGGCTTCATATTTGTTAGCTTGGATCTTGGGTCACATGCACGGCAAGGAAAAGTACTGAGAGTAATTTATTATTATTTTAACCAGTTATTATAAAATTACAACTTATCTTGTTTGTGCTAGCATATGTAAACTTGTCAGGTGACCCATTACCTGGTATGCTAAAACCTGCACTTTTTAACAGTGTAATGTGAAAATATCTGCAGGTTTAAGGTACAGCAGCCTAAACAACCCTGTGAATGGATGGAGGGTTAGTTGTGCTGCTGGGTTATCAGCTGTACCACACCAGGGTTGTAGTGGAAGCTCATCAACACGGGCAGTTAATGGGATAGATGGCACAAAGTAAACTTGGTGCTCCAGCCTTGCTTAACCTGCTGACTCTGAAGACAAAAACTCATTTAATACCATTTGAAAAATACACAGCTTCTGTCTCCTGTTTGGTATCTTCCTGGGTTTAAGAGGAGCTTACTTTAGTTAATCTTGGAATAGTTGGTTAGAAATGTTTAAACTCAGCAAAGATGGAAGTCCAAGAGGGGCTTGTCCTGGCTGAACCTGGCAGGCTGTGAGTGTGCAGGGGAATAGCAAAGGCATCAATGTCTCAGTAGTGGCTTTGCAATTCACCACTTGTTGGTTGGACCAAGGCAACCAACCCTTACTGCAGAATAAACCCCTGACATGTACCATCTCTGCTGAGGTTTAGGCCAACATATTTAACCTTCTCATTGCAGCAGGCTGAGTGTGCTAATATGTGTGGTTACAGAGATGTGCTGATAAGCCAGAGCTTGATAGCTCCTTGTAGCCAAATATATTTATGTGTCCGTACCTGTACTAACATGGCACAATGGCTCTTATACAATAGTTACTTGTTTCAGAGTAAACACCTGGAGATCTTTTCATGTGAGTGCTTTCTTTTTAAAATTTTATCTTCATCTCTGCAGAATGGGTTTGATAAAACTTTCCCTGTAAGCTGGGCACCTGGAACATGTTTCAGTTGAAAATGTAAGGAGAGGCAGCATTGATCCACTCCCTCTACCTGGCTAGATCCTGCTGTGTGAATCGGTGTGGGGATTTGGATTTGTTTTGCTCAGTCTTACAAGTGAGGTGGTACTTCTGAGTTTCCAGGTGCATTTATTGAGAATTTCTCTAATCAGTAATGATAAGGTAATACTGAACTTACTTGCTTGTCCACAACAGATGGTGCCCAAGATGAACAATGTCCAGCTGCAGCTCGATGCGACAGAAGAGAATTTGATAAGAGAAAATATTGAGTGAGAAAATAGATGTAACGCATGGTCTTTCGTTTGGCAGACAAGTCAGATTATTATGTCAACGTGTCAACCTCTGTCTTGCAGATGTTTGATACTTAAATTTTAGGAAAACTTAAGATTGGCAGAAGCAAAGCATTACACAACAGCTGCTTCGGGGTTTTTGCGTGAAGGGAAGTTGAACAAAGGTAGTTGCATTAGTGCTCAAATTGGCAGAGCCATTGGTTTGCAAGTATCTATCAATACAAGTGAAGTGACACTTGCGTAATGTTTTCTTGATTTGTTTTTCCCTCTGAAGGAGAATGAAATTGGCAGGGAGCATTTGGAGGATTAGGAAAGAGCCGTTTGTAGATGGACATTTGTCAAGCTTTGCTTTCTTAGCTCGCCCATTCCAGATTGTTTTGGAGAAGTGTAGAGCTGCTTGGAAAATGTTGAGGGGGGACTAAAACATAAAACTAACTCAAAACACAAAGCCAAACCACAAGAAGTTTCATCTCAACATGAGGAAGAACTTTACGTTGAGGGTGTCAGAGCACGGGAAGAGGCTGCCTAGAAGGGTCTGGAGACAGTCCAAACCCACCTGGACGTGTTCCTGTCACCTGCTCCAGGTGACCCTGCCTTGGCCAGGGGGTTGAAATAGATGATCCCCAACCCAAACAGTTGTGTGATGCTGTGGAAAAAGAAAATAAAGGCGAACCCTGAAGCCCCACGTTAATCTTCCAAGGGTGAAACCCTGGTTTTCGCAGAGCAGCCCCCAGCAGGCGCGGAGGGGCCGCCGGGGAAGCGGCCGGCGTCTATGGAAACGTAACTTCGCTTGCGCCGCTTTGTTAAACGGCAAAGTGCGGCCGTGGGGGGAAGGGAGCGGGGAGGGAGCGGGAGCGCTCGGAGGGAGCTCCCGGCCAGG
>VZRZ01007432.1:216630-469993 GCA_013398175.1 Climacteris rufus | reverse complement strand
GGGGGCCCTGTAGAGCCGCCCGAGGCCCCGGGGCAGCGGCCGGGGGAGCTGCGAGCGAGCGGCACGAACATGGCAGCCCGCGGGCAGTGCTGAGCATCGGCGTCTCCGCTCCGCGCTGCGCTCGGGCCCTGACATGTAAATAACTTCTCTTCGCTCCGGATCGCACCGGTGCCAGCCCCTCCATTTTCCAGAGGGGATTTGCGAGCGGTTCCGCGGCGCTGGGCGATGTCGCGCAGAGCCAGTTCGCCGGGGGTGAGTACGGCTGGCGCTGAACTTCTTTGTATCGAGGGCAGGCGGGGACAGCGGGAAGGGGCTCCCCGGGGACCGGGGACCCGCCGGGACCGGGCGGCAAACTTGGCGTGGGGACCGGGCGCCGCTGGCACTCGGCACTGCGAATTCGACGCCGTTCGGTCAAAAAAAACCCGGACCCGAGTCCAGACGTGGGTGTAGAGGTTCAAGTTACGCGTTCGCTGGGTAATCCTCGGCCGTTTACAAAATAAAAATAAGAAAAAGGGAGGGCGGTGGGTGGGAGAAACAACCACAAAAGCCCCGCTCGGGCTGACCCGGGCGCAGCCGGGCATCCGGTCATCGCTGCCCGGGTACACCTACACACGTGTGCCCGCTCGGACACGCACGTATTCCTTCAAAAACAGCATTTCGTATGGCTGGCTATAGCACAACTATTTTTTTTTTCCTTTTATATTTTTTTGGTCACTTTCACTTCCTGATGTAAGTACTGGAACGATGGAAAATGGAGATAGGACTAATTTTTCTTTAGTATTTCGAAGTATTCTGTACACGCTGTTTTTGAAGAGCGTGCCATTTTAATTTCACATGCTTTCGAAGCATACCTGTATAGTGTTAATTTTAGGTGATCCTGCCAGCTGTCTTAAACTATAGTTCTAAATTATGAGAGAAAAATAAAAATACTTTAGAAAATAAACGGTGTTTCTAGAGCCTAATGGATGGCCAGACAATCGTATATGATGGTTTTTGTGCGAGCAGTGAGCAAATAGGTCGTAAGTCAAAGTAAGTGTTATGTAGCTGGCTGGCTTTGACAAACTTGGTACAACTGTAAAGAAAAAAGTCTTAATTTTTGTTTATTTGGACAACATGAGAGGCTGGCTAGCCCTCTTTTCCAGTGCGGTTACTTTTTAGCAGGTTGATTTAAAATAAAACCACCCAACAAAACAACCTTTGCTTTCAAAATACGAACCAGTTAATTCGTGTAGTGTTTTGTATTTTTCTGAAAACTTCAGTCTTGTGCTTAATTCTGGATACTAAACACTAGATACTCACCAGTGAATCATTAGTTAACACTACAACCAGATTCTTACATAATTGAAAAACGTTCCTGAGTTAGTCTAGTTTATTATTTAACTTCATTTTTTTCCTGGAACAGTGTTACATGGCAGAGAATTGTTGAAAGAACTGAAGATTAGTGTGACAATGATGTGGGGCTTTTTCCTGTGCAGAACTAAAGCAGTGGTGGGTTTGTACTCCTGTAGCAAAACTGAAACAACTGGGCAGACATTTAAAGGTTCTCAGTGACTCTGTACAATGCTGGGTATTGAAGTACACACAGCTGCTGAGCTGGAGGTTACGTGGAGGGGTCTTTGTGCTGTCTCTGCATCACGGTGATGGTCGTGTGTGGTGTTTGATGTTCCTGCACAATAAAATACACTTGCTACAGAAAATAACTGCAGTCTCCCAGACTGTTCAGTGCAAATATTTTAACTATCTACTTGTAAGACAGAGGCAGGAGACAAGACAGTTTTTTCTCGGTGCTGTGTGATCAGCTGCATCTAGGCAAACCATTCAGTAACTTCACTGATGACTACTGTACATTTACTTTCAAAGTGTTTGGTTATGTGTCTTTTACTGTTTTATTGTAAATGGCCTTTCTTTTGAGAATATACTGGAGTTTGAGTATCTAGTTTTTAATTGCTTGCCTATCTCACAGGTCATCTTTGTAAGCTGTTTTATGACTCTTGTTGTGTCTGTTCTGTGCAAAGTAATACCTAATATTCTGTCAGTGTTAAACACATTTAGGGCAAAATACGTTTGTGGGTTTTTTTTGGGTTTTTTTTTTTTTTGTGGGAACTGTTATTTAATTTTGATATAATTACTTTGTCAGACTCGACACTCAGTTGACTTATAGCCTTTTTCTTCTTGCCTCTTTATTTTTTTCTTGTTTTTTTTCTGTATTATTCTTTCCCAAGCAGAAACTCCTGCAGAGTTTTGGCAAAATAATCTTTGGGAGCTTTTTTTTTTTTTTTTGAGGGGAGGATGCAGGGGGTGGCATTATTGTCATTTACATAATAAGTAGAAGGTAGTTGCAGCATGTACAGTTTCTTAATGTGACCGTTCATTGGACTTGCCTTAAAATGATCTTTGAAGGGTAAAGGGCTGAGCAAAAATTAAAAGCAGCCATGTATTTAGTTCTCCTTTTGTTTCAGACTAGAAGGACCATTCAGTATGTGCTTTACAGGGTATTTCCAGCCTTACTTTATTTAATTTATTCAGCTATTTAAAAATAATGGTTAAAGCAGTCTTTTCTCATTGCTGCTGTCAAGTCTTACGGCTTTGCAATTCTTATTTCCTGTTCTTAAACTGTTGATAGAAAACTGTTAGCACAGACAAATATGTACTTTGTGTTCACCATTTAATATAAAATATGCTGCCCAAAAGGAAGGGGGACTGACTCTGGAGTGTTGTCAAAAGCATGCTCTAAACAAGCTGAAAGATGCTTTTTTGTTTTATCTGGGCAGTTGCAATTTTAGTAATTACTAAAGCTCCTCGAAACCCTGGGACACAGGGTGTTTGCAGAAAGAAATATTAAAAACCAGTGTGACAGTGGGCCTTTAGCTAGTCTTTTATAATTCTGTCTTTCCTCTGCGAAATCCTTTTGGCAAGTTGTGGTGCTCTGGCAGGAGCCCAGCGTGTGATATCACAGATATCAGATGTCTCCTTGCCATCCCTGGCATTTGCTGTGCCGCAGTGGTGCTCCCTGGGATGGGCTTAGGTGAACCAGGAAATGTCATGGAAATTCAGCAGGGAAAGCAGCGTGGTGGAGAAACTGTCACGTGCTTTTGGGAATAGGTGAGCGCCTTCTGTTTGACAGAGTTCACATCCTGGTGTTTGGTAATCTGATGTGGGATGTGTTCAGCAAACAGATGTGTCTTTTAGTGGTCTTGACAGATTGGGTTTTTTTTCCTGACATCTCAGATATGGATGACTGGCAAAACATCACAGTTCAGCTTTGCCCTTTGGAAATACCTCTGATTAAAAAAATGGAGTGTAATTACACGTGGCCTTGTTAGAATTTTTTTTTTCGTCTCAGTGTTGAGCTCCAGTGCCATAGATGATATCACCCATTTGGAGGATATTTGACTCCTTCCTAAGATCTGCTAGAAGTCAGTCACAGCTCATTGCATTTCTGTCTGTCTCTTAGGGAAGTCCCCCTCGTGTCTGTAGTCACTGGTGAAACATTACACAGAAAGTGTGGCTTGTGCTGATGGTGCTTTTGTAAGCTAGAAAAGAGATTTCATGCTGGCTACTTTGTTCCATATTTTCATCCTGATTTCCAGGCATCAAAAGGTGAATACTTGTGTAACATTAGTTAATTAGACAGAGAAGATAAAGCATGGCAGAAGAGTCTGCTTGCGTATTTATTTGTTTGTTTAGCCAGAACTTGGAGTTCTTGAGTATAATTCAGTTTCAGGAATGAATTCTTTGTTTTAGATGGAGCTCAGTGTGTTCCTCCTAACCACAAACCCTTCCATGTTGTTACTCTAGATCTCCTTTTCTCTCTCTCTTTTTTTTGCTTATTTTTGATTTCTGGGCCCTGAATGCCCCCATGCTATAAAAAGAGAAGGTAGGTTGCTTTTGGAAGACTGTTTAGGAAGAAACACATGCAAGAACAGGTTATTACTGCTTGATTTATATAGTTTATATGTAGTTTATATATACAGTTAGCCAGCTTGCAATCCTCGTTAGCATCTATCAGGTGCCATAGAGAAAATTGGACAAACTCTGAAGAGGGCAGTTCTGGGAATAATTATTCCATGGGGTATCTGTTTCAGATGGGATTAGACCAGGAGGAAAGAGAGTTGTGTTTTTTTCCAGAATTGAGAAAACAGAAGCAGAATTTCAAGCAGCATTCTTATTTGTGCGTTTAGTTCTGCAGAAATCTGCCTTCTTTGAAGCAAACAACTTGTGAGGATACTGAGTTTAATACAGCTTGAAGGCTTTTTTGAAGCACAAGAAACAGGGTGAAAGGATATGATGTATTTGGCAGAACAAAGAGGATGGGGCAGGGGGAAGGGATGGGATGCATGGGACTATACAAGGACAGCATATCTGAAGCAATGAGGAGGAATAAGGTTGGAGGTTTACTTTCATCACCTTGTCCTTAGGCTTGATAGGGGAATTTTGGCAGCACAGTTTTGTGGCACTGTTGAGAATGTGTTTAGCAGGCAAGAAGATACCAACAGTGGTCAAGGAGAGTGATGAATGAATGAGTCTAGAATATTTTCTAACCTTTTCAAAGGTTACTTGATCTGGGTCAAATAATAGGTGTGCTAGGTGTTGTCACTGCCATGTCAGCCTTTTGTTGTGTACAGAAGGTTTAGTCACATTGTGGCAGAAGTCATTCAGTGTGTATTCAGGGCTGCCATAAAATGGAGGTCAGGATTGAGTAGTAAGTACTGCTGTTAACCTGTGAGAGACTGTTCTGGTTTGAAAAATTTCACTTTGGCTTTGCAGTATTTTAGTAGAAGGTTAATTGCACATAGGAAGGGGTACAGAGGCAAGGTAGAGGGCTTTTGGAAGAATTGTGGGTTTGCAGTGCTCAAGAGAGAGGAACCCAGAATTACAGGAACATAATTTGTAAAACAGATGGGAGATGGAGGTTGAGGAGCATGGACTTCAGTCTTTCACCTTAATCCACCTCGATGCAGTAGCTTGTCTGTGAGCACTGCTTGTTCTTATGTGTAGTCATCTTTTCCTTCCATTTGTCCCTTGTCATCTTTGTTTTCACCTTGTTAAAGGAAGCTGAGATCTTTAAATTAAGAAAAATAAACAGTTCAGAGAACGATGTGAAGAACAGTTTTATGCAGCTCCAGGAGTAGCAACTATTACAACTTGAAGTCTGGTTCTTGGAGGAGGAGAGTGGTGGTGAGGAAATCTGGATGATTTCTGAGGTGGTTTGTGTGGATCAGGGTACAGTCCTGCATTAATAAATTCTTGAAACTGGACTGGGGGGAGGAGCCTGGCCTGTATATTTTGTTTGGATAGGCATTAGTCAACAAAATAAACTAGTTAAGCACGTATTTTTTTTCATCTGGTATATTTTTGTCTTTAGATAGTAAAATCCACTTAGAATGATGAAGAATGTTCATCTCTGAGAAGTTAGTAACTTACTCCTTTCTTCCGTTTTTCAGAGATGCATGTAGGTACTGAGTCTGTCTTGATGGCTGAGGTTTGGTTACTGAGATGGTTGTGTCACTTTTCCACAGAAAGTTTTAGAACCCTAAAGCTGAATTGGTGAATAGCTGCTATTTCAGGCAGTTCTGTTGCTTCCCTTGGGGATGTTTTGAAATCAGTTCACTCCTGCTTAGTTAGTTACCAGAAAGTCAGAGTTCCTGGGCTGTGCTGTGTAGCCAGGATTGCTCTGGCCACTTGTGACATCTGCTGCAGTCACCCCTGTTGATGAAGATTGTTGGCTGCTGTTATCTCTGGTGAAAGCTGAGAGAAATGAAAGTTACAGGAGGCAGTTCCCCTGATCATTGATAGACCTACATACAGTTCATATGTAAACCATTCTATATCATATTTCCTATGGCTGCCTGATCTTCAGTGTCTGCTGCTGACAACTTCACCAGTACTACAGAGGAGTTTTCATTATTGATGCCTCTGGACCTCCAGATAAAGAACTGTCAGTGAATAAGTACTGTATGGATTCATTTAATTATTAATCAGCATGATAGGGTGTTCTCTAAGGTACACAATTCTGTTTCAAAGACAACTGAAGTCAATAGAAAGTTTTCCATTGAAATAAAATAGTCATGAGAGTAAACATTCATCAGTAGAAGTAAGAATTTGATAGCTCAGACTGTTCTGTACCTATTTTGGATAGTGCTAACCGATGGCTGCTGTGCATCATCAAGAAGTGTGGGGAACAAGATGCTTTAGAATAAAATAAAACAGGCATTGAGGAATAGTTTTTCATTCTTCAGATACCAGGAAAATGTGAGAACAGTTTTCTGTCAACTTCGATTCTGTGAAACAGTGCTAAGCTGAAATCACAACAATTAGAAATTCCATAAACTTGTTCTTGATTTCTCTATTATTCTTTTACTGGCCAATTAGTCATGTTTTACTCCCACTGCTTCCCAGACACTGGCAAGAATCACAGTTCTGCTGTGTGCAAAGGAAATTTAAAAAAAAGGGGCACTTTGGGGTCACTCAGAGAGAACAGGGCTTATTCCTTCCTGATCGAGATGTATATTTCGTGCCTCTGAGACCCAGGGTACTGTCTGATCTCAATTTCATCCAACACAATCAGCATCTGAAAACACTGATACTACATGTTCAATTTTATCAGAATGATGTAAGGCTGAATAATTCTGCATGTAGGACTCCACATCCAGTCTTTGCACTTCTCACCATCTCCTGTGCCAGAAGTTTCAGGCCTGGAGGCACATAAAGAAGAGCTACTTAGTTGGCTTTCTTGGTAGGAAAGATATATATTTGTAGGTGAAGAGGAGGAGTCTTTTTCTGGGCAAGGCTGTCTTGCAGGCTTCTTTTGTAATGGAAAGGCCAGTGATGGTTGTGGTCTCTTCAGCAGTTTATAAAGGCAGTTTTTTCTGACTCTTCTACAGAATCTTTTGAGCATGAAATTATTTCTGTGGAATTTGAAAGATGTGCTGTGGTGGTATAGTTAGGGGCAGAAAAGCAGTGTTGGTGATGCTGTCTCTTAAGGGTCTAAGAGAAGCAAGGATGGGGGGGAAGTGGTTGCATTTTAGGGAGTCCAAAATCAATTTGCAGAATCCTTGCAGTGGTTGCAACCTGTACTGAAAGAAGATGAATCTTGAAATAATTTCTCCTGTAATCTCCTCTCCAGTCCTTCCAACAGCCTCCTAAGCCTGCTAAACTCCTCAGAACTAAACTTTCTGCAGGTCATCTATACCCAGATTGCACCTGAGCAGCAAAAGGGAAATTTGCTGACAGAGCTCCCTGCCATCCCAGCACACACACTCCAAGACAGAACCATTCAGATCATGGAATTCTGCTTAATATGCTTTGTCTTTCACTAGGTTTCCTCATGAACATTCTCCACATCCTTATGGAAAGTGAATGGATGAAATTAAGCAGCTTTTTGGAATGAGGATGAACTTGCCCACACTCAGTGAACACCAACTGTTTTTCATAAAATTCCTTCCTTGACTCTTCAGTCCTGGCATTCAAAGATGTTGGCCAAATTCCATCAGAAAGATGAGCCTAAGTGCTGAAAATCAGGACTTGATCCAGGATGGGGGGCAGAATAACCTTGCACGAATCACTCTTGCTTGTCTTTAAGTGATAAGAAGAAGCAAAAAATTATAAATTCCCTATATAGTAAGGTTTGAATGCTCATGGATTGGATATTATTTCAAATACGAAGATAGGAGCAAAATGTCATGTGACTGTCTTTACACAACCCAGGGTCTTCAGGTTATTTCTGAGGTTGTGCAAGAAATTTGGTGACTTAGGAGAATCCATTGAGCTGCCAGAAGAGCTTTGTGTTGCTTAAATATGAGAAAAGTAGGTGTTGTTTGTGAAAGCATCTTGTAAAAAAGCATGACTGTATGATGTGAAACTTGCTGTTCTCAAGGTGTTTTTTTTGCTGTGGTAGATAATGACCAGACTGAGGGATAAGGTATATAATCCTTTCAGTACAGTATGGACAAAGATCCTGAATGGGAAAGGATATAGGATGCTTGGGCATTTTCTTTCCTTCCCCACCCCTGTGCTTCTGGAAGGGCACTTTAGAGTCTCTGGATGTCAGAAATCAGGAACCAGTCTTTTAGAGGAATGAAACTTCTATAAATCACTAAAGGCTGCATAATTGCAGCTTCACTGTTCAGAATTCAGGATGTTGAATACAAGGCTGGAAATGAAGTTCAGTGTTGTTAAAGATCAGTCTTCAGGTGTGACAGTAATTTGGGTAGTATGATGAGCTTTGTTGGTTCAGAGTCTTATTTGTAAATAATACAAAGAAATAGTGTATTTCACAACAGCAGCTGTGCCAGGTCAGATCAGAGATGTGGATATCCCATCGTCATGTGTCCTGCAGTGGTCAATAGAAAAATAAGAAAAGAGTAATTCTGTAATAATACTTCCCCAAACCACTAATTGCAGGAGATTGGGAAAGAGTTGTGGGATTTCTGGAGCCAGGGATGCTATTGCTGTGTTAGATCTGTTGGGCATTAAACGTCTCCTTTGAATGTGTCCAGCCTCTCCTCAATCACACAAACCTCCAGCACACTGAGCATGGAGTTCCACAGTTCAGCTGCATACTGTGAGAGCAGCAGCCCTTCTTTTGAGGTTTTCTTGAGCCTTCTACCTACCAGCATCAGTGCAGTGTAGTAAGTGTTGGAAGAGACAGTAAAGCTAATTTTGTGATCACCTTTTCCATGTGAATTGTGGTTAAAATTATCAAGATGCATGAAAATGTGTGTGTGGGAAAGCCAGGCTGTATACTTTCCAAAGATGTGCACAAATGCCAAAGACGTGGTTGAGAGCACTAGGGTACATCAGGGAAATTTTATTTAAACTGAAAAAAAATTGTCTGTATAACAGGGCTGCTTTTTGAAGGCAGTAAGAGACAAATAGACTCCAAAAGCAGGATTTCTGGACTGTTAGCAAATTTTGCTGTGATTCTTAGGGCAGTAATTTTTTTCACTTTTTGCAGCCTTAAGGAGTCATGGGGTCTTGTTTCTAATATTAAATGTCTATTACGTAGCTTAGGTTTTGTTTCATTCTATTAGTTAAATAATATTTGTATTTGGATAACGAACCTGTTCTTTATGTAACATAAATTGACTTAATTATTCTGCGTAATGTGTCTCCTGATAGAGCTGGTTATTAGTGAGTTAAGGTTTCACACTTGATCATGCTGATGTCTGTGGGTCTACAGATCTTTAAAACCCCCAGTGTATTAATGCTGTTATCAACCAAAGCTGCTGCAGCAGCTTTATTTATTTTTCCTTCCTCAAGGGTACTGTAGCGGCCAGTTGGAGCATTAGCCACCAAATGCCAAGGTGGCTGTTGAGTAACTGCAGCAGCATTTCAGCCTCTAATGGACCAGGTCACGTGCAGAGCCTCATTAAAATATGATTAAAGTATCCCCTTTTGTTTGTTCAGTGGAGCCAAGCCCACGCTCTGCTCTGGACCCTCCCCTGTGTTTGTGCTGTGTGTTGGAAATGCTCCTGTTTGGGGGGCTGGTTCTTCACCCCCAGCCCCCTGTCCAAGCCTCTGCCTTTCCTTATTCCTCTCCCTTCTTCCATGCACTGATGCTTAAATGCAAGGAGATGAAAATGGTGTCTGCTTTCATTTAAACATACCCTGCTAAAGACAAATCTGTTGTTGTCTGGGGGTGTCTCCTGTTTTCTTATACCTCTGCTTTTTAAGTACTGAAGATTAGGGTGTGTGGGGTTTTTTTTTGTTTGTTTGGGTTTTTTTCTGGTATTTAATTAGTAAGCTAGTCTTACAGTAAAAGAACCAGCATAAATTATGTTGGTAATTTGCCATGACCACCTGTGGTAGTACATAAATAATGAGAGAATAACAAAAACTTGTGACTGAATTAAAAAATAAAAAGGATTTAGTTACGCTTTCGAAGAGGAGCCTTCATAGCTTGTCTGTAAGTTGAAAAAAAGGGCTGTTCTTTAGGGGCTTTTTTGTTCAACATGGAAATCAGTATGCTTCAAGCTCAAAGACTCATAGCATGAATCCACAAATTTAGTTTGTATCTTTGATCAGATAAATCCCTGACAGTACCCCTGGACAGCATAAACTTATCAGAAATGTGGTGTAGGTGATCAAGTCTTAGGATCAGGCTGGAGAGGGACAGCAGCCTTCTCATGGTTGTTGGAATTGGAGCAAATGAAGAGTATTATTTCCAAATCAACATGCTGCAGAGGAAGAAGGGATAGAAAGTGCTATATAAGTTCTTAGATCTGGCTTTCCTTTTGACACTCTGTGAAATCAGATGATTTGGCACTTGTAACTACTGTGGGCAAGAGGCGTTCATAAGAAAATAAAATGTATATGTGGCAGTGGTGGGGGAGGCGTCTGTTCTGAAAACATCTGAGATGCTGGAAAGCTCGTCCCCAGTGGGAAAGAGAAATTGCATAGCTGGCACTGAGGCTCGCTGCTTATGCTTATGTGGCCATATTTAGAAAAGGATCAACACTAGGAACTGAATTATTAGGGAAGTGAGTGACTGGAGGGATTGAACATAAAGGAAATTATTTCTACCTGGCTTGTTTGTTTGAGTTTGGCCAGACGATGCTGTGGGAGGGCTGCAGACTTCCAGACTCGCTGCCTGTGCAGAGTGAATGTGGAGGTGATTTTTGGGAGGAAAATGCTTGTTTGAGCTAAAGCTCCCCATTACCTGGCTTTGTAGGTGGCTGCCTGCAGGTGGAAGATGAGCAGGAGTGGAAAGGGCCCTCTTGACTCGGACAAGTCTGGAAGGACTTGGTGGAGAGAGGTGCAGGCTGCTTGTGCCCTGTGTAGCTCTGTGGGAGGCTTCTGCTTTCAGTACATCTTGCAAACATTCATGTGTATAAGTAAGGCAAACAACAGGCAATTAAAAATAAAAACCAACACCACATTTCAAAGAACTCATATATATATAAAGAAAGAAAGCTGTCTTATTAACAAATACTTGTCAGTATAGCAGCACAGTTCATCACAATTATTTGCATCTATGTGGCAGTTTTAGTTTATTGTGGTTTGGTTGCAGAACAACAGATTATCTAAATAACTAAGTTAATTTGAGGGGGGGATTAAAACAGTACTTCTGAGGAGAGAGCCAGGAGGAATGCTTTCAAAGTTTTTAGGAGCAGTTAAACTACCCTCCCCCCTGCCTTTTTTTTTTTTTTCTTTTAAGAAGTGGTTCTTTTTGTTCCAGTCATCAAGACTCATTTTGAAAGACTTATTTTTCTGGGTTTGGCAAAATAGTTGATCAGCGCGACTGGCAAGGGACTGCTGTGGAGCAACAAAGAATTTCTGTGTAGCTCAAAACTCTGTCCGAGGCCATCTTGGAGCAGTTTGTGAACTGGAGTAGAAACTCTGTGTAAGAAAGGCCATTCAAGTTAAGTTGCACGTTTTCCTCCCCAAAATTAGCATACCAGAATTCTTCATTGCAGTGTTTAGAATACTTTGTACAAGAACTAACAGTAAGTTGGAGATTGCTAACTGAGGATCTGTAATGATGCCAACTGACTTTTTTTTTTTTTAATGAAAGCTTTGTATACATAACAGGATGAGTCATCACTGGAGAGTTCTGAAAGTGTTTGGCATCCCGAAGAATCCTTTTGTGTGCCTCTGCTGCACAAATCGAGTATTTTTGTCATGAAACTCTGCTTGAAGAGGTACTGCAATAATTGCAAGCTTTAGGGGGAGGTTTTCTAATGTGGCTTAAACCTTTACTTTCTATTATTGTTTTAAAAATATTTTGGTATTCTTAGATCTTCCTGAATAATAGGATGAAAATTTCTAAAGACTTTGTTGGCTGTTACTTTTTTTTAAGATGTAGCTTCAGACATACTTCTGTTATAAAGTTGTTTTTAAAAGTAAGTAATAGGAGCTTGACTGTTTTCCTTAGCTTTAATGTAAGTATTAAAAATGTGGTTGTGGGAGAATACTGAATACTTCATTCAAACAGGGTGCCTGTAGTAAACCCATAGTAGCTGCTTATCTGAGTCACATTTATTTTAAGTACATTTTCTTTTGATACATTTGTCATGTTGAAGAACTGCTTGGCCTTGGTAGTTTTTGTTATGTCTCTTTGAAACTAAAATCTGACAAAGTCAGAGTTTTTGCTTGTGTGTGTTTAGAACATCAGTAGTTGCTGTACTCACTCAGAGCCAACTCCTTGATAAAAAGAAAGAGAAACCTTTCTCACTGAGGTGTTAGTGACATGTCAGACCACCATTGTATTTGGCCCATGATTTTCCTGAGGATATGAAACCTGGTTTGGGTAATCTTCAAGTGTATACAAGGCAGCAGAGGTGGAATTTTTCAGCTGGTGCCATAGGGTAGCAAATTTATTTTTATTTGAGATATTTAGGAATGGATGACATTTTTCAGAGATTCCCCCCCCCCCCCATTCATTCTACAGCAGTACATTTTCTAAGATGTGCTGTAATTAATTTTAAAAATCAAAGCCATTGATGGATTCTTTCATGGTGTGTTGTACTGGTGATACATTTATTAGCTATGAAATTTAGCAGTTTCAATTTTTATGATTTCTTTTGAATGAACCTGAATATAAAATTTATGGCCAAGGAAACTTGAAAGAAACAGAATTCTTCTTCGAAAGAAGAATTCATAAAAAAGTCATCACACTTTGTAGGTTTTCATAAAAAAAAAAAAAGCTTTTGTAATAGTGTAAAATTATATAAGCTTTTCATCCAAATGCTCTGAATGATGCTGATAACAGAATAAAATAAAAACCAGAGGGTTTTCAGACAGTCCTTGACAAACTGCACAGGTTAATTACTCAGCCCTGCACATGGGAGTGTGATGCTTTTGAGTTGGGCTCTCAGACTCATGTA
This sequence comes from Climacteris rufus, assembly GCA_013398175.1. Taxonomy (NCBI): domain Eukaryota; kingdom Metazoa; phylum Chordata; class Aves; order Passeriformes; family Climacteridae; genus Climacteris; species Climacteris rufus. Next base: position 457,166 of record VZRZ01007432.1, on the reverse strand, counting down.
TTTTTATTTTAACATGCACATCCAAGGCTAAGCATTTAAACAGTTCTTACACTTGACTTGGAAGAGAGACAACAGAAATGTATTTAGCTAATAAAGTTCATATTTTGTAATATTTTATATTAAGCATAGCATGAGTTCAGTGGCATTGCTAAGAGGTTCTCTGTAATGGTAGAACACTTTCTCAGTGTTGGTTTCTGTTTTCTTTCTTCAGCTGTGCATTACCAACTTAGTGTTATTCTGCAGTAAATTAAGTGTTGGGCTGTGCTAATTTGGGCTATGTCTAATGAGATTCAAGCCCATGTTTGGTTTTATGTTCCAATGGAAGCTAAACCTCAACTTCTGATTTCATTTTTGAAGACGTAAACACTCAACATATCTGCAGATTGGGACACAGAATTGGCTGTAAGAAAATAAGGTGTTGGGGTGTGTCTGTATATAGAGAAGGTAAAATTTTTGGTGTTAACTATTAACTTTGTTTTCCTGGCATCCTCTCACAGCTTTTATTGGGAGGACCTCTACTTCAAAAAACTGTACTTTTTCCAACAAAGCATTATTTCCAGCTGTTCAGATGAAGGAAGCTTCCCTAAGGGCCCCTGAACCAACTACGTTACCTTTACTGTAGGATCCAGATGCAAAGAAGAAAACCAATATTTGTTCCTTTATCAGATGACTTTTATGTGCTTATTTTGGACCTTGTAGGCCAAAATGGGGCCTACAGTGAGTCTTATATGTTCCCCCAAGTCTTTAAAGTGCCATAGAATATCCTTACCCAACATGCTGAATGCTGCAGCTCCTGGATGCTGCTGTAGCTTTAAGTTTTCAGTAAAAAGGCATTTTGGGTGAAATCTGTCACTGAAACAGAACAAAAATACGTGCAGAAGAGAAGGTGGTGAAGGTTACTGAAGGTTTCCCACCTCATCACTTCTGAGGACCTGTTCCCTGATCATTTCCCTCCCCGTGTTTTTGCTGGTAATGGAAACTTTCCAGTCAGCTTTATATTTACAGGGCATTTAAGGCCACGGTTGCAGAGCTCTGTTCTGCTGGCAGCAGTGACTTGGGCAATCTCCTTTTATTGCAGCTGCTGAGCCCTGTTGCTGTGCCAGTGCAGTGCTCCCATGCCTGCCTGGAGATCCTGGCTGGAACACACTCCTCACACTGTAACCTCCTTTTTTTAAAGGGTACATGTGGCTTGTGTGTTGCTTCAGGTGAATGTTTGCCTGTTGTCCAAGTCCTGTTAGTTTTGCTGTGACCCATGCTAGCTTTCCTTGTAAAGCTGTTTTTCATATTCTCATAGTAAAATGCTAGTGTTCAGAGAAGCTTTGCTTTTTAAAAAGAATAGGCCTTATCAATGGCAATTAGTTTACAAGTAACAACTTCTATTACTTATTTAGTCTATACCTTTTGTTGGCTTGGAGGTCAGTGTTTCACTATAATACAGTTACAAATTTATAAACTTGTGCTTTTATCATGTTATTCTACTTTGCAGAATTCTTGATAACAGATCTTGTACAGTTTTAACCTTTCTAAGTAATTTGAGATTTAAAATGGTTCGGATATGCAGGAAAAAAGACAAGGTTTGGTATAGCATTAACATCTTTATCATGTCAGTAACATATAGTCAGCAATTAAATATCTCCTGTTGTGCCCACATCTGCTTTACTTGCCAGTAAATTAAACCTTCCACAAGTCAAGGCATGCCATGTTTAGGCTACACACTCATCAAATTTAATTTTTACAGTGAATACTCAAAACTACCCCAGTACTTTCAGAAGCTGATATCCAGGAAGCCAGCTTTGTGTTACCTCTGTGAGACTTTTGTGAAAAAAAAAAAAAAAAAAGGCTAAAAATAACAAAAAATTAGGTAAAAAATAGATTGCTTAATGTAACAGCTGTCTAAAGAGTTCATGTTGTGATGCATTAGTGCTGAGCTTTTAAAGATGAGAAAATAAGGGTTAATAATTCATGTATTTTACTTAGGGTACTTGCAGCACAGTTTACAAAATGATAGGTGTAGCTATTCTGTAAATGTTCTGTGGAAATTTGTCATGAAAAATCAATACAAATTGAGCTGCAATTGCAGTGTGTTTGAAATTGCCTGTATCCAAGAGACAAGGAACGAAACCCATCTGAAAGGTGGGAGCTGGGTGGAAATAGTTAAGGGCAGACTTTGGGATTAGGGTTGGGTTCGGCCTTGCTGCTGTTAATGAGCTGGAAGGAGGTGGGAGCAGCGAGTTAATGGTATTGACAGACAGTATGGAGGTAAATGGATCTGTCAACACAGAGAGAGAATGGAGAAGAACACAGGTTAGGAATATACAAAACACAGAAGAAGGAGGTTCCCCCCAACCCCTTCCAACAGATGAACCACCATTGATTGAGTCAGTCAGGGCTGATGGGTTTTCCAAATGCTGTGCTGATGAGAGTGAGAATCTTGCAGTAAAACAGTGCTGAAAGGGCACAGCAGATAAATGAATGGGTTTTGTTAATCATATTTTAATTTCTTCAAATACATGATGAAGATGAATGTGTTACTGTTTATTTTGCAGTTAGACTGTGTTGAGATAACGACAGGCATGTCCACAGGACAGTGCTGCACTGAGACAACAGTGTTCACACCTGAGTTTAAACAAATGCATCGTGGGGGAAAAGTGTTGTTAGTCAAATGTAGTAGTTGAGAATTAAGCATATGTAAAACTAGCAACTGTGTTTTAATATTCAAAGTATTAAACCTATTTTATCTTGGAGGCAGTGGTGTAATGACAGTGGTAGGCAGAGATTTCTTCTGTTTTCTAGGAACTTTGGAAACAAAGTTATACTCAAAAAAGAGAGAGCAATTTTATAAAATAGCATTTTCTAGAGATATTATTTGTAGTCCACAGTGGATGAAAACATCTAATAGCTGTTAGCACTCTAAAGAAATAAATAAAATTATCCACTCTTGAACTGTCCCAAATGTAACCTCAGCTGCTCTGCAGACACAAACATTGAGACCAGACTAGCAGCATTTACCAGCTGTGTGTAAGAGCTACACTGCACGTAAAGGGATTTCACATTTTATTATGTGGGAGGGATGATGTCAGTTTGGTTGATTATGCCCCTTTCAAGCTGCTGTGATAATTACCTGCTTGTTACCAGAAGTGTCGAACCCATTTTCAGTTCTTGTTTGCTTTTGCTGTCATGCCCTAATTGCTACATAATTTTGTCCCTGCCAATTACTACCTTGGAGCTGAATTTTACAGTGAAAAAGTTGTAAGAAGCAATAAAGCAATTGTTTTTTAGATCTTGTAATTTCAATAGAATATTTTATTATGCTACAAAGTATATTGAAATACATGCTGCTCACTTCAGTGAGACAGTGAAATCCCATGGTTCCCACTGAAATGAAGAGAGTGTTGAAGGCATGACTTTTGGAGAGATATGGATACTTTTTATTTTGGAAGTAGATGTATTTGCTGTGTTCTTTAGAGACAGGAACTCTTAGGTTTGCTGGGCCTTTTTTTATATTCCTTTCCTAGTCATCCTTTTATAACTCTGTGAGTTTTACAAGTTGCTTTTGATGTAAATACTAGGTCATCTGATGTGGTCCTTTATCCATCGTTTTCTATGAAGATGTAATGTAAATGGATTTCTTTAAAGGTGCTGGGCCTAGCAGTGTTTTATATTCTGATTAAAACTATTTGTTTGAATTATTCAGTGGAATAAAGCCTGCAGTAATTGGGTTAAGGACTGGCTGACCAAGCACTTTGTTGTCTTTGGGAACTGTCATCGCCTTGCTTTGGGTTTTTTGGGTGGTCCTCCAGCAGCGAAGTCTGGTGTTAGTCAATATTAATAACAATTACTGCTGTTGAAATCTGTATATGGAATGACATGGATGAGCCCAGGGAAGAGGCAGAAGGGCACAGTTAAACTAAATGCTCTTCAGAATAAGAAGAGGGGATGGTGTTGCCATGTAAAGGTTTAGGGATGGGGCTGCAGTCCAGAAAGGAGCATTTCTGGCATGAGATGTAGAGTGTGGGATGTTTGTGGCTGTGTGCTGAAACTCTGTTTATCATAGAGATTGTGAGATTTGCTGCTGCCATTTCAATGTGATTCAGATATCCAGAGCTGAAATATTGGCAAAAAGTCATGGAACAGACCAGAGATTGTAGAAGCCTTGGAGAAAATACCTTTGGGGAAGAAGGTAGAGGTGCTCAGTCTGTTTGGTTTTGGGAGGGTAAGGGATTTAAACCCTAAAAATGAGTAGTAGTTAGAGAACAGTGAGTGGTATCTCCAGCAGAGAAAACACTGAGTTCGTAAGGGATCCCTAATGTGAGAGGGAAAGGGACAAGGACCAGGGTTGAAAGCTGAAACTGGAGAAGTTCACAAAGGAAATGAGCACAAATTCATAAGGAGAAACAAATGACAAAGTGAGTGGCTTTCTGAAAGACGGGCTTCGATCAGTTATGGTTATTGAGTGATAGTTCTGGATATTGGACTCGCGTGGATAATGATTGTGGCATTGTGTCCAGGGAATTTGGGAGCAGTCAGCCTTCTGTTTTGATAGCACTCCCTGAAGCAGCTTTTCCAGGGGCAGTGTAATGAGTGTTGAGCACTTTTGTGGCTGAAGATTCTTTTCACATGCAATCTTTAATATATTGATTGCAAAAAGCAAATGGTTTCTAAGGTTCCGAGGACATGGTGTACCTCGGTTGTAGTTCTTTTGTTAGCATAAAGGTTTTCAGGTACTTCAAGCAGAAATTTCACTGTGCAAAGATACAGCAAAAAAATTATGCAGAAGTAATATTCATAAGAAAAATCAATGATTTTAATGCTGAAATTTGTGTGGCTGTGAGCTATTAACTGCTCTGTCCTTTCGTGACACCAAGGCAGTACTTGGGTAAATATGAGCAGCTTTAGGGCCATTAAGTTACATGTATGTGCTTCCCTGTCTGTGTTGTCTTCACAAGTGGTTGCCAGTGTAGCTCTTTGAGAGCTGCTCTGCCAGCTTTGGATACCTGAAAGCACTTTCTGAAACGTGTGATTAAGAAAATTTTTAAGGCTCTGTGGTGTGGTCTGGTGAGTAGAACTGAATTTTCATGCTGTAAATGTTAATTAGAAGCATATGTGTATATGTAAAAAGCAAGCTGAAATAAAAGTATAAATATCTAAGAAGCTGTCATTCCAGAAGGTCTGTGCTTAGAAAAGATTAGGTAAATATACAAATAGTCCCGTTATAAATCAGCTGCAGTATCATCTCTGATTATCTTCGTTACTTTTTTTCTGGTGGTTTGCAAAAAAAAAAAAAAAGTTAGGAAGCAAAGGGATTCAGATTGTAATTTCCAAATCCTTTTAGACAGCATTGCTTGCACTGTCACCAAAAGAAGCTCCACTCACTTCACTCCCTCTCCTCCTTCTCTAATAACCCTTTCCTATCACTGATTTTGCCCCTGGCTGCTTCCAGCAAAAACATTCATGACCATCTAATGAATGAAACAAACTGATGTGGATGACAATTACCTCTTTTGCTGGGTATAAATTCAATCAGTGTTAATCAACTTCTGTCTTTGCATTATTTCTAGGTCTTCAGGTTGGCGTGTTTGAATCTTGAATATTTTTGTGTTTTTCTCCATAGCGAGCGTACATTTTGAGAACTGGTTTCCTATTACATCAAAATCACGTTTTAACGTTTAAACTGAGGGTGTTTGTGGAACTGGAGAGAAGTTAGAGAACTTGAGGACCTTCTGGGCAGTAATGAGCTTGCAGCCCTTGTGTCCTTGGATGGTGGCCTCCCAGGAACTTGACCTGGAGGTATCAGTTGGTGCTCTTGGATGACTTCCATTGTAGTAGCTGCTGTGACAGGGTTCACTGGGTGCCTGCCCCTCTCATGTGACACACAGACAATTTTGTTTATAACTCTGCCCTGGATCATATGACGTAGGCTGAGCAGTAGATCATCCTCCTGCTGGCACTTCTGACACAGCCTGGTCTCTTCTCAGCCTGGGGAGGGTGAGGTTATAAAGGTGATGATCAGTTAGTAAAACTCCTCTGGCATCCACTGCTGGGAAACCCATCTTTTATGACCTTGTGTTCATGTTTTTCTTCAAGAGCATATTAAAGAGATAAAGAACTGAGGATTAAAAAAGAAAAAACAACAAACCCAAATAATGAAAAAAATACTATGAATTCATATATTTAATCTTAAAAGGCTGAAGACTGGCATGGAGAAAAAATATACAAAGCAGCTTGGTATAGTTTGTAGTGGTCTCACATAAAAAGAGGTGAAATTTTGAGAACAGTGGTGGACAGCAATAATCACTGTCCCAAATAAAAATGGTAATTTAACAATCCTTTGAACAGAGGTTTTGAAGTTCTCTATTATAGTTATTTGGAGCTATTTGTAACCTATCTATAATTGTCAGAAGGCAAATTTATGTCTCCAGGTTAGCAGAATCTTCTTCAGAGATGAAAAAGAGATGTTGGCACATTTTTCTTAGCAGAATGCAGCATTTCTACCCCATCAGTGCCCCTAGAGATGGATATGCCTGTTTATACAGAAGCTTTTAAACGTGTTTGAAGATCTGTATTACTTGTGCCTGTGCTTTGGAGCGTTGCTTATTATGCTACTTGTATTGTTGTTTATATTTCACAATAGTATTTCCAGACTTTTATTTACTCTGGTATAAAAATAGTTTCCGTGATCTGGCTTTTAGGATTTACATCTAGTTTGAAAACAGTTTTGTTAAAAGAGAAACAATTCATGTGAATTATAAATTTACACTGACACCCTTCTGATTCCATTGCCCATTTTCTTCTTAGATCTATTTTTATTCCTCTGAGGTTTTCCAAGCCTTCTGACTAAGTTTTAATGGATTTTTAATTAATGAGCAGATCTTGTGTTTTTCCCTTTGGCTTTCCTAGGTTTAGCAGTTTTATTGAAAGAGAAATATTTCATAATACTTGTTGACATTATCTGAAATAAAAATGCGTTTCTTTATAAGGAGCACTAAGGGTGCTAACAGATGGAAAAGATACGTGGTGATATGACATTCATTTCTGTTGTGTTTTTTTCCTGTCTAAATCCATTTTAGATGGGTAATGACAAACTGTAGTTGACATGCAAGAACTGTTTTTCTTACATGCCATCAATTAATTGGAGTATTATAAAGAAAATTCTATTCAATGCATTCTAGGCCAGCATCTTGTATAAAAGCAGGTTATTAATATCTCTTTGGGTACTGTCCTTCTTTTTGAGTCCTGATCCTTCTAGTTTAAGCTTAAATGTTTAAGATTAAAATTTTAAATGCACTGATACTGTTGCCCATAGGTTCTTTTCCTTTCATAAACAGAAATTCAGGTGCAATTGGTGGACAGCTCTCTTTTCAGGATATCCTGTAACACACACCTGAGGGACAGTTTATTGGGGTTTTTTTTGTGGTATAAGTGGCATCAGAAATATTTCAAAAACATAAGAACGAGGGGAGTTATTTTCCATGTAATCTACAGGGAGACTCGTGTTTGTTGTGAAGTCTAAAGGCATTAATAAAATTGACTTGAGACAAAAGATTCTGATCTTTATTTGATGAGAAAGCATGAGATGTTCTGAGTTGACTGATACATTTTGATAGCTGTAAGATCTGGAAACCTCTCAAAATGATGTTGTGTGAGTGGGGTTAGTTTCTATAAAATACGGTTGAATATTAGCATCCTTTTTTGAGTGTCCTAGCTGAATTAATGATGAATAAAAGCAATGGCTAGAGCTCTCTATAATCAGAGTACGCAGACTGTACTTGCTGGGTATAAAACCACTTTTTTGAGTAAGCACTTTAGTATATAGTATTAGATTATTCAGTTGTTTGTGTGGCTGGGTATTAAGACAGAGGGCACAGCCTGCACCTGGCACTTGATGTATCCAATGAGAATATTTAACTTAAGGAGACAAACGAATTTTGAAAGAATCTTCACGCTGTTCCTGTGATAAGACTGTCAGACTGTAAAGTTCCAAAAGGAAATAGTTGAAAGTGACTCCTAATTAATGGTGCTAAAATTACAAAAATCTGTTCACAGAGACCAAAACTTCCCCCAAGTTCCAAGTACTTGGCAGCTGTTTCTCCTGCGTGATGACTCAGATGCGCTGAATTTTATGGGCAGGATCTTGAAATCACCAGGCATGAGAATTACAGCCCTTACCATTGTATTGCCACCTTTACTCAGAAGAGAGTAGCAGGCAAACCTTGCAGTGTGTGAAAGAGCAAGGAGCTGGATGATTCTTAAAAAAGCCATGAGCTTGGTGCTGATGTGGGTAAAAAATTCTGGGCACCGTGGCTGTTCACAAGATTGGAGGAGTTAGAACTTGCCATAGCCCGTCGTCATGGAGAAACAAATCTTGTGTTCACATCTAAGTGGATTCTTACACTACCCGTCAGGAAAATGCAGTGTTGGGTGCAGTAGAATATTTTGATGCAATTTTGTTTACTTAGAGGATGGAGAGGTGTGGACAAGTACAGTGTGGAATGGTGCAGGTTGAATCTGGAACACGTGAAAGTCTTGCAGAGAAAGAAATTTGTGGTTTTGGCAGTGCCACTGGTCTCTCAACTCTTCTGTCGCCTTTTCATTCTCTTTGCCTGTTGAAAGAGGACATGTGAAAACATCCAGTGGTCTTGCTAAACTTTATTTAGCAAATTTACCAAACAAAGAGCCTCACTGTTGTCTGGAGAAATCATAAGAATAGAGCCATTAGATGGAGCCAGGTAGATACACAGAACTTCCTGGGGTTGGAAACATGCAGGTGCCTCTACTTGTAGCTCTTAGTGCTCCCAAAAATTTGTCTGACTGCAGAAAAGGTTTTTAAAAATATTGCAAGTGCCATGATTCTGATATATTTTGTATTGTTTTGTTAGTGAATATGGCCAAGTCCAGTGGTAACAAATATATAAAAGATGTCCTTTGTGTAAAGCTGCAGATATATAATGTGTTGTAAGGTCATAATTGCATCTGAAATTTTTTAGTAATTTTTTCTGAAATGTGTATAATCGTTAAGGTCTGCATGTAAAGTGGTCTGTGTTACAGAAATAAAACTAGAAATGAGGCTGTGTATCAGCAGGAATGTGGTTCTTGAGAAAGAAGAACCTGCAGCAGTTTTTGATGCTGTGCATTGCTGGGTTAATGTGACAGATAGTTGAGTGAAAGCAATTTTCGCTTACGGAATTTATAGATGTCTAAGCAGTCAGTTTGAAAAGTAAAAAGAAAGCTGAAAGATCTGAAAGCCTTTTATATGATTTCTCACTCTGTTACTCGAACTGTCTCCAAATCTGAACAGTCCATACATGCAGATCAGGCAGCCTGACTTCATATATTGAACATCAGACTCAGATTTTCTCATGTAGTGGTATCACACAAAGGTGTGCAGAAGTCCATTGCAGTGTAGTAGCCTTATTGTCAATGTCTCAGTCCATAACTGACTGTAGCAGAGCTGTAACTTCATGGGTTCCTGTGAAAAATGTTTTATTTTATAAGCCTGCAGCTGTTAATGACCTGTTAATCAATGATACTGAGTCTTCCTGGTTTGATCCTTGGCTGTTTTGACCCTCTGTCTCTCTTCCCAGTCCACTGAGGGTGTTCCCAGATGGATAACAAGGTGGGAAGAAGACTTCATGGTCTTGTTATTGTTAGTAAGGCACTGTTGTAGCTGTGATAGTCTTCATCTGCTTTATCTCTTAAAAGAGCAGTTCCAGACTCAAAGTGAACAACTGTAGGTAAGGTCAGGGGTGAGCAGAGAAAACACTGAAGATGGTGGCTTTGTCCACCAGCCTCATCACCCTACTGAGTGCAGCTTCAGGCTCTTGGTTCTGGTGGCCTTCTGCAAAATTGACTTGAGATTAAGATTTTCCAGCAGTGAGATGACATTCCTGTTGCAGTAATTATGACTCTTTGATTTGGGTAGACAGTCCTGATGCATTGCCTGCAGGCAGCACATCCTATTTGCCTTTTCTCAGTCTCCATGGAAAGGAATTTTGCACCAATACGGGCCTGAGAACCTCCATAGTACAGGTAATTCTGTGAGGACAATTGAAGCTGAAAATACAGATAAACCAAACTTCACATTTACTTAAAAGTACTAATTAATTTGGCTTTTGAATTCTTAGAACTGTGCAGTGCATCTTCATTTTGACACTTTGCTCCCAGTCCCTCAGGACAGGCTTGTTTCTATCAAGAGCTCTGTGTTTACCAGTGGGTTTCCTTTGCATTTGCTTACTTTCTGTCTAGAAATGTAAGCAAAGTAGTAGTCCAGAATGAAAGCAAAGAGTGTAGTCTAGAATGAAAGCAAAGATGCATCTATGACATTGGTACAAAAAGGATTCTATTTGCATTTCTTTGGGCAGAGTAGGAAATCTGACAAATCTCTGTCACGGGAGTACTGGGAAAGTTTAGCTGAGAATAGTCCAGTGGAGGTAGGTTCTTTTTATGCTTTTTCTCAGACATCTCTGATCTCAAAGGCTATAATATATATTTTTTTCAGGTGTTTATTGCTCTCAGTGGTAACTGTAGAAAATATAGATGAGAAAAAGTTTCAGCTCTGAAGATGTTACAGCCTGTGTAAATGAATAACGTTGAGTGACTGAATAATCTGGTCTTTCAGATGGTTACTGGTTAGAGGAGGTGTAAGATGGGAAGTTGCAATGATTTGATTCTAAACGTAAGCTGGGTCACTTCTCTTTGATGTAGTATTTTATGAAAAGTTTATTATGCTTTATAAATGAGAAGTACCAAGAAGCACATTTTTCTTTGATTGTAGCAGGAGACTAATAAGGAGTATCAAGTGTATTTTTGAGATCTTTTAATAATGAAACTGAAGGTTGAGCAAGTTCTATGAGATCCTAATTAAAGTCTGATTCAGTAGATGTTAAACAAGAAAATTTTCACTTCTCTCTACTAAATGATCAACTTCTGGTCACCTTTCACTTGTAATTTTTCAATTGCACATCTTTTCCATACATCAGGATCCCTCAGCCTTTAATATACACATATCTAACTTAAGAAGTAAATAGGAAGAAACTACATGTTACATTCTTTTTTTTGCCATGCACAAGAAATATTGTGGAGGGTGGGGGCAAATGCAGAAAATATTTTCACCTGTTACTGATGGCTCAACTGAAAAATCCTGGGAAGAACCTTTTGAATCAGAACCAGTTTGAAGCTGGAGTCAACATGATAGCAAGTTTCCTCTTCTAGGCTTGTTAATATTCAGGGCTATTGAAATTAATGCTGGCTAGCTGGCATGTGCCTCGCTTCCAGAGCTGTGTTCTTCATTTTATCCAGAGTTGGATATAGAATTCTCTCAACTCTTAGAAGTAATAAAAAGTAATGTTCATAGAGGAGGAAAAAACTTGCTTTTCCTCACAGGTATTTCCATGAATTGGTTCTTGCTTGCTGTGGTTCCCTTTGCTTGAGGCTACCAGCTGCACCTTGGGTATTTCAGCCTCTGCTTAAGCTGTACTTGGGGCTTATGGTTCAGTCTTAGTGTGGTGGGAGCATGTGCTTTTGCACACCTGTTAAAAAGAGTCTTGAAAAGAGGGTAACAGCTTTCACTTGTGCAAGTGCCTGTGAGCATTAATTCATGAGTAGCCGTGCTGATGGCAGCACTAATTGAACCTTTTTCTAAATCATTCTGGTACAATCTTCCAGCATGAGGCTGTGGACAGATGTTCATTTAGCAAGACATCTGTGCTGGTTTAGGATGTTACTGTATCCCAGATGTTACACTGCTTTTTAAGGTTATTGGCCCTGTTTTATGTATTTAGAATCATAAGTTTGCTCCATGGTTTGCAGAGCATAGGAAGGAACGTGGTTTCTTCCCTGAATGATGTAGTTTTTTCAGCATTTTGGAAAGAAGGGAAACTCTGGAGTGGCTCATATGTACCTGTTTTCATAAGCCTGGAACAAAATGCTCTGGGTTAGTAAGGTAGGTGTGATGGATGGTCTTGAACAAGCTGTCACCTGATTTTGTTGGTAACAACTTCAGGAGGACTTGTAGAAACTGGTGTCTGGCAATAACTTCTGGGTAATGATAAACTAGGCCTGGCAGTGACAGGCATCTGAGGATAGTAGCTTTGTCAGATATTTCATGTGGTTCCAGGAAATGTTGGCCCATGGCCTTATTGCTGATCACTTTGTGGAAAGAATGAGTAAGATCCAAGATGTACTTTTGACCTACATTGTACTCGTCCAGTCGTGGTGCTATTGCTATGACCTTTAAAAAACAACAAATCAAAATCCCAACAAAGCCCTAATCCTCTATAAAAGAAAAGAAATAGTATCTGATGATTGTCAAGTGAAGAAGAAACTCTTCCATTTTCTCCCAACACTGTGCATCTGTGCTGCTCTCTGTACATTCAGCAGAAGCTGCTCAGGTGCCTGGTGATCTCCCAGTGTTACCCAAGTCCTCTGGGCTTTGAGACAGCCTCAGCAAGCCTTTCCCCCTGTGCAGAGGGACTACCTAATGCTCTGCTGAGCCCTGTGAAAGCTTTTTCTGGGCTTTTTTTCCCCCTCAGGGCTAAATTTAATTAGTTACTTACCCAGAGAAGAATTACGAGATTTTTGTTTACTATGGTATATTTAAAGATGGAGATTAATGAAAGGCATTAGCTAAAAAAGCTAATTGATAAAAAATTTAGGAGTAGGTCACAAAGGATTTTGATTAATGACTCTGTTTTATGGAAGTAGGAGTAAAATTATTGTAGACAGTAATTATATTCAACTGGAGCCCTATATTAATAAAAAAGTATGGTTTTGTCTTGGTTGTTGACTTTATTCCATAAAGTCAGCTGAATGTGCTTTAAACACTTCACAAAGTTATATTTCTCTCAGTGGATCTGTTCTTTTAAGCAGAAATAGATGTACTTTTGTTTTTTTCCCCTCTAAATTGAACTGTGTTGTAGGAAAAAGGCGGGCGAGGAAGGCATGGCAGGGACCTTGGCAGCGCTTCAGCCGGCCTACCAAGCTCCCTGCCTGCCCACTGAGGAATATTCATTGTTTGCTGCTGGAGACTGTATTGGGCAGGCTCTGCCTGTACATTTTGTCCTGGGTGTGTGAGCTGTGGGAGACGTGGCTCTGCTGTGTTCAGTGTTTCTGCCATGGTGAGCTGCCGTGGGTTCTGCAGGGTTATGTGAAATGGTGGTGGAGTTACAGCTCATCGTGAGAAAGTTTGGGGTTGAGCTTCAAGTTCTGGAGCAGAACTGAGGCTGAAATGTTCAATACAGCAATTATGGTTCAATGCTGAGTGTGGCTGAAAGGGAATAGGCATGGGCTGTTGTTCCATAATTGCTTTAAGGCAGCAAAAATTGGCCCTGACACCTTCTCACATCCTCCTTCAGAAGGATGGACTTGAGAAGTAACCAAATCCCAGGTGAAGAACAGAGCACAGGTTGCTTTCCCCACTGTCTTTAAAGGAAAGTGGAAATAAGTAAAGAGAAAAAAAAATTGAAGAGTTTGTCAGTGGAAAAATGTAGTGTTATGCAAACCAGCCAAAAGCTTTATGTATAGAACTATTAAATGAAATGTATAAACTTCATCCAAATAATATGAAACAATCCATTCTTATAACAAATGCTGGTTGCAGTGATTAGGTATGCTATATGGCCTTCTCAAATGGCATTTGCTGTGGAAATATTAACTAATAGTTGTCAGTACAGTGTATATTTCACTGGTTTGTGACTTGAATTATTTTCTTCTCTAAGCCAAACACGAATTTGTAGGCTATAAAATCTCTTCTGATGATTGGGAAATGAATGTAGCCAGCAAAAAAAAGTTAATGATATAATCTGCCATCTTTTCCACTGCTTCTTCAGTTTTATTTAAAACCTGCACAGCATTATGAAGGTTTTTTGTAGAATATCTGGGGGAGGGGAATGGTAAGCACCAGACGTGGTTATATCTTTTGCTGAAAGAAGCAATTATGTTTAATTAATTGAAACCTCTGCTTTTTCTTGGTGTTAAGTAGGTTGCTAAAACATGGTAGGGAGTTCAAGGAGTGAATACTGCTCTTGTTTAAACAAAATGTTTAAAAAGGCTTTGTGAGGTACTTCAGTGTTTAATACAAAACCTGTAGTTGTAATAGAAAATCTAAACTTGTATGTAAATTATTAAATAAACATAAACAATCATCATCTTCCACTATCCAGCAAGTTTGGCCTGCAGGGTTGTGTTGAGGAATACTGAAAAGGGGTACCTGTGGAAAAAAAAAAGCAGAATTATTGATGTTTGTGATGATTTCACAGTAATCCTTATTCAGTACAGACTTGTAACTTCGCATTGCAGACAGATAGTTGGTGGAAGAATAATTGGGATAGGATTTAGAAATAATCCCTGTTCTTAGCTGATTGTGTTCTGTAAAGCTTTTGAGCATTCCTACACCAAGGAAGTGATTTGACTTACTTGCATTCCCATCCTTCCACTTGGTGGTGGATGATGTGCTGGGATGTTGTGAAGAACTGCAAGAAATGTAATACTGAAACACTTTGGTTTCTTTATCTGCTGCATTGTTCTTCTGAGTGTTAGAAGAGTGTTGCTTTTCTTGCTGTGCCTCAGTCTTGCTGGAGGAGCCTGTCCTGTGCAGTGGCTGTGATGTTCCATTTGCTCTACTCCCTACTCCTTGTTATGGATGGCAATCCATCTGTGTGACCATCTCAGATCCTGCTCCAAGAAACATTTGTATTCTTCCCTCTTCCAAAACATGTGTCCACACTCCAGCCAGCTCACTGGTCACTGAGTACTCCTGGAGGGGCTGATTGGGTGGCTGAAGGGAGGAATGCAAGACAGTTTCTCCTGGTCACTGTGCACTTTATTTTGGTTTAAATATTTGTGAAATGTGGGTTTTAAGAGACTACACTGGGAGCTTGTAAAGTGGCAAGTAATTGTAGGGGATGCTGGCTCCCATCTCTTGTGTGATGGGTATGCTGTCACTGCTTATGGATAAGCAGGAAAGGGGAAAGATAACCTTATAATCCCTAAGGATCCCACTGTGCTCATGTTTTGCAACATTATCCTGAACAAATTTTATAAGGATGCCAAGTAAAGTCTGCCTGTCCTTAATCTCTTCTTGCTTTTCTCTTCCCCCCAAGCTCCTTTGTAGATTGAGTGGGAGCGTTTCAGACTTTGGGTTGAGTCTCATTTTAATTCTTCTTTTCCTCCAATTGCAGAAACAAAAATGATCCCAGAACAATTTGAAGGGGTTATCTTATTAGATAGTCCAAGCCAGTCAGTCTTCTTCTAGCAGGAGAGGAAGCTGTGCAGACTCCAGAGCTGGTTCCAGTTGTGTCCAGCTCTTTGATCCAGGAGAGCCAAAGCACTGCAGTGTGTTTGTTCTGGAGCTGATTTGGCAGATCCCGGTCTGCGGAAGTCGTTTGGGTAGACCTAAGTGCTGTAACAGACTGTACAAAAAAAGGAAATGCTGGTTTTGGAATGATTTAATCGCCTCAAAAAAAACCAACCCAACAACCAAACCTTTTCTCCCTAATGCAGAACTAAACCCAAACCTTTCAGAATCCTCTGTGAAAGAGGAACTGGAGTGGTTTTGTTTGGGGGGCAGGCGGGGTGCCCGTGTGCATCCCCATTCAGGGCATGTTGGTTGGGTGAATGGTTGCCTGGGAGCTCTGGGACTTTGGAACTGCTGAGATGCCCCAAACTGCTCAAAATTTGTGTACTTGGAATCAGAAGCTCCCAGGGTCTCCCAGGCTTTCCGTCAGCACGCCAGGCAGGTTGCCAAGTAGCCTGAAAATTTGGGAGGCGAGTTGCCAAGCTCTTGGCTCCCTTTCAAATGGGCTGCTGAACAGCTGGGAATCTGGATGCCTGGGCTTCTCAACAGCCCACCATGATAGCTGCTGAAGAGCCAGGCAGGGAAAAAAGGCTGGAATTTGTGGCACAAACCTGTCTGCTTTCTGTCAGACCTTGGTTGAAATTGAAACAAATCTGCCAGGTATTTTAGTTTTGACAGGCTGTCCTCACGTGATGACTTTTTAATGTGATGACATCTAGTCATCTCTCATAACATTTTATTTTAAGTGTCAAAATATTGTTTCACTGAAAATAATATGTGTTTCAGTTTCATTGCTTTAGCGTCATTATTATTCTATGGAAATTTCTTCCAATGGTGCTCTGCATGGATTGGTCTCTATTTTCTAGTAACTGCTTCCCAGATTTTGGATAGTGTTCTCTCTTAGCTCTCTATAGTTACCTCTTAAGTGGAGCAGACAGGGTGCTTGTATCTTAAAATCTGGCTGATTTACTCTGTTGTTTGATCAGTAAAAGTTCATTATTTTATTTTAGTTGTAAGAAGAATCAGAGAAACTTAAAGGGCCAACTGCTGATTCAAGTGTGCCTTGCTGAGGACATTGCCTAGAACAGGAAAAAGGGGGAGGAAACTTCGAGTTTGTACAAGACTGAAATCATGGCTTAGCTTAAATGTTACATAATTAAGTGCTGACATTTATCCCTCAAAATGAAGTGATTTAAATCTTAACTTGAAAAATGCCTTCCGTTTAAAAAGAGTTTTTCCTTCTTACGTTTGCAGGCCTCGGAGTAGAGGAAAAACTGCAGTGGAGGATGAAGACAGTATGGATGGTTTGGAGGCAGCAGAAACAGAAAACACTGTGGAAACAGGTACTGAGTATAGTGCTGATGCTGTCTGGGTATTGCTTCTCTGGCAGAAATGTGTTTAGTTATGTAGGACTTTGGTAGACTGGAAACAGTTCTTTAATTTTGTAGTACAAGGTGTGCATCTGGGCAGATTAAAAAGGAAAAATCCCTATATTTAAACCTATATTAATTTAAAGCTGTTGAAACTGTTGTTTTTTGATAGTCTAATGAGGATGTCTTTGTAATGTAGATACATAGAGGGTTTTTTTCTACTTTTGCAAGGCTGTATCTAACAAAAATAAAAGCTCTCAAATGGCAGCTGCTGTTTTTGGAATACCTGCCAAAATACACTACTACTTATTGACCTGTATCTTCAGCTAACTACAGCAGATTATATACCAAAGGCATAACCAGGATAACTGATTATAAAATGCTGATGCTTCCTGCTGCTGCTTAGGAAACAGGATAAAGCTCAGTTGTTGCTTTGGTAAATATTTGTTGTGGTGGTACCCAAATGCTTCAGTTACCAGAGGGAGCTCATTGTTCTGGACTGAGTACTGTTGAAACAGTTTGTGATTTCTGTTCTGGCACTTCAGGAGCCTAAAGAGACAAACAGATGAGCCAAGCCATGAGATAAAGGCCATGGTGAAGAACTGTCATCTCTTTGCCAGGCACGTGTCTGTAGCCATTTGACTGCTCCTAACCAGGGACTGAGGATGTGTAGAAGGATGAAACCCCACCAGGAAGGATGATACCATGGCCACTTGGCAGAAGTTTGTTGATTTGACAGAAATGAGGCTTAAAAATGCATTGAGACATAAGGGTTTATAAATTTCAAGAGGTGGCCCTGTATGTGTGATGAAAGAAGTGGAAGGAAGCGCAGAGACAGGAGCAGCAGAAGCTGGTCAGGGAAATGCCAGCTGAGTTAATGCCAGGGAGCTGGGCAGTTCCTCTCAAAGCTGCTGAGTGGAGGAGGTAAAGTAGTGAAATCCTTAAAGACAGAGAAGAATCTTTGCTTAGTGTAGGTTTGTAGGGAGAAGAAGTAGAGGACCTGAAAGGAGCCATTTTTGCAGCAGCATTCCTTATGGTCCATGCAGGAGCTGGGCTGCTGGGGTGAAAGCCACAGAGGAGGAGGCTGAAATTCTCCTGAGGATGGAGGAGGAGCTTTGACTGTATTTGCTGGTTGCTTTCCTCCTACTTGCTAAGGTGGTGAATGATGCTGAGAAGACTTTGTGCTTGTGACTTGAGGCTTTGGGGAGTATCATGAGTGTTTAACCACAACTTGTGTTGAATTTAAGTCTTAATGGCATGTGGAAGGAGTTTACATTAAAGCTTAGTATAAGGGTGTTTCCTTATTTTATTCTGTCCATTGTTTTTCTGCCCCTGCTGATAAACTGCTGGTGGTAGTGAACTTGCATGATCTTTTGCAGATTCTGAAAGTAGGTAACTGCCTAGTAATAAATTTGGAAGTGAAAAAGTTGGAGCAGGTATTAGTGTGTAGAAAAACAGAAGCATAAAGGAAGGCTAGATTTAATTTATTTTTTCTATTATTATTACTATTATTATTATTACTGTTATTGTTTCTATCCAGTGTGATAGAAGCAATCTTACAAAAATCAGCAAAGGGGATAGAAAGTGTGATTGTAAGTGATAAGTTTATAGAATTTATAAGTTATAAATTTTAGATATGTTAAAAGATAAGAAAAAAAGTGACCCAAAAAGAAATTTAGACTTAACAACTGGTACACTACTGTGTAGGGAATTTAGTGATAGCTGTGGGATTTTTTGCTTTTGTCATTATTAACAAAGTTCCTCAACAGAGATCTGAGAGCAGTTTTTGCTTCAGAAGAGAGAGGGACACAGATAATTGTTTTTAAGGCTCTGAGAGTGCATATAGATAAGTCTCTCCATTCTCTCTCAAGATCATCCTGACTATCACAGGGGGCTGATGCTCATTTCTGAAGGTACAGGCAGTAGGGGAGCTGTGCTGGAAATCCCAAAGGACAAAGGCTCCATTGGTTGTGCTGCTGGGAGTGATGCACCATCCCTGGGTGATGCACTTCAGTGCTGAGCCCAGGATGGGTTTGCAGACTGTACTCTTAACTGAAAAGGTGCCTGGTAAAAATACATAGGTCTGAAATCCCATTTTTGCAAGGGAACCAAAAGAGCATTATCATGTTGAGCAGTTTAGTAGAGACAGAATTACAATTACGTTATTTTAAAAGTTGGGCACCATGTGACTTGTTAGGGTTTTAATCACATCATTTGAAAAGGCTGCTGCCTCTCAAACTTGTTCTAAGCACTTACCTGTGTTAGTGAAAAACTGTGGAAGAAGGAGTAATCCCAGTTTATTGCTCTGATTAAAACTGTTAATTAAATTGCAGGGTATTTGTGCACTAGTTTATTAGTTTCTACTTCAACTAAGAAGACTTGTTTTCTTCTCTTGTAAATAGAGGACTTGCCAACAATTCTCTGCAGTAGTTGGCAAACCAAAATGCAATATAGTAATATTACAGAACTTGAGGTGAAATGTCTGAAGATCTTGATTAGTGACATGTTGTGAGTGTCTGTGTTTCTAGCTTCTTTTCCATTGTTTGGGTCATATGTTGAGAATAATCAGGAATTCTTTTACTGGGTGAGTTTGGGTTTTTGAGGTTGTTTTCTGTTTTGTTTTATTTATGGAGTCTAGCATTACTGGTGCCTTTTGTGAATTAAGTAAGTCTCGTAAAATGAGAGAAGTCCATGTTATTAATGCTGTGTTCAGTATAATGAGCTCTGCTGTTAGGGAAGGGAGCAATGCAGGAGGAAGGAGAACTCTCCTCACAAGGAGGGAAAAAGGAGATGTTCCATATAATCCCATCTGAAATAAAGAAGTGTTTTGTAGCTGTCAAAATTTTTATAGGGGGAAAAAGCAAGAGGTGTGCAAATACCAAACATTGTTTCCACTTGTAGTGTTGACACAAATGTTTGTTTTTTAAAAAAAGGCAAAAATCCTTCCCAAAGGGGCTCTTTTGCAATGCTGAGGCACAATCATTTTAATTGCAGTTCGGGAAACAAGTGACTGCCCTTCCCAAAATTCTGTAATCTCACATGTGAAACGAGGCAGAGTTGGAAGCAAAACAGGGTGAGCCGTGTGCTGCTCTGATCATTTCAGTGTGGCTGCTTCTCCCTGCCAACTGCACTGATTCCTGAGCCCTGTCCCTTCCCTGCCAAGTCCTGGGTTCACTTTGGTAGAGATGAATTCTTAAGGATGGAAAAGAGAGGAGGGATTTGGAATTGGAGAAAGGAAATTCTGGAATTTGGAGAAGAGATCTCTTTGGAGCTAAGTTAAAATTTTTCCTGAAAAAAAGGTGTTGACAACTGCCTCTACTGAGTCAATAGATTTTCAGCTTCTTGTAAACCTCAGGACAGACTCCTTTCCTTTACCCACCAACCCTGTCTCTCTTGCTGTTCCCTTGGCTCCTCACTTAGTGTCTGTTCTGCTTCTCAGCTTTGAATTGGTCTTTTCAGCTGTCTGCTCCTTCATCTTTCTGCACTGTGCTTTCCCCAGTGATGTTGCACTGGTATTTCTCCATCCAGCTGCTGTGGCTGCCCATTCTTTCCATCACTTGGGCACCACAAACCTCTGGGGATCACCTGCTCCACAGCCCTGCTCAAGCAGGGTCACCTGGAGCTCCTGTCCAGGACCATGTCCAGGCAGCTTTTGGGTGTCTCCAAGGATTGAGGCTCCACAACCTGCCTGGACAACCTGTGCCAGTGCTCAGGCACCCTCACAGTAAAAAAGAGCTCCCTGATGTGTTTCTGTTTGTGCCATTGCCTCTGGTCCTGTCAAGACCTTCCACTGTTCTAGTTATCAGTAAAACACTGTTTGCTGCAGAGTGCTCTGCATCTTCTTGTGCTGCTCCTTTCCATAAGAGCAGTTTTCTTCTGATGAGCCAGTTTCTAATGGCCAAAAAAATACAAGCCAGAGAATTCTGGAAAGCACGTGGCTTTGTGCACACAAATATAAAACTGCTAATCTGAAGAAAGGAATAATATACCAAATACCTCCTGATATGCTTTCTGTAGGTTTGGTAGCCCTTTTGCTACTAATGAAGACTTGGCTTCTGCAGCTTTTCCCCATCTTCTGTTAGTTTCCACAAGTTTCTGTACTTGATATTTTCTTGGCTCTGTATTTAAGTTGAAACTGTATTCTGTGTGTTAATTATCTGATTAGTCCCTTTCTTTTTTTTTGGAGAACATTTGTGAAATATCCCAGCGCATTCTAGAGTCTGTAATTCTCCATGTGTATCCCATAAAATTGTTGAGATTCAGATCCTGATCTGAGAGAAATGCAATCAAATAAGTTTATTTGAACTGCTGAATCTCTAGGGAAATTAATAGTAAATCCAATTAAAAATAATAGTAAATTCTGTTTACTATCCATACCATGTCAACCAGCTCTTCCAGCAATATTTTCTACCAGCTCCTCAACTCCCTATGGTGTTCATAGGCTTCACAACTGATAATAGATTAAAGAGCCTGGATGATTTTATCAACCAAAAGCTCCTTATCTGCATTATTGTTGTAGTAACATTATTATCAGACCCAGTGATGTTGCCTGACCAGTTGGACTCCACATTAACTTCCTGAAGATGAACCTTCCTCTGACCAGCCTCATTTGTCTCTGGGCAAAGCACAGAAGAACCAAAACAAACACTGCCCAGTGGAGGAAAGTTATTCATGTAGAAGGTGCCAGGGAAGTTTGGACTAATTAAAAATTTCATCAACTTTGAAGCAGCCTGAAAAGGACTTTTTTAGAGAAAAAAATCCTACAATATCATACTTATTAAAGGAAATACAGAGATCCTCTGAATGATATGAACCATAATGAGTAGAGCCTCTCAGGGAGGCAAAGTAAAACACACCTGAGAGTGAGTCCTGGCTTGAATGAAACAATGGCAAAAGCTCTTGGCAAAGTGTTAATACCAAAGCAGTTTTAAAATCCAGGCAGATACTTTGGCCTCATCACTTACTGCCCATCCCTTCTAAAATGAAAGAAATGAAGAATTAACACCACTGAAGGCTTGCTTATAGATAAAACTTGGCCATATATATTTGCAGCAAATATGTGCTTAGAAATGCACTTAACATGTTTTAGGGCAATTAATATTCTATGTACTAATTAGAAAAGGAGTAGTTTCTTCTTTTTTATGCTGCTGATTCCTGCTTGTTCAGCCACTGGAAAAATTAGCAGAACTGAAGCATGTTGTTGTAATTATTATAAGCATCTTACTATTTTTGCTTTATATTCTGGTAATTTGTTTGTAATGAGGAAAGCAAACACAAGAGGAAATTATTTGATGTTTGCCTTTAAACCATTACAGGCTTACTTGATAATACCATTTATCATCATGCATGCTTAAAATGGGCCATTTAGAAAAATCTGATTTTTTTTTTTTTTTACCTTCTGACTGATCTCTCTGTCTCAGGTGTTTTTGAGAGCTGCTGGTTGCTTCCAGATCAGTTTTAACCTCACTGAGTCTTCCATTCTGAAGGTTATTTCTGAAATGCAACTTCTTCTTTTGCTTATTTATTCAATAGCGCTTTTGCAATGTTGGTGTCAAACTATGACATCAACACTTTATTGAACATAACACAACAGGTTTTGGAAGTTTTCAAAGACTGAGAATATTCCACTTTTCCATTACCTTGAAGCTTAATTCTGCTGCTGTGACATCATCCTTAGTGACATGATGGAAGCATCTGAGTGGCCATTACCAGTCAAATATATTAAAATAGTGGCATGTGCTTTGTGTGCCATATGCTCTTCTCCTCACTGGAAAAAGGGCTGTTCTGTGTATGGTTTAGTTCATAGAATCACAGAATGGTTTGGCTTGTAAGGGACCTGAAAGATGATCTTGTTCCATCCCTTTGGCCATAACAACTTGCTAATTCTGTGGACCTGTCTTAATTTTTATTGTAATAATGCTGTGTTGAAGCTGACTGTTCGTTTGGTAGAAGAAATATGAGAGAAATTCACTGCTGATGAATTAAAATCACACTATGAACCAGGCTGTTGTTGGAGTCCCACAAGCATGTTCCCTGGTAGCCCTTTTTTAGGTCAGGTATAAAGAGGAAGAAAATAGTGGGTAAAATGATTTTTTGTTAGGATAATAAAAGAGGTACCCATCTGCAAGGCATTGAATAGTGACCATAGAAAATTAAATGACTTGTTAATTCAGTAGTAGTTTATGTAAAAGAACATGCAGGAGAAAATTATAATTCCTACTTCTGTATAAACAAAAATCACTCTCATATAGCTTTTGCTATATGAGCAAGTGGTGCTTTAGTTCTTCTGAGAATTGTAGAAGCTTTTATAAGTCAAAGAGAGAAACAAATTCTGAGAATTACTGGCAAAGTGGAATAAAGTGTCTGAGTTTTTTTTTTTTTCTTTTTACTGTTGCTTTATAAATCCTTGGCATGTTAAATGCCACGTGCAGTTCTGCTTTCCCTTCTCCAAAAGGATGAGCTGTAATTGGGAAAGTACAGGAAAGGCCAACAAGTATGACAAGAAGTAATAGCTTCTGTGTGGGGATCAGTTAAGGTAAAAGCCTTCAATCTGCAGTGATTTCACTGAGGAGGAATGTAATAGGGTCCAAAAAATGATGAGTGGTATGGAGAGAATGAACAGGGCACGGTGATTCATTTTGTTGTGCAACACAAAAATTAGGGGGCATCAGGTTGTATTCAGAGAGCACAAGGGCAGGTGCATTTGCACTCAGCATCTGCTGAATTACAGAATTCATTGCTGCTTGATGCTTTGGGCATGGACAACTTGACATGGGTTTCAGAAACACTTGAACAAATTAGTGGAAAAATAACCAGATGAGTTCCTGTTGAGTACTGTTCCTAGCTTAGAAAGTTCCTCAGATCACATTATGGTTATCCATAACATGTTGTCATGGTTTTAGAGTGACCAGAATTACAGTTCTGATGGCCCTATGTTGAGAACCTTGTTTTTATAACTGATACAAAATGCACACAAAATTATTTTCTTTATAAAATGTATTGAACAAATAAGAGTTGTATTTGAATGCAAAGTATCAAAATGCACAGTGGAATGTACAAACCAAGAATAAGTACAGGATTTCTACTGACCTCCATATAACACCTATTGGAGTAAGTAAATCAGAGAATTATGGAATGGTTTGGGTTGGAAGGGACCTTAAAGATCATCCAATTCCAACCCTGTGAGCAGGGACACCTTCCACTATCCCAGGTTGCTCCAAGCCCTGTCCAACCTGCCCTTGAACATGCCAGGGATGGGGCAGCCACAGCTTCTCTGGGCAACCTGTGCCAGGGCCTCACCACCCTCACAGGGAAGAATTTTTTTCCTAATAGTAAATCTAAAACTACCCTCTTTCAGATTGAAGCCATTACCCCTGCAGTGGCCTTCAGAAAGGAAAAAAAATAGCCAAATCACGATTTTATAAGAAACGTGCAGTACTAGCAAAAACCCACAAAACCCAAAAAACACTTATGATGCAGTTGTAAGTTTTGTTCTTTATTGTTGTGAATAAAATTTTACAGTGTTGACTTAAGATGAAGAAAGTGTGCCTCTGTCCATAGAGAAATGGTTCTTGCATGTGAAGAGGTGATGTTTCTATCAAATTATGTCCAGAGCAGTAATGGAATTACGAACTCTGAGTAGTGGAAACTTGTTTTGTTCCTAAATTGAGACAGTGAGTGAAACCTGGTAATTATAGTTACTGGATAGTGTTGTGGTTTATCCCAGCTATCAGCTGAGTACCATTCAGGTGCCCCCTCCCTCCCTGCCCTGGTGGGATGGGGAGGAGAATTGGAAAAAGGTAAAACCCCTGGGCTGAGATGAGAACAGTGGGGAGGCCCTGGCACAGTTTGCCCAGAGAAGCTGTGACTGCCCCATCCCTGGAAGTGTTGAAGGCCAGGTTGGATGAGGATTTGAGCAACCTGGTCCAGTGAAAGGTGTCCCTGCTCACAGCAGGGGGTTGGAATTGGAGGATCTTTAAGGTCCCTTCCAACCCAGAGCATTCTCTGGTGTTCTGGGCACGGTGTTCTGTGGTGTGGAATATCCCTCTGGCCAGTTGGGATCAGCTGTCCTGGCCATGCTCCCTCCTTGTGCACCTGTTTGCTGGCACTGCATGGGAAACTGAAGTGTTCCTGATTTAGAGTAAGCACTGTTTAGCAAAAACTAAAACATCACTGTGTCATCAGCATTGATCACATCCTAAATCCAAAACACAGCACTGTACCTGATACTGAAAAGAGAATGAACTACCCCAGCCAAAACCAGGACAGGTAGGCACTTTCAATTCATAGTTTGCATTCCATTGTTTTCTTTTCGTATTGTTACTGCACAGACCTGGTTTTTATCTGCCAAAACTTGAGCATTCTGATGGTGTTTGTAGTTCTGCAGACCCCTGTGAGGCTGTGTCAAGCACCTGGTCCCATTGGCTGTTTCCTGACACAGCACTACCCCTTCCCTGTGCAGCAATAATTGTTGTGTCTGCCTGGAAAAGCTTGTTCCTCCCTCTTGGAGAACATCTTGGTGAGCAACAGTTGAGACTCCTGGGATGTCCCTGCTGTGTTTGGTAGTACTGGTATTTTCCAGCCTGCAGTACTTTTCTGTTCTTAGTTGAAAGTTTTGGAAGCTGATGACATGTTCTTCATTGTCTGCCAAATCAGTAGTAGGTCTGACAATAAATTGGTTAAACAGTCAACTTGCTGCATCTAAACAACATCATACTATTAATTTTATGTTTATGACAGCTCTCTGGGTTGGTTTTTTTTCACTTTATAATGAATATTATAAGATTTTAAAGATTTTTTTTTTTCTGGTAGAATTCTTAGAGTATTTTCAGATTTTGACTTGACAGGTAGTTTCTGAGTATTTAAAAGAAAACCTTTTGGATTTGCTGGTGTCTTTTCTTTGCCTGATTGCCACAGCAGAGCCCACACATATATCTCCTTATTTTGCTGTATGTTTAACTGAGCAGCTTTCAGTATAGGGCCTTGTGATTGCTGGAAAACAGAAAAGGATTGTTTGTAACAAAAGAACATTTTAGATCTTAAGTCAGTGTTGCTTCATCACATCCCTGAGACAGTTGTGAGCTTGTAATAAAATCTCAGCCACCACCAGGCTCCTCCTTTCCACAAGCAGGGCTGTGATGGTCTGCAGGGGAACCCCTGCCACGGGGGGGGGTTCCAAAAACCAGGGCTTCCCCTGTGAGTCTGTGTGTCTTACATGGAGAGAGCTTTCCAAGGCATCTGAAGATAGAGCAGGAAAAGAGGAAATTGTCAATACAGTTGTTACTCAGAATATTGTAAATCTCTCAGTAAGACAAGTAAGGAGACCAGCTACTTTTAGGAAGGTGGGTAGTCCACATAATGGACTGAGGATGCTACATGGTGTTTGTTATTTTCTTTGAGTGTTCATTGCATTCTACTCTAGAAGGAAGAATAAAAATAATAAGAGAAGAAATTTTTGAACCTCTGTAAAGTTCTTTTTTCCTCATTTGAAAAAATTCAAATTACTACTTAAATAGGAAAAGACCCAAGGATTGTCTTGTCACCACAGAGCCCGGTGTATACATATTATTTAAGCAAATGTGATAGAAGTGTTCATTAAAAGAGAACATTAATACACATGCAGTAAATCTTATCAGTCCCAGTGACTTCCTTGCATATCTGTCACCTGTCAATGTTAGCAATTTATTTTTTTTTCCTGGTATTTCATATCTCCATCCTTGGAAATGCTCAAAAACCATCTGAGCAGCTGGTTCTGGTGGCCTTGCTTGAGCAGGGGTTTGAACAAGGTGAACTCTGGGCTGCCTTCTAGCCTAACCATGCTGTGATTCTGTATTATAAATTGTGAAGCATATGGAAGTCTCAACCCTTTTGATGGTCCACGTGGACAGGAGCTTCACTCCTTGTACTTTGGAGGGATTTCTTTTAA
This sequence comes from Climacteris rufus, assembly GCA_013398175.1. NCBI lineage: Eukaryota > Metazoa > Chordata > Aves > Passeriformes > Climacteridae > Climacteris > Climacteris rufus. The sequence goes on along the minus strand of VZRZ01007432.1, from coordinate 430,582 downwards.
GCATAATAAGAAAAGGAGGCTTTTCTGGCCTCAGCAGCCAGGTGGGGAAGAGCTGTGAACATAATTGTCTTCAAATAATAAAAACGTTTTCAATGCAGTGTTTCCTAGTGTTTTCCTAAAGTTTTAGTAAAGGATAGTGATACTAAAAGAGAACCTAGGGACATCTGGGAATTGTACAATTAGGTTTTTTTAATCTCAGTCCCACCACTAACTCATTATACATGGGCAAGCCCTTCATTGTGCCAGAAACAATCATGAAAAGATGATGTGTAATAAAGCCTTATATATGAATCTGCAAATGAGCTTCACATTTATTAATTTATTAATCATCCATGAATCCTTCATTGCCAGTAGCTTCAAAGTAGGATGCCATAACCAAGTCTGATGAGTGTTCATTAAATGTATTGTACCAGATGCTTCCAAGAACGTCTCTGAGGTGCATCTGAGGTGTCCCTTTGCCGTGCCAGTGCTGGACTCCCTCTCCTAAGAGTTTGACTCATGAAATGCTCCCATTCTTCTTTAATCTTCTGCAGCAAAACTTCCACAAAGTTTTTTTCACAGCTAAGACCCAGGCATTAGTTTTATGCTGCTCAGTGAGCACCATGTTTTCAGTCTTCCCACGGCATATTGAGGCACAGTTTGGTTTATTGCAGAGACAGCAACTGAGATGTTGTTTGTCTCATTTAGTATAATTTGGGTCCCTCCTTCTTTAGAGAAGCAAACAGCAGGGGAAAAGCACCATAAGGATGTAAGCTCACGTAGTTGTCATGTGTAGTGAAACAATCTGTGTCTTCTCGTGCAGTCCAGAGTTCCTGAGAGGGAGTGAGTGCCCCTGAACTTGGCCTTGCCAGTGTGCTGGGTGCCCAGTAATGGTAATGTGATGAAAGCTGGCAGAGAGTAAATGGCTTTTACTTGATGGAAAGTTTCTGCAGGCACACAATAAAGCAGAGTTCCTTTTGCAGAGTTTAACTGGGTTAAAGAAAGTCTCCAAGATGGATCAGAGAAGGGCCCAATTTGCAGGGGTCTGCTGGGGCAGTTCAGGCGTGGTTGTCCCGGCTGTGCTGTGGGTTTTGTTTTGAGAGCTTTGGCGTCTGCCTGTCTTCCAGGTGTTTATGTTTTGCTCTCTTCATTGAGGTTGCATTTAGAAATTTGGGGGTTGCTGGCACAGGATTGTCCTCCACATCCAACATACTTGGAAATGCACCACAGACCGTTCTGAATGGCTCAGCTGGACGCTGCCTCTTTCAGGAATCCTCATCCAGGAATGACTGCAGGGATGTTTGTTCAGATGTGCCAAAAACGGAGGGTGTGGGGTTTGGGTTGATTTTGTTTTGTTTTCTGTACAAAGCCATTTACTGTTAAAAGGGATGTATTCCCAAGGGGATATTTATTTAGTGTGCCAAATCATCAGCCAGCATATTTTTTCAGAGTAGGTTGGTGAAAGGGGTTTAGCATGAGCCATTTGGGTTTCAGATAGTAATTTCTGGATGTTTCAGATGTCCAAAAAACATTTCAGAGGTACGTTACTGAGTACCTTAACTGAAATAGGTGAAGCAATTTCAGTTTACACCAGCTCAAATAAATACTTGGAACACCCAGCCATGAACAGGATTTTTTTTTTCCTTAATTTTGTGCTTCTCTTCAGTATGATTTAGGGGCTTTCAGTGAGGGTTTAAAATGTTATACACTGTCTTGCTAAATGAGTTCACTTTAGGTTAAAGAATAATTTTATTTTCTGTACATGCAGCAAGACAGATTTCCCCTTCTCCATGCTGTAGCGGGCATATGATTTCAGTATTTCAGACCAGGCTGCTCCGTTTTATGTTCAGAGATTTTTCCTCTTTTCTTGGTTTTATTTATAGGATTAAAGCTTGTAGCAGGTTTTCATGCTTGCCCACCCATGTCGCAGATTCTTCTACCCATTCATTTCTCTGCTTGTCATTTATCCTTTGCAATATTTAATTATATTTTGACAAGTTGTGTATTAATTTTTTCAAAGATGTGAATGTATCTTTTGCTGAAATTTTCTAAATTATCTGCTGCTTTACTCTAACTGGACTTCTTTGTAAGAGCTGTATATACTGGTCTCTCAAACTCACTCAGTTTTTAGGGGATGTGTGACCCTGGTGCAGGTCCTTCCTCTGGCACTGCTGTGGCACAGATGTAGCAGCTCTAGACACAGGCAGGGTGAGGCACTTGACTTGGTATCTGCCAGAGTCCTTTACTTTTGTGTTCCTTAGGTTTCAAAATCAAAGAAGAACACAGAAACACCAAATTCAGCCTTGACCCTTGTTCTGTGCATTCTGGTGCACTTGGAACAGCACATAGCCATGTCCTTATGGTAAATCCCTGACTCACCCCATGCAAAGGAGGAAATGATTGGGAAGAGGATTTAAAGTCTCACAGACAGTGACAACTTAATGTTTCATGTTTTAGAGCAAACCCAAACTTTCTTCTCAAATAGTAGCTTTGTCAGCTGTAGAAGTATATATATTTCTGACTAACAACTAAGCTAAAGTAAAAGGATGCTGGAAAAATTGGTTATATTCCCTCAAATCAGAATGAAGTTTGAGCTGGCATAAACCATGTCTTTCCTTGCTTCCTTCCTTCACCTCCTCAACCCTGTGCCAGCATAGTGTAACCAGGAATGAATTTGTGCAGGCAACTGAACAAAGTTAATCTGGGAGCTAAAAAGGTTTATTATAGCCCAGATTAGCATGTTCACTGCAAAGTTTGTTCAGGGCTGCAGGTGCACAAGAGGAGAAGCAGGAAGAATGGGAATGTCTAAAACTCCCATCTCATATGAAGAGGTTGTCATTGAACAAATCTCCCCTTGCCCCATTCTCATTGCTTATTGAACAGCTTCAGTTCACAGTGGTATTTTGTGTCCTGGAAATGTTGTAAGCACCCAATTTCACATTTTTGGTAGAGGTGGTAGTTCCCTACTGTTTAATGTTGTTGTGTGGCAGAAGATAGTTACATGGGTTAATCAAAACAGATGTTAGCAGCACAAGGGAAAGCTTACAGAGGTCGCTAAAATATTAAATAATCTTTTTTTTTTCCTTTTTTTCCCCCAGAAGTCAAAGAGCAGTCTGCAGAAGAGGATGCCCAGACGGAAGTGGAGAGCACCAAGCAGCTAACACCAGTCCTTCAGCACTCCGTGTCCGAGGAGTCTGCCAGCTCCACCGCCTCCGTGGGGGTGGAAGCCAAAGCCAGGTGGGTGAGCAGGGCAGGAGAGAGCAGCTGAGCCAGGGCAGGGCTGGGGCTGAGCTCTGGAGCACTCAGGGCACAGGGCTGGGGCTGAGCTCTGGAGTGCTCAGGGCACAGGGCTGGGGCTGAGCTGTGGAGCGCTCGGGGCACAGGGCTGGGGCTGAGCTCTGGAGCACTCAGGGCACAGGGCTGGGGCTGAGCTCTGGAGCACTCAGGGCACAGGGCTGGCACTCGCTGCTGCTGCTTTGAAGTGCTGGGGACTGGCGGCTTCATTGGGGAGGTGAAGGTGGAGAGCGCGTTCTGTGAGTGCTGTCCTCAGACTGCTCTGCTGAACCCTGGAGTTATGGAGGCTGGGTAAATTCAAAGTGATAGGAGATAAAATGGCATTACTAAAGCTTTCCTGCTGTGTAAAAATTTGTATTAGCAAATTTGTATTAGCAAATTTATATGAAGTTATTTTTGATGTTTCAGCTTGCACGGCTGTATTTCAGGAGCGATGTAAACCAAACCTCTTGTCATAGCTACTGTGTTCTTTCTGATTTTGGAATTTGTAATAGAGAAAATAATGTTGGTGTTTTTTAACTTTTTATTCATACAAATTACCCCCAAAAGCAGTGAAAGTATTGATTATGTTCTATGAGGGAAAGCAGAACACACAGTCTGTGATCCCTGTTGAAATGGTGTCACAGAATTCTAGCAGAGCTTCTCTGTTGAAGCTCTGGGAACAGCTCCTAACCCACTAGCAGGTCTCTGCTGCTGCAGAAAGTGCTCTTACCAGCTACCAGACAGTTACAGGTGTAATGATGTTTTGACAGACTTGGAGAGAATTGTCATCATTTTGCTTCCTCCTAATCCAACACAGAGCGTATTTTCCATGCACAAAAAATTACTTAATCTACTTGATGCATATATAATTCTCATGTTTTACATGCTCACAAACTTCTTAGATTCCACAAGCTGCTTCCCTTCTTACAGAGAATTTCAGTTAGATAGTTCTTGTGCGTATACCTGAGTGAAATACGCAAAAAAAGTCTGTTCTCGATGGAATTTTCCAAGGCTGAGATTAAGTTACAGTAAATATGTAGAGCAACTTGAACTGAGCAGCTGCTTTGCTTCATTATTTGACCCTGTTTTGGATCACTTGCAAAAATTTTAGTGCTATTTCATCCTCTCTCTGTTCTTTTCAAGGTTACTTTTTTGCTGTTATTGTGAATATTTGATTACAGCACTTTCCATAATCATAAAGTTGTTTCTTAAAAGCTGAACAACAGTCTTCTGAAAAAACTTCTGCCTGGTTCTGAGCCAGCCCTTATTTGCCCTCAACTTACTCTTCTTTCCAACTGAAAGTGTTGACTTTGATCAGTCAAGATGGAATGGCTATTAAAGGCTCATTGCTTTGGCTGATCAAAGCATTGAAAAGCTGAATACTATGAATTTTTAATTAAAATAATAGTGATCAGACTGTGACGTTTTGGAAAGAAATGTATTAAGGAGATGTGAAACTGTTAATTGGGAATCAGAGGTTTCTCTGACCCCAGGTAATTTAGATTTCAATCTCAGATGCAGAAGGGGGTTACCTGCAGAAGTCGTTGATGTCCTCACAACACTGGGGGGAAAAAAACAGATGTCAGGGTTCCTGTGGCAGTGAGTCTTGAAAAAAGCCTCTTCTGATCAGCTTTTGACTTTTGATCAATTCTTTGTGTTGTTGCCTGTGGAGTGCTTCCACTGCTTTCACGCAGGGGTAGGAGGACTGAATTCTGGGGGCTTGACTCTGTTTTCTTAGGAGAAAACAGAGAGTGTGAAATAACAGACACTGACAGCGTTGGGTTGTGTAAGGATGGGAGGACATGAATCAAGATTTAGATTTGGGAGAAAGTGTGACTTCATAGAGCCTTAAAATTGTAACTTGGGGAAGTAGTTTTGAAGCTGATTTCCAAATAATTCATACTCATCAGCTTCATTTCTTCTTTGGTAAGCTTTTTTTGTTTCTGTTTTACAGTATAAGTGACTTTTTCAGTAAAATGGAAGTGTTTATGTATTTAAAAATAGCTTTAGGTATGTGAGACATAGGAGAATTATGAGAGTATATTATCACAGATAGTGGAGAAATTGCCTAAAAGATAGAAAAGAACCCAAGCCTTCATGAGAAGTAGATGTAGGCGTAGGTGGAGCTACTTTTGCACTGCTTTTTTCAGTTAAGTACAAGACAATTCTGTGTTTCTGTCTTTGATAGTGAAGATACAGGGATTAGAGAAGCATAGGACACAGGGCATAAAATAGTCTTTTTGATGGAAAAAAAATAATTTGCTACTGCAAACTAGTGATTTTAACATACTAGGACATGTCAGAACTAGGATGAGGATATCAGTAGCTGAGGGATTAACCAGAGCTTGGCTTGTGTGGTATTTTTCTCTGGATCCTTCCTGAGACTGGGGCTAAATAAAACCATTCAAGAGAAAGGTGAGAGAGCTGGTCAATGTTGGAACCTTCCTGAGGTGGGATATGGGAGTCCCAAGAGAACTATTGACAGCAGATGGGATTGGGGCAGGGAATTGAATAGCAGATTTAGGATTAGTGCTCAGAAAGCAATGTGTTAAAAACCCATTAAAATAAAGAGAATCTGAACCATCTTGGGGTAGGGAGGCTGAAAGGGGTGAGGCATGTGCTTGAAAGGAATGAATGAATTATTGAGCACATGTGGGGAGGGGCAAGAACATCAAGCAAAGACAAACTCCCAAGCCTGGCAGTGGCAGGAGTACCACTGCCAGCTCCTATATATCATGGGTTTTGGAGCCTTTTCCTTTGCTTGTTCCCTTTTTCTTTTTATAAGCCTTGTGAGAAGCTTCTGTCAGCCCAGGACTTCTGGCTGAGTGGAATCCAGCTTGTGGGAAAGGAATGTGCTGCCTTGCTGGGTGCTGCCTGCAGAGAGCAGGGGAAGTGCAGCCCGTGGGGAAGGCAGGCGGCCAGGAGCCGGCTGCGCCTCAGCGCGGAGCCCGCGTCCACCTTCCTCTCTGCTTCCACACTGGCACCCCCCAGCATGGAAAGCTAGCAAGAATGGCCTAGAAACACAATTTCATAGAAGAACAAAACACCTCTTGGTTCATTTTACGTTCTGTCTGCTCTTGGAGACTGTACATTGCATTAATTGCACGTTTTACCATCTTCGCAAAGACGGAACATTCTTCAAATAAATAAGCAGAAGCCGAGGTTTTCGCACAGCTCTTTTTGATTTTGATACTTTGGCCTGCTAAATATCTGCTCCAGTGAGATTGTTGCTAAAACTACAAAAGGGAAAAAGCCTGGCAAAACACCTTCCTGCTTTCCTGCTTCACTTGTAATTGGACAAAGCACGTCATTTTCATTCCAGACCAATTGCGCCATTCCCCCTTATTTTGTTGCTGCTGCTAAGATGAAATCTGAAGTGTGGAGGGCTTGGGTGCTTTATTCCATCAAAATGAAGTGGTTGGTGAATATCTGTAGATCGTGTGAAGAGAGAAAATAATGAAAAAGTATCAGTGAACTTCTTTATCTTGTTCCTTTTTTTTTTTAATACTCCTAAAGCATATTGTAAAACTTGAAACACTCAGAACAACACTCTGGAAAAAAATTGTGGAGTGGCAGAGAGCAGGAAATCTGGACAGAATAACACTGCAGTGATGGCAGGAGAAGCTAGATCTTCAGGCTGGAGGAAGTTAGTGAAAGGATTTAATACTAAAATGTTTTAAAAATTGTTAAAGTTGTAAAGTCAGGTATGTATTTTGGGAGATACCAGTATAAAGCTTAATTTTGAATTACTTCTTTTCATGAACTGATGATTTCTTTTCATGAACACATATTAGAATGCAGTTTGTAGTTTTACATGATTTTTCTTCTCCAGCAGTTGTTTCTGCAGGGAATGAACCTTGTGCATGATACAGGGCATTTGAAGTCATTGCAGGGTTTTGCCTTTACACTAGCTCTATATCTGTATAAGCATTTATGGGATCTTCCTCTGAAGTCAGTGATTTACTTCTACATGTGGAAAGTGGACAGAGCATTATTTTGTGCTACAAAAGTAAGTTATTTAATAATAGTGAAGTACTATTTCAGCATTATATTAATGACCAGTCTAACCCAGAGTAAAATTACTGATTTAGCTAGCAGGGCACAATTAAAGACTAAGAAAATACACTGAAAAATGAGAAAAAAATTAAATATTTACTGGTTGTCCATCCTGACTGTTCATGCATTATTAGGGAAATGGTCTCGAGAAGAATTTTGAGGCAGATCACTGTTAAAGCAACTTTGGCTTGGATTTATAGGGCAGAAAGGGACCTTTGGAAATCATCTAGATCACCTCCTTTTCCAGGGCAGTTATCTACAGCTGTCATTCCTGACACAAGCTTATATAAACTACTCTTAAACCTTCCAATAATAAAAACTCCATATCTCCCCTAAACAGTCCCTCCCAGTCTCTTCTTTGTTTTTACTGTTGGAACCACTTCCCTCACATCTAACCCACACTCCTCATTCTGAGTTTATTCCCTTACTACTTGCACCATCTGCCAAGGATAATGGAGGACAGCTTTCAGAAGCCTCTCAGTTTATTTCCCAGCAAGCTTTACTTTGTAACAGAAATCCCAAATTGGTTCCTACTTTCTTTGTAGATCCTGAGCTCTGATCCTTCTCGCTGGTTGGAGTTCTCTCCAGATGGTCTGTGTCTTTCTTGGAGCACAGAAGGTGTGTCACACAAGTGGGGCCAAAGAAGGGTATCACAAGCAGCCAAATCCTGCCTTTCCTTAGGCTGAACAATTGCCATTGTGACCATAATTTGTTTAAAGCTGTCATGTAGAACTTGTGCCTTGTGGGATTTCACACCATCATCAATGACATTCCTGACTGGGCCTCTAAGTTCCACAAACCTTTGCTCCACAATTTAATCTGTTCCATAGGAAGGTCCAACCACAGAATCCGTGCTTAGCAATGTCTCCTGCCCAGTGTGAGCTGGTGCTCACAGGTGCTCCAGGTCTCTGGAGTCCCACTCTCAGCCTCTCACAGATGTTTTTAGGTGGTTTTTCTGTCACATTCCTGTCCTACTAAGGCTGCTTGTGTCCACCTGGCTCCCTCCTGCTGCTTACAAGTCCTGCAGTGGTGGGCAGCAAGCTGAGCACTGGCAGGGCAGATCTGATGCCTGAACAAGTTGTCTTTCCTGTGGAAGCTGTCAGACAGACAGACAGAAACATCCCTTGGCTGGCAGTGCCAGGCCATGCTGAAGGACTGAGAGCAGGACTTGGTACAACAGGGGATACCTGCTTTGTCACACGATAATCACAGACAGTGGTTAAGAGTCTGGGATCTTCTGTTCCAGTGTTGAGTGAATACAGTGTTTTCTCTCATTTCTTTCAAATACCACCTTTTCTGTTTGTTTTTTTGTCTCCAGCTTTCTTTGCCAGCTTCTTTTCTTTTTTCATGTTGTTGAATTACCATATTCCCATTCTCTTTACTTTTCTAATCCTAAACTGTGCTCATCCATTTTAATCTTTGTCTCAGGGTCCTCTTAGTAGAGGTTTACTCTTTATCTCTCTGTGTGATGTGCAGTTTCCTTCCCTCCCATCTCCAGTGGCTCCTAGTCATATGTTTGTGGCATGGCATTTCTTCTCACCCATTTATCCATTTCCTAGTTCATTTTCCTTGTCAGCTGTGACTGTTCTCTTCTTGCTTCCTTTGGCTTTCTGTGTGATCTGTGTTGTTTCCCACAGTCAAAGAGTCCCATTTTTCCATCACCTTTCATTTCTCTCACACAGCAAATTCTCTGTTGTGCCTTGCCTGTTCATTCATCATTCCTTCCTTGCTTCCATATCACAGCTGATTGGAAGTACAAACAATTTAAATGGTAAAATCTGGACTTGGAGCATCCCAAAGCTGTAGTTGCAGAGATGATCCCTGTGAGTCTCTCTGACCTTTGCCAGCAGGATGTTCATTCACAGGGAATGCATGGTGCATATGGAGCCTGATTTCACACAGGGACTCAGAGAGAGACTGGAGTGTGCCTTGTGAAGAGAGAATTTTTGTGCTTATAGCTTCAATGTGCTAAAGCTCTGCTTGAGCACATGTGATCTGCTTTTAGAGGAATTAGAAGCATTTAGAGAAATGAGTTTGGGCTAATTTTCATAGAGTTACAGAAAGTGCATCCGTAATTTCAAAAATGAATATAGTAAAACTTGTAATGTTTCACAGAAAAACAGAAGGATGGATCAAAGATCTGAAGTACATTCCAGTTAAACAGTTGAGGACCCTTCAGTCTGTAGAAGATGTTGGAGAAGGAAGATGAAAATCATAGGTGGTGTGGGGAAGGTGACTGTATCCTGACAGTTCAGGTTCTTTTAATTCAAGAAACTGAGGGTCATCAAGTGAAACTTTCAAAGCTTAGATGCCAAATAAAAGGAGGTGATTCTTTGCACAGCAGATAGTTGTCTAGAGTGACATTGAAATCCTTGTCAAAGGATGTGGTTTGCTGAAAATTTAGGTGTGGTCAAGAGCAGACTGGGCAAATTCATGAAAGGGAAACTGAGAGTGTGTGTATAGGAATGACAGCTGACACAGGGAGGCCCTGAACTGGTATTACTGGGGGGCATGGATGGTACCATGGCTGTCCTCCTTTTTAATATCCCCTGTGCATCTGCTTGTCCTGCTTTGATGAAGCTCTCTTGAAAAACTGCTTTAAAGCCAACTTGGTATCAGGTAAATGTCAGTAATTTTCAGACAGTGAGACCCTACTCAGTGTTTGTATGAAGTTGCCTCCAAGAGGTGCAGGCTCCTCTGTGTGGCTGTGGTGTGGTTGTGGCTGCCTCATCCCTGGAAGTGTTGAAGACCAGGTTGGATGGGGCTTTGAGCAACCTGGTCCAGTGGAAGGTGTGGCAGGAGGGTTGGAACTGGATGATCTTTAAGGTCCAGTCTAACTCAAACCATTCTGTGTATTATGTTTAAATTAACAAGATAAATTAAATTAATTAAATTAATGTGTATTATGTTTAAATTAACAAGAGAGGCAGTTTGGCTTGAGCAGACAATACTTCCTGGGCACAAATGCATACTTAAAGGTCGAAGCCACAGGACTCTCTAGTCTTTGACTTTTATCCCTCAGAGGTTAAGTCACCTCTCAGAATTGTGTGAATTACCACCTTTCAGGTGCACTCACAGTTGCATTCTGTATGGGATTGTTATTTGAGAGTACCAGTCAGTCCAAATGGACATTAAAGAATGATCTAGATGTCCTTGGAGTAGACCTCTAAATTTACTTTATTCAGCACTACCATTATGGTAACCTCCTCCTGCATTTAGGGTTTGTTAAACCCTAAGTGAGTTTTAAGTATTTGTTTAAATTAAAGCTGACACAATTAATGGTGAATAAGAGCATATTTTCTAAATTTCAAAATGTCAGTAAGATGTGTTGTTTTGGTTGTGTTTGGAGGGTAATGTTTTCTTTCTTTCAAATCAGAAGAGTATCATTAAGTTGATTATATGGCTGTAGAACTCCAGCTGTGCTGGTTTGAAGAAATCAGAAAGCAATTATTGTCTAATGCAGTTTAATTGCTTTGAACAAACTTCTGAAATTCTTCACCTCAAGTTCATAGCAACTCTGTCCCACCTCCTTTTTTTAAAAATAATTGTGCTGCATAAGTTAAATACTCATTTCAAAATCAAATGTCTTTAATAGTGTCAAACCACTTCACAATTTCAAGTTGTTTTGGGATTCAGTTTCCTATTGGAAGGAGAACACTGTGTGTGTCAGACACTTAAGTATAGAACTGAGAACTTTAGCTTTTTGTCTTTGTGGTATCTCCTTTTGCCCTTTCTATCCTTGTCTATCCTTAGTATCCTTCATTCAGAAGGGTGATTTATTGGCTTGTTAATCCTGTATCAATGTGAAGCTATTATGCATCACCTAATGAGGTTTCTTTGGTAGTTTCCTTTCAAACTTCTTCATTATTGAGGTCCAGATATTTACAGGATGTTTAGATAAAGGTGAAAAGCTTCATCTGCATCTGAGTTTTAGAGTAACTTCACCTTTGTGAATATATCATGTGTATTAGAACTCACACTGATGCAGACCTCCAGTGGTGTTTTATGCCAGAAATGTTTTTTTTCTTCACTTAAAATGCAGCTTGCAGGACTTGATTTGAATTTACATGAATGATACAATGGTGGATCTTCACTAAGGAAAAAACCAATTTACTCGTTAAGTAACACAACATAAAATGAGAGCAAAGGCAGAATATTCTGTGCATTAGCTCAACTTGGCAGAGCTAAATAAATAGTAGGTCCCCTGTAGTGTTTAATTTAGCCTTTTAGCATATGTTAAAACTACTAACAGGGTTAGGTGGGAGAAGAATTCTCAAGGCCAATTCTCATCAGTCTGCTTTGGTAATCAGTACAAACGATGCTCTGAAGTTCTGTTTTGCTCCCAAACACTCCATTTCGTTGTGTTGAGCTTAATTTTAATTGTGAAAAATAGATGTTAAAACCATTTTAAATTTCTGTAACAACTAGTCTGTGAAAAAGACATCCTGAAGGCATTTCCAGACGTTGAAGAAAATTATTGCATAATTCCTTTGAAAACAAACAAACTCGTAGCACAAATCACATGATACCCTCTTCACTTTCTCTTTCAACTCAAAACATGAATGAAATAGATATTTATGCTTTCCAAGTTGGGTTTCTTTTTTCACTGCAATTGTTATTATGGTAAATGGCAGTAGTGATCATCTGCAACTTAGTATTTAAGGTTGAGGCAATGGCTATAGCTAGTAGATCTTCCAGGAATAGCAATGCCTTGGATTTTCTCAGATATAATCCGTTGTCTTTTCCTGCTTTTAGTGTGATTAATTGAAAAGGTGAATGCAGAGCAAAACTTCTTTGGTCATCCAAGTCCCACAGTAGGCTGGGAGGGATTTTAGTAAAGCTAAGAGTTGAGCATCCCTTGAGCTGAATCCACGAGTTTGTGTTTCTCCTGCTGTTGACATTTTCCTCTTCATCTCTGTGGGCTGCTTGGATTCCCCTGGGCATGCTCTCCTGAAAGAAGGGGACCTTTCACACCTCTCTGCAGAGGAGGCAGCTGCAGCATTTCCTTTGGTCTGCTGCCCCCACCATTGAGTACTGGAAGGGTTGGATAACTTCAGGCATCTCCCTGTCAGACATGCTCAGCACAGGCCACTCACTGTCCCATTCAGCTGTATGGGAATCCTGGACAAGGAATTTATCCTGGGAGAACGAGGAAGGAAGATTTACTCCCCCAGCTGTCTCTGTGGACTTGTGGCTGCATGGCAGTGCCCCATATCACTGCAGCCTGGTGTGCTCCCAGCCACAGATGAGAAATGGGCAGGAGAGGGAGGTCACACGTGGTACTGTTGGGGGTCACACAATCTCCTGTGGGCCAGTCTGAAGATTTCCAGGAGCTGCACAGTGCTCACCCAGGCACAGCTGTGAGATACAGGACACAGCATAAACAAAACATGTTTGCATGAGCCAGTCTGCACATCTGCTTGTTAGCAAGGACACAGGATAGCCCAGTGCCATTTCCCGGCTCAGAAGGATCCAGGAGGGCCTTCTGCTTACTCTGGGAAGTGCAACTACAGGGGGACTTGGTGTGCTTAAAGTGTTGGTAATCCTTTTGCTTGACTTTAATTCTGTTAAAAAAAAGGGGGACTCTGAGTTTCACCTTGATTCTCTGACTGAATATTTGCAAGCAAACTAGAAGATTTTTCTCCTCCTCTGGTTGTAATTTAATATTGTGCAATGAGTTGCCCAATAGTGCATGTGTTGAAATGAAGTTGTTTCAGTGGGAAAGTCTGTGTTTTAGGATGAGTCCTGATGACTGTCATCAGTCAAGTAGAGGAAACAGTGACTGTTCTCCCTTCCTCCAGCATTAAGTGGCTGCAGGGCATTTTTTTTCCTTTGTCAGGATGTGGACAGGGGAGGACTGTAGCACTTCAGATTCTTGGCAGGAGGTTGAGTAGATTCTGTGTGAGGAAGAGACTGTGACCAGAGAACTGGATGAAATAAGAACCTGTAGAAGAGAATGGCTGTGAAGGAGTGTTGAGATGGACATGTTTCTTGTTAGAAAGGGCATCCTTCAAACAAGATCCAAGTCTGGATCTCCTCCCATGGCTGGATAGGAACAGACAATGGCTTCAGACATTACTGCCTTTCTGCCTCTTACTGCCCCATAACCCACTATGTCTGGTTCATTCTGAACACAATTTTCCCTCAGTGTTATGTATTAAAATTTGTGTGTATTCAAATCTGTGAAATCCTTTGGGATGAGGTGAGATCTATAAGCACCTCGTGGTAATAAACCACCTCTGGAACTTCAAACCTGTGTAAGAAAGTAGTATTTGTGGGAAAATTTGTAATCTAAGTTGAAGTTACAGATAATTATGAACTTACATTGTGGTTTGGAGCACCTAAGATACATCTTAAATGGAGATTGGTGAGCTGCTTCTTTCTCTTTTTGTTACTGGTTTATAAAAAGATTTGTGACACATCGTCTCTTGCTTTTTATCCCATTCTGAATTATCCTGTTCTTAAAATATGTTAATTATGATAACAGATCTAGGGTTTGATCTTAAGAGTTGCCAGTATCTCTCTTTCGTTATCTTCAATATGAGAGCTCTTCTTGCATCACAGATTTAGATCCTCTAATTGCATATTGACATATGGAAAGTAGATTTGTAAGTACTTTTCTGCAGTCCTCAGATGATAGGAAAAAATCTCTACCTTCTGCCCATACAGACATAACTTAAAATATTTACTGAGCACTTAAAACCTAAAAGGCTAACGTGGTGGAAGTGGCCGCTTTGTACTGTGTGACAAGCAGCAACGTGGCATCTCAGGAGGCAGAGGGTCTCTCCAGCATCCCCACAGAGGCTGGGAGCTCTCTGCCTCTGAGTGTCTGTGGGTATTGGCTGTGGGATATAGTGAAAACCCCTCTGTTTACCCTCCTTGGAAAGTGTGAAACCTTTTTTTCCTCCTTCTACACCCCCTGCCCTGTATCTCAGCCCCCCAGTGTCCTGGCAGTGCTCTGGGCACGTTCTGCTGCTCCTGTCTGTAACTTGTGCATCCGTGTGCTCACAGCAAAGGCTCCCCCAGCCCCTCCCGGTGCTGAGCACTGGCTGGGCTGCCTTCCCCAGCTCTGCTGCAGCAGGAGCAGTAGCACAAACCATATGATTCCTGACAGCCTCACAGCTGTCCACACCACGCTGCAGAGGAGCTGTGAAACTCACTGCTCCTGTTGTTTCACTCCACTCTGCCTGCAGAAAGCTGCTGCTGGAAGGTGGGATGCTGGAGCTGCCTTACAGGCTCCAGAAATACCAGCTTTACTCCTCTATGCCTTTTCAAATCATAACCACTTGAAAAGTTCGTTTATTTTTTTTTTCTTAATTACTGTTTCGTATTTCTCTTTTATAGATCTTAACATTATTGCATATTTGCTATGACTCCACTTTAAGGAGCTTTGTTTATTTGTTTGTAATTATCCCCGAGTCTTTTAACGAGCAGTGATAGTCTGTCCTAACAGGATGTATGAATAATTATTTATTCCACTGTGGATAATCTTGTGTTTGTAACTAGTGTAATTTATATACCGTGGTGTTGCCTGTTTAAATCTCTTAAGTCTCCTCACAAGTCTCTCTAGTCTCAAGCAGCATAAATAGCTTTGCTTTCCCTGCTTAGGAGCTCTGCCTGTGAGGCCAGATCAGGTTTCACTGGCAGTCCAGTGGTTGCAGTCACTGACAGACAAATAATAGTGTATTTGTTGCTCTATCACACTGAAAGCTGGCTATAAAATAGCCATATGTACTGTTGAGCTGTAACTACTCATTTTTCACTGTTCTTACGCTACCTTTCTCCATATTTTCTTTGCATTTTTTTCTCTTTGGGTGTCTTTTTCTCAAGATTTCTGGAACGTGTCAGACATTTGCCATCAGCTCCGGGGGCTGTGCTGGCTCACGCTGGTCGTGTGCTGAGGCAGATCAGGGAGGGATGTGCAGCCAAGGCCAAGGCATCACAAATGGTTCCTAATAGTGCCACAGGAGGGTATCATTTGAGTACCATGAATGGGGCTTGTTTTATCTGCCCACCAACCTGCATGTTTCCAGTAGCCCTTCTGCCATAGGGAAAGTGCAGTCCTACCTGCAGAGCATAAGTGAAAGTATTTGGCTTCATTTTTGGGCTTGTGATATGCTGCTCCCTTCCTTAGCATCTGACTGTCTGGTATCACCAGTGCTGTAACAGTGGAACATTTCAGTGACATTTACTTATCTACTTGTATTTTCTGTTTTCTTTTTTCCTGGTGCTGCTCTATGGTGAGAGCAAAAGGAGCCATCCCAGAGTATGATAAACCAAATCTCAGGGGCTTTGGTATTCTGGTCTGGAAATTTCCTTTCCCATTTTCACCTTTTTCTGTTGCTGTTCTTCTCTCTCCAGGCTGAAAAGCACAGGCAGTCTTTATTTTTTCCCCCAGAATTTAGTAAATATTGTACAGCAGTTTAGCCTTAAGGTTTTCTCTTCCTCCCACTTCACTTCCCTCCTCTCACTCACACAGCACACAGTGTCCCAAATCCAAATGTGCCACCTTTGAGATGCACTGAAATCTATTTAAATGGAATCCAGGCATAACCAAGCCTTTATCCAAGTGCCTGATTCCCTGAGGCATCTTTCTGGGGTCTTTGGGGCATAAATACGAAGAAAACAGAATTGCTCATTTAAGCATTAAAAAAAAAAAGTGTTAAATGGCCTTCCTTTAATGCAAACTGCATTAGTTGCAGAAGTTCACATTTTAAGTTTGTGGATATGTTTATTATAGAAATATTTTTCAGTAGCTTCCATATGATGTGACACAAGGAGTGCTGTCAGAGCTGTCATTTCAATCCTGTCACTATGTTGTGCATGTTAAAACATAATTGCAAATGGTACAGGGTACTGCAGCGGTCACAGTTCTGTAAATATAACATTCCTCTAGTAAAACTTGTAGACATCATTTTGGTTTTAAATCTTGAAGTAAATGAGGATGTTTGGATTTGTGCATGTTGTGTGCTCTGGCATGTGTGACTGTAGCCATTACTGTGGTTTTCTCATTATTCCATTTTTTCCATGTTACCAAACCTTTTAGTGTATGAATTTGCATATTGTGTTGCACATAAGCTGTGTGTGCTTACAGAAAGGTGTGTGTGTCCTAATGTTCTATGTGTTCTGTAACATTCTGATGCCTTTTAGCAAGCATGAGTCTAGAGACAAAATTTTTGAAATTATTTTATAACACGGGGATTTTTTGTTTTCTTAATCAGGCAGTTTTGTGAACATAAAAAAGTTATTTTAATGTAACTGTAAATTAGCTGGAAATAATGTTTCTGAATGCTGAATACCTGACAGCAGGTGGGAGCTTTCATTGTTTTGTTATAGAGGGTTAAATTAGCATGACATTTGGTCTTTGATGGGGTATCCTGTGCTGGTTTTCCCCCCCCAAAAAGAGGTAATGATCTTCCCTTTTACAGCGAACAACTCTGCGCCTTTTGTTACTGTGGAGAACGGAGCTCATTAGGACAAGGAGATTTAAAACAATTCGGTCCAACTCCTGGGTATGTTATCCCCTGGAAAAACCAGCCTTTAAATAAGAGTGAAGCCAGCGACAGCACCGATGGAGCTTGTGAGAGAACTCCAAGGCAAAACTCAGTGCCGCGCAAACAGAGAGGACAGAAGAAGTAAGTCTGTTCTACAGTAAATCCATAATATTTTTGTTTTGCACAAAGTTCAGGAAGGATGTTTACTGATTCTCTGCTACAGTAGGCAAATAACTTGTATTAGTGAAAATGTGAATTGTTAATATTAATAAATTCTTGTAAGGAAAAAGCAGCACACACACAAACCTAACTAAAAACAGAACCCCGGAACAACCAACATATCAGCAGTATAGCAATAGCTGTCTCTTCTACTTCTTGAAAATGGGTTGGTTTCTTCCCCTGAGTGACAATCTTCATCCTGGAAGAATACAGAAAAGAGGTATAGTTATTGTAAAGCACAGATCTACTTGTGAAAAGTAGAAGTACACACGAGGGGTGGAAGAAGATGAACTTTTGACACTTGGTGTGTTGTGTAGACTGGAGTAATGAGCGGCTTCTGCCCATCTGGTGGAGCTCCCTCAGCTGGAGGGTTTGTCCATGGCCCCAGGTCTCTCAGTCATTACGAGATGTGGCAGGGGCGCATCCAGCCCTGCAGTGCACGTTTGTTCGGTACTTGGTGTGTCTAGCAAGGGCTTGGATATGACTTACTAGAGCCGCGTTTCTGTGTCTGCACGCAAGGTTTCCCGTGGGCAGGGGTTGTGTCACGGGAGGTTTGTGTGGTTCATTCACGGCTGATGGTGAACGTGGGATCGCGGTGCTGGCAGCCCTGGGGAAGCAGGCGGGGAGCTGCGGCGGTGCGGGGAGAACACGGCTGCGGGGCTGGGCGGTGTGGGGATGTGGAGCCGCGGGCGGTGCGGGGTTGAGGGCGGTGTGGGGCCTCGAGCGGTGCGGAGCTGTGGGCGGTGTGGGGCACAGGGCGGTGTCGGGTTGAGGGCAGGGTGGGGCAGAGGGCGAGGCGGTGGCGCGGAGCCGCGGGTGGGGCGGTGCAGCGGGGCCGCGCTGCGGGGCTGAGGGCGGGGCGGGGGGGTGCTGCGGAGCCGGGGCGCGGCGCAGGCCGGGCTCTGGGGGATGGCTGCGGGCGCGGG
The DNA here is from genome assembly GCA_013398175.1 of Climacteris rufus. NCBI lineage: Eukaryota > Metazoa > Chordata > Aves > Passeriformes > Climacteridae > Climacteris > Climacteris rufus. Next base: position 412,632 of record VZRZ01007432.1, on the reverse strand, counting down.
GCCCCGGCGGGGAGGGGAGCCGTGAGGGGAGGGGTCGGCCGGCTGTGCCAGGCTCGGCGTGTCAGACCCGCCTGGGCTCGGCGCCGGGCTGTGCCGCTGCCGGAGAGGCTGCTCGGCGTGTTCCACACTCGCTGGGCTTGCTCGGGTGCACAGTGTACGTTCCTGTCATGTCAGTGGTGTAAAAGTGCACGTTGCGTAATCCGATATAGAAAAGTGGCTTCTTTTTAAAGCTAATAAAATAACGCACTTTTCAGACTGTATTCTGCTGTATTCTGAAGGTATATGAAATACTGTTTTCAAAGAAATCTACGTACAGAGGATCAGACGGGGTAGAAAGTGTTTCTGTTCAGGGTGAGATTGCACAGTAAATTGAGATGTTCTTTAAATGGATTGGTTTGATCTTGTGAGAAAGCTTTTTTAATACAGAAAGATACCTTGTCAGTTGGGATTTAGTTGTTCTTAAAGATCCTTTAAGCTTCCGTGTTGTGAGCAGCAGTTTAATGTAAGCGAAGGCTCCGCTGTGCTGAGGCACTGGCACAGGCTGCCCAGAGGAGCTGTGGCTGCCCCGTCCCTGGAACCATTCAGGGCCAGCTTGGACGGGGCTTGGAGCACCCTGGGATGGTGGAGGTGTCCCTGCCCAGGGCAGGAGGGTTGGAATGAGATCCTTTCCAACACAAACCATCGTGTGATTCCACTGGATGTGAGTGGTGTTCAGGAACCAGCTTTGTCAAATAGAATGGGTTAGCACAGTGCTTTGTTAAGGAGTCTAAATGTGTAAGTGCCAGATGAATACGTTTTGGGGTGGGTTTTTAATGTTCATCTTCTGTCATGATGCAGGTCATGAAGGTGTTAATAATGGGAAACTTCTAAGATCTCTTGGGTGGTGCAAGAGAGATGTTACTCTTTTCCCCATAAGCTAAGAGCTTTTTTCATGTATTTGTGGATCTAATTGCTGAAGTAAAGTATGCATGGTTTTCAGGAAAGCAGAGTTACCACAGGTTAAAATTCCAGTGCTTACTGTATCTATTGACAGATGCATACAATTGAGTTATTAATAGCAGAGAGTATTCAAGTTCAAAGAACCTTGATGGAAAAAGCGGCACCACCTTTCCTACCAATTGTTGAAGCATCAGTGATCAGGTCTCTCATCAGTAAGCCTAAATGCACACCCTTAGATGTCCAAGATATTTTTTAGCCTGCAGGAAATAAAGGTGGAGTCATTGCTTCTGGTTTTTTGTTTGTTTTTTTTTTTTTTTAAATGGAGTAATCTGAGTTTTATGAATTGTTTTCTGTTGAGATTAAAATTTGGGGAACAAATTAATAAGGTTATAAACTAGTAAAATATAGGGGATATTGCTGCATTTTTTTAATCCCCTCCTAGTAGGTTTTTCCAGCTCACTCTGCTCCCTTTTTTTTTTAATATATTGATGGCATTGTATAAAGATGTTTATTTCCAATCAGCTTTTTATGTCCTGGTCTTTTTTCTACCTTCCTCCCATAGTCGTAGCATTTTCTATAGGCACCTCACCTCTGATTGCTGTTACCTAATTCTCCATTCCAAGAGTTGGGCAAGTTTTAATATCAAACAGAATCAAACTTAAAGAAGTGTGTGTGTCCTGTAGAATGGGAAGAGTGCAGGCTTGTGTACTGAATAGCAGCTTTAACTGAAAACTGTTACTGGGAAAAGTGTTGGGCTAAAGTATAAGGAAGAAAGAATTCTGTTTGTGTTGATTTATATTTTATCATGTTGGGAAAGAATGTTATTCACTTTTCCTGAGTTTTGGATCATTTTGAGTACCTGACTAAGTGAACAAAGAAATGTGATCACTTCTAAGTTTGTTTTTCTGCTCCCTGATACAGATCTCGATCGAGTATAGCATCCTGTACCAGTGTAAGCACCCAAACTGCTTCTGACGATCAGGTTGTCAAATTCTGGGATGAACTCAGTTTAGTTGGCTTACCAGATGACATTGATGTTCAAGCCTTATTTGAGCCAACAGGTAAGATCCATTGTTATCCTCCTTTTCCCCACCCACTAGCAGAACTGTAGCTACAGTGACATGAGTGAAGTTTTACAACTCTTGGGTTTCTCTTCTCTGGTGTTTGTCAAGTCTTAGATGGTCCTTTGGTAGCTTTTGACCTCTCTCACTTGGTGTTTTTGTAGTCTTCTCTCCAGAAAAGAGCTTTGACTCTTCCCAAGCCCATACAGAAATTTGTTGTTGTTGTTGGTTGAATGATGAAGTTGACCAATACCAAATTTCAACAGCTAATGTAAAACATCATTTCTAATCCTGTGCAAAGCAGTCAGAGAGTTCCTTTGGAAGTATGCATCATTTGCATTGTTTTTCCCAGAACTGAATATAGAAACTTCTTGCGAGAGTTACCTGTTAATTTCTGAAAATTCTAATTTTTTTTGTTACGTGGGTAAACATTGCCAATTATATCTCTGTAATGATTGTTGTATTGACCCCATTTTCTTAGTCATTTATATGGGTTTCTGTTCATGCTGCATTTTAAGCTTTTTAAACATTTTGTGTAGAATTCTAAAGCATCACATGAGCATGTTCTGTATGAACATACAGATCTGTATCCAGTCCTTGGGAATCATAAGTTAAGAGTACAAAATAGGCAGATGGTACCTACTGTGAAATCTAAGATCAAATGTAACTCTGTGTGTGTGTCACACAAACACTGAATGTAGAATCATAAAGTCAGAGAATCCTGATCATCCCAGTGCTGTGATTACATGATCAGGGAGTTGAAAATCATAAACAGATAGAAAGGTTGTGTGTTACAGAAAATTGCAGTGTATTTAATGCCTGACAGTAACTGCAAAATATTCAGTGTATGATAATATGGACTTTAAATGTTGCAACAAGAAAAAAGGGAGGAAGAGACTTCTCTGTTTTATCTGGCAAGTATTTAGGGGTAGAAGTGAGTTGCATGCTGGGAGGAGGTGCCTGGCAGAGCTGTCCAACCCTGGCCCTTTCTGTTGCACTCGCAGGTCACTGCTGGGCTCATCACCGCTGTGCAGAGTGGTCTGTGGGAGTCTGCCAGACTGAAGAGCAGCTGTCGCTGAACGTGGACAAAGCTGTTGTCTCAGGGAGCACAGAAGTGAGTAAAAAATACTTGAATGCTCAAACCTGTGAGAAAATGGGTTGAAAAAAAGATAAGTGCAGTACAAAATATGTCTAAAAATAGCTGCTTATGGATCTCTGAGCTCACATTTCTTGGGTAGATCTTTATGATAAAATGTGCTGTTGCAATTTATCAAAAAATTTATGGAGTTGCATGGAATATATCATTAATTAGTTTTGAGCTAACTAGAATGTAGGAAGAACCAGAGTGACCAAAACAAATTAGAGACAAAAGAAAAGCTGAGTTCATTAGCAAATACTCTTGCTAGGTAGAGGAAGTATTTATTGTACCAGTTTATATTCTGAAGTTGCATGACTCAAATGTAGTAAAAAACTTTCCTAATTACTTTCATGCCAGTTTCAAAGATTAGGTTTGTATAGGAACACTACTGTTTGCCACAAAACCTACACTGATATTCTAGATACTGATACAGATGCACATATAAATATTTAATTTTTTCATCTGAAATGGTAATGTCTTTGCAAAAGTAAGGTACCTTTGAAAAGCGTGAACTTGTTCTGGTGTTTTATTCTGGTACCATTTAAAAATATTGAAGATGCATTTCATATTGGTCTTGCCATAGGTAGTTATATTTTGTGGTCATATTTAATAATGTCCAATAGAGTTTTTTAATAATTTTACTATTTTTTATATTAAATCAGCCATGCTATCAACAGATCTGTGTAATTTTTGCTGGTTTTCCCATGATCAAGCTTAAGCCTTTTTTTACTTGAATCTTGTTGTTTCTCATTCATTATAATAGAACAAAAAAAATTCTGCAAAAGGTACTAGTAGATGTTCTCCATTGTGTGGACTAAAAAGATGCTTTACATCAGTCTTTCAATTCAAGCCAAAGAATACAGCTTTCCTTGCATCTTTTACTTCTATTCATATTAAATAAATGCTTTGTTTTGAATAATTGAATTAATTTCTGTATTTCTGCTTTCAAAATAAGACTATTCAAAATGAATGAACCCGACAGTACTGAGTTCTAGATGAGCTTGAAAATGTTAAAACATTTGTATGTGTGTCTGTGTATAGAAAATGACAATAAGAATTGAAAGAACGTCCAACATTGAATACTTCCTTTTCTTTTTTAATTTCACTGCTGAAAAGGTTTTGCCCCCTTGTTTTTGCCTTGTAGTCATTTTGTGATCAGCTCATTGCTGTCTGTAGTTATTTTCATTGTAATATTCTGGTTTCTAACAGAAATCTTTGCTGAGGTGTTCAGGTTGTGTTTTGCTGCATTGAATTTCATTCTGGTTTCATTACTTCAGTTTCATTTCTTTCTGTGCAGTACTTTGCTCCTCCCCTGTGCTCAGGGTCGTGGTGCTTCACCTTTGTGTCACCAGGACCTTTTGAGTAGGTGTTTGTAAAGGAGATATTTCCCTAGGAATTTTGGGGAATGAACATCTCTGGTGTTGCAGTTTCCATCTTGGCCCTGTCTTTTCATGTGCTGCACTGAATCTTCTCTCCTGCTCTTTGCAAATTCTGCAGTAGTGTTTACATGTTGCACCTTTCATGGCAATGCAGAGAGAGGAGAGGAATTTGTATTGAGTGCCTTTCTGAATATTTTCTATTCAGTCTTTGCTGAAACCATTGAGAAACTTTCTTTGTGCAGTCCAGCAGTCAGTCAGCAAAGAGTGATGCTGCTTTGGTTATTCCCTTTTCTCCTCCTTGTGATACCCCCAGGGAGAGCTGAGTAAAGGCACAACTGTGATTCTGGAGGAATAGCTAGATGGAATTGGACTTCTTTATCCCATGATCACACCAGGGAATTGTTTGCTTTTTATTTTATTAAAAAAAAAAAAAAGGTGCAAACTCCTGTAGTTCTCTGTTCCTGGCCACAGAACAGCAATGTAGGGGTTGCTCAAAGAGTTTGTGTGGAACTGGTTTGGAGCCCAAGTAATCCTGTGTTTGCTTGTGTCCAGTGCTTGGTAATAATTCCCTGACTACTTTTTAACTTGTGACTAAGATGAAGAAGATAGAAAAAAGCATAAGGTCCTGGTTATCCTGTGTGATAGTGGAAAAGCTCATCTTCGTGTGAGTTATTATTATAAGTTTTGAATGAAAGGTAAATTAATGAATTTAATGTATGGTTTTGTGTTTGCAGTGTCTTGTGCTTCTTTCTTATGTGGTGTTCCTGCATTTTAGAAGAGAAGTTCTGTTCAGATGTTCTGAGTACTTTTGGCAGTGTGGATGCAAGTATGTGCTCAGGGCATACAGAAAAACAGTTTAAATAAAACCAAGCTGTATGCTGTTTCCTCTGCTTGCCACCAGATTTGCTTTGGGTTTTGTTGTTATTTGCTTGGGGATTTCTGTCTTCTTGGAAGTCCTTCTGGCATGAGGGACTGCTTTATGATGTGGTCTGCAGGACTGACATCTTTGCTTAGCTGGGAAAGTACATTTTCTATTCCTTCTGTTCATGTATAAATGAATTTTTGAGGTGTAACAAACTTTTGATAGTACAGTCCATTGGTTTAGTCTTTTAATTTGTGGAGAGCATTTTGGGTCTGTTTTTACCTTGAGGGTCTCTAATTTGTAAGCTACATTCATGTTTCTCATTAGTTAGGCTGCCTATTGTTTGCAGATCTGTTTTAACTGGATATGACAGTGTTTCTTATTACTCTGTTTACCAACTGAGATGTCCATTTGGCTCCACTGAACTTGTGATTGCATTAGCAAAGCTTGTGTGGACACATTTCATTGACTGTTCTAAAATATGTATGTTAATTCATTCTGGTTTTCTTCTGGGCCCTTGTTTGCAGAAGGTTAAAAACACAACACTGCAGAGATCTCAGTGTCTGTGAACATCTCACAAAATACCCTGCTTAGCATTTCTTTCTTCTTCAGTTCTTTCTTTTGATTTGCTCATTGTGAGGGCCTGGCAGAGACACCTGACCAGTTTGTTTCATGTGTTGGTGTCTAGACAGAGGTGGGTTCTTTGTCTTTCTTTCCACGTTTTGAGTTTGCCATTCTTTACTATTCATGAGTGCACATCCCCACATGTGTGTGAGGAGTGTGAAATCCTGTGTACATGCTGGTTTGTGCCAAGGGACAAAGCTAAGCTGGAATACACAGTCAGGTTGGTGGTGCAGATGTGCTCTGCCCCTGTGGGTGATGTAGGTGCCTCAGCTCATCTCATTCCCTGTCTTGCTTATCTCAGCAAGGGAGAGTCATGGATTTTATCAGAGCTGCTTTCTAAGTTTAAGAGGCCATAAGGAGGAACTGGTGATCCCAGTGCCAGAGCTTTTCTCAGGATGGCTCCTAAGAATTCACCTCATACTGTGTACAGGATGTAAGGTAAAGGATTGAACACCCAGATGTGGCAGTTCCTGCCCCCTACTTTAACAGCATCTCGTGGGGGGTTGGAGTAGTTCTGTGTTAAATTTTGAGAGAAAACAACAACTCAAAGTATTAAAGGGGGGAGAGAAAAGTTAAAGTGATTTGTTTGATCCCAAACTTAACTAAATTTTCTTATCATTTGTGTTTTGCTCAGTATATAAGAATCACCATAGCAAAGCTGTCATGTTGTCAGCCTTAGGAAGGTAGACTTTTATTGGTTTTTCTACAGCTGTTTAGTGTAAGATGCAAAAACAGTATGAATTGGAGACTTAGGAAGATAAACTAAGCTAAAGAAACATGTTTTAACAAAAATCAGAGTTTTTTTCCTGGAAAAAAAATAAAAATATTCAGACAAGCAGAGTTTACAGCTTTTTCTGGTGTTCTGGCTTCAGTCTTAGCTTTTTTAACTCTCCTGCTTTTAGATATTTGGAAATGTGAACTTAATGGCATTATCATGTAAAATGTAGAGGTCTTTAAGGTTTGCATTTGCTCAGCTTTTAACAGGACTGGTTTCTGGAATATTTTCAAGTATTTTTAAACACTACTTTATAATTTTCATGTTTATTTTGCATATATTGAGTAGGTTGATGTTGGTTTCTCTACAGTCAGCTGAGGAAAAATAAAGATTACTACTTGTCTGTTTTAAATGTTTAGCCATAGACATCTCTGTGTGCTGGAGAGTCCCAAATAAGGTGGACTGCTTTTTTCCCCCCACTATGTAAATAATTCAGTTCAAAAAGTGACTTTAGGGAAGTAGATCATTTGTTTGAACTACTTTTGGACAAACTGTGCACAAGAAAGGAACACAGTGGTAGCTTTCCCAGCCAGCTTTCTCTTCTGATAAGGTGTAGAAAGCAGTTTCCAACTCTGGGAGAGTTTGTCAAGGACACTGAAGTCAAAGGAAACAGTGTGGGTGGAAACCAAGGAGGTTCCTATCTGCTTAGAGACTGAATAGGAGAAACATGATAGTAAGGAAGAGTCTAAAGCAGTCATTCTAAAATTCTGGAGTATTCTGGTTTTATATTATGAAATGTGGGGTTTTGCTTGCTTTTAAGTTCTGTATAGCTCTTTGCATATTTATCTGCTTCACAAATTTGTTTTTTGCAGTCATAGTCAAGTGCTTCTTCAGGACCAAGTCTCATGCATCCAGACAGCTGAAAATTGCTGTCTTCTTCTCCCACTCATCCAGTTTGTTTTTTTTTTTAGTTAAACAGGGCAGTGTCTGCTCTGTGTACAAGGCAGCTGCTCGCTGTGTTTCTACAGGCACTGTTTGCCATGGTGTCCTTGCTGAGAGCTGGAGGAGTTGTTGCTTTGCAAGGGGCAGGTTGATCAAGAGTGTCTTGCTTTGTTCCAGTCTCAGTGATTTGGACACTCCTGGAAGCCCTTTGCACATGGTACCAGTCTTGTTTTGTTTAGGCAGCATCCCTTGAATTCTGTCACCAGAGATTTGTAGATGCTTCCCAGTTGGGACAGTGTTACAAGGCTTACCTATTACATGTCTGAACCCTTTTCCATCCCGTTTTTAACTCTTTGCTCAAGACTTAATTCTAGCTTGATGCTCACAAGCTAGACCAGAAAGAAATAAATTGAGGAGAAAGATGTGGAACATTTAAAATGTTTATACATCTTTTAAAAGTGTCTGTATTTTGAGTGTATTTTCACCTCATTGTCTCAGTGTACTTCTCATCTTGTTGAAACTTGTCCATGTTTAAGTTGAGAACCAATATGGTTTGAATGATGTTTCCTTTTGTTGTTCCTTGCATGTGAAAGTGAACATGAACATCCTACCGTGTTCTGTTAAGTTCATACACTCTGGAGGATTGTGCCCATTTAACCATAGCAACTTTTCATCTGGTTTTGCTTTTTGTTAACAAAAACTGTGTGAGAAATGGTTCAGATGGCAGAATCCTGAATGGAGGGGTGGTGTTGGCTCAACCAACACTCAGCTGAACAGAGCATGGAGTGATGTGGGGTATTTCTAGATAGAGTGCAAGATTTGCAGTTCCCTGATGCTTTAAAAGGTCTCTTCTTCATTTTTCATTATTGAAACAGCTACTAATTCTTAAATCTAGAGAAAAGTGCATGAAGAGAATGTAATCTGTCATAATTTATACCATTTCTAGGCAGAGTCCTTTGTATTTGCTCATTTTTCAAGGACAAGCTTTGTAAAATGAAACTAAATGAGCAGCTCTGGTATTCAGAAGTTCCTTTCTCAACTTTTGAGTTCTTTATGGTACTTTTTGCACACACAAGGCACTTGGCTTCTCCTCCTTTCCCCTCACTACAGCTTGGGAGTGACTACCTGGCTGCTCTTGGGAGTGGCTTCTGATTTTATCTTATCGAGGCTTTTTTCCTGTAGTTGCTTTTGTCCTGCAACTGAGGAAGTTCTGCAGGAAGTATTCTTCCAAAATAACATCTCTGGTTGGTTTTTTTTTCAGTGGGTTGATGTCTCTTAGAGAACTCCAGCACTTTCTGTGCTGGAGAAAGACCAAAGGAATAGTGACCTGTGTCTCACCAAGAAGACACTTGAATGTGCTTTAAGTCACTTTGGGAGTTTCATTCAGTTCCTGGAGTGTTTCAGACATACTGTAACAGGACAGCAGTGGGGGCCATGGGCTATTGCAGTTTTCCATTAATTTCTCTCTTGTTATTTTGGAGTTTCTCTAGAGATCTGTAGCCATTTCCCTGCTGATGATGACAAACATTGTTTTTAAAGGACCATGCTGACTGAGGGTACAACTTTGCAATTTAACACTGCAAATTATCAGCCATGATTTGCTCTGTTCCAGAATGGTTTGGATTTTGGTCACTTAAAGCCACATCCTTGGTGTCTTTGAGAATGTGAATCAGATTGTTCTTACAGCTTGTAAACGACACCAGAAAGTCTATGTCACTTGTTTGTGACTGTGTTTCCAAAGTTCTGCAAAGCAGCTGTGGTATTTTAAAATTACCCATAGTTGGCTCTGATTCACATGTGTAATTCTTCTAGAACACCTTTGTACACCATCAATGATGTCAGTACAGCTGTGGTAAATCTCTTCAGGTTAAAGAGCTGCCAGGTTAAAGAGGGACCTCTTTGTGTGTTCAGATTTTTTGCAGGTCCAGCAGTCTGAGAACAGGTATTTGCCTGCTTACTAAGATTCACAACTTAATTCTCATTAATGTTGTCAAGTGAAAAGGGATTAAAGTATTCTTTCATTTGAACCAAAGTAAGCTTTGCCATGACATAACACTGTTCATTTGAGGCCATACAGATATATTGTATTGCCATACAATCACAGGATGGTTCAGGTTGGCAGGGACATTGAATATCATCCAGTTCCAGCTCCCCTGCCATGGGCAGGGACACCTTCCAACCAGGTGGCTCAGAGCTCCATGAAGTGAGAAGACAAGGGGATTGGCTTCACACAGGAAGAGGGTAGGTTTAGACTGGGTGTGGACTGAAAGAAATTCTTCCCTGTGAGGGTGGGGAGGCCCTGGCTCAGGTTGCCCAGAGAAGCTGTGGCTGCCCCATCCCTGGAAGTGTTCACAACCAGGTTGGACAGGGCTTGGAGCAACCTGGTCTAGTGGAAGGTGTCCCTGCCAGGGCAGGGCTTGGAACTGGATCATCTCTGGTGTCCCTTCCAACCCAAACCATCCTTTGACTCTGTGATTCTGTTTTTTTTCTTCTGCAGTGAAACACAGAACAGAAAAATGTAAATTACACTTCTGACAGATACAGAGTTTTGTTCCCTGTCCAAACACAGCACCTTTAAAGCTGCAGAGTTTGACTGAGCTTTCAAAACACAGTTTTCAGTTTCTCCAGTTGTCTCACAGACCACTTTTTCAAGAACAAAATAAAATACATTTTCCTATATCCTTGCTGGTATTTAAGACCATGAAGTAATAGTTAAAACTGAGTCAATGCTAATTGAGAACTTTGCACTTTTTTGCTTCTAGTATGTTTTTGTAATTATTTCAGCACATAAATTATGGATACCTTGGGATATAATTAGACTCCACACTTGTATATAGATATTCAGAGTATTTAAAAGTTTGGAAGGATTGCTATGAACTAGACTGGTCTGTCTGAATAGTTATGGCCATAAAGTGAGAGGCAGTAGTATGTGGGAAAAATGTGGCTAAAGGAAAGGCTAAGCACTTTTGATGAAAGAAGGGGCCTGGAAATTATTTTAATTTTGAATTTTCTGTTTATTGAGAAAATATTCTTAATGTATTTCCTAGTCTTTCTGATGTAATTGTTCACCTGTGGATAGTTTGATACTTGGGTTAGTCTGGGTACAGGGCTAAAGGAGAGGTTGTTTGTGAGTGTTGATTGTGGCAAAGTAATTGAGGTTTATTGAGTGAAGAGCTGATCTGGTTTTTTTCCCCCCCATTTGTTAAATGGATTGATATTTCAGATCTGTACTGTGTGGTGTGAGATGTGCTGTTATCATTAAGTAACTTTCCAAGTCAGCCAGCCAGTGAAAAAAATAAAGGCATAAAAAGCTACAGAATTAAACTGAAACTATTTAATTAAAATCCTGTTTCTGAAAGAATCTGAGCAATATTAGGCTGAGGTTTTCCCTAGCCAAAGTTTAATTTAAAATAAATAAAGAATTTTTCAGTTATAGTCCCACAATTTAACATTTTTATTGTTAACATTCCAGTGAAGCCAGTACTACGCTTCAGCATGTTAAGGTCTTTGGAATTTTTACAAGTGGAAAAATTTATTAGGAATATGAAGAAATATTTATTTCAAAGCTGTATGACACATGCCCAATTTAGCACTTCTTAAAATTAGCATCTCAAGAAACAAAAGATGTTCCTTTCTTTAGAGACACAAAGCACTGATCTGTTTATGTGCTAATGTACAGTAGAGCATCAATATACCAAATATCAGCAAAGTGTTTGATTTAGAGCATTTTCTGAGTACTTGTTTGAGGAGTTTGATTCTAAAAAAGTGCAAACAGTTTAATGTCACTTTTAAATTTCTCCAGTAGTTACTTGTTTGATAACCTGCTATCAGCATGATTCTGACCTCTTGACTGGAAGAAGGAACCCATGGTCATGTGAGACCTATTTAGCTGTAGTTAATTGTTTATATTGTCTTCAACATGTTGATTGTATTTACAAGAGGCAGGCAGGCTTTAATTTGTGAAACACAGCTTGGAGGAGAATTTTTCTTCTCAGATGAAGAAGAATAAAAGATGCACATTTGAAAACAAAAATTTTTTTTGAGGTTTTTCTTTTGATGTGCTTTGTCATGAGCCTTCTGTCAAATAACATCTGTGTTTGTATCCCTACCTATTTGTTTCCAAGCATATGGAAAAAAAATACTGTGAATTTGTTTGCATATCAAGTAGTACTGTCAGTGCCCATTGCAACTCATTGATTAGAGTGAAACTTGTCTCTTGTTCCTTCTTTGGTCCAGAGGAACCAAGTTCTAGAGCTTAACCCTTGCAGATGTTGCAAAGGGACAATGACCAGTGCATGGATTCTAATATATACGTTTTAGATTTAAGTGATAAGCTTTTGTTCAGAGTAAGACAGGACTTCTCACAATCTGTTCCTTCATTGCCTGGTCCTCCCTTCAAGTTTGCATACCTGCAGGGAAGCACAGTGTCAATTCTGGCAGGTAAATCTACCTGAGTGATCCTTCCCATAATAACTGCATTTCTGGAATACAGCAGCAAAGGAGAAAGGAAAATACTTGGCTTCCTTAGGCAGCACAGAGTGTCTTTCCTGAAGATGGTTTGCATGGCTTCATCTCCAGGGGAAGTGTTGGATTTTTCAGCCTCCCTCACTGCTGCTCTCTCCAGAGCTGCTGGGTTCCTGCTGTGGAGGCAGGAGGAGGCTCTGGGGAGCTCTCCCTGGGAGTGCTCCCGTGGCACTCCTGTAGGAAAGCAGAGTCAGCCTTGCAGTTGTCAGTGTGGGGTTTTTTCAAGGTGAATGCTTTGAAAAATGCACCTTTCTTGAACTCCAGAGGTCAGATAGGTGGGCACTGGAATCGTGAGAGAGATTGTTGCTACAAAGACATTTCAGAGAGGGGTTTGGTGCTGAATAGGTGATGGGCACTGTGGATGCTGAGGTGTAGGAAGCAGACAAAATGGACTGAGGGCACAGAAGGAGAGGGAGAAGCAGCAATAGCCCAGCAGTGAGAGCTGAAAAGCCCAGCTGAGAAACATGAAAGGGCCTGTGTTCCTGGAGGAATTTCCAGTGCAGGTTTCCTTTCTTCAGTAACATTCACTGAAATAATTTACTGAGAGCTCTGAAGTGAAATTGTTCAGTGTGTGTTCCAAACTGCTGAAGTGTGTTTCACAAAGACCTTTTCTTCCTTTTGCATGACTTGGGTAGAAAACACTTTTTTTTCATAATATGCCTGAAGAAATCCTCTTGGGTTTTTTTTATCCCCCCGATCCCCTTGGTGTATTCCATAAATGTTACTCTGAGCATTAAAGCAATGACATAACTACTTCACTAACATTTAATTTCAAGATTTTATGGTCTGTGGGGGGTTATGTGTTAAAACCAGGGAGAACCTGATTTCTGAAGAGCAAAGAAAGCCTGCTAAAGGAAAATCCCACTGCCTCTCAGATCAAGAATGTGCCTTCTTCCTTGGTAATGTTTCAGTGTGCAGGTGGGACTGACCCATTTTGGGGCTTAGCTGTAGAACATGAGAATGCAGATATGTGGCCTCTCCCTTTCTCCTGTCTTTCTGTGCTCAGCAGCAATGGCATAGTCCTTCAATGTCTGCAAAAGAGAGAAAATGACAATATAATGCCCCCAAATTTTATATGCAGAACAAGGAAAGAACAAAAGCTTATTTTTGAAAGTATGAAAATATTTACAGATTTATTTAAATTATTATCCCACTAATATTTTTTGCATATAAGAAAACTGCAGGTCTGTATATATCTAAAAAGGCAGGAAACCATATCCATCTCTTAACCAGCATGCCAGCAGTAAGTCCATAAAAATTTACACAAGGAAGTGTGACAATGCCACCAATCTCCTCACCTTTTTAGGTCTTTGAATGCAGCCCTCATTTTCCAAGCTTGCTGCCACCTCATTCATGGCTGCTTCTTATTTAAATATTTTATATTCAGTCTTTTTCACAGCTAATCTGGGGGGGGAGGGATGTTAATGTTGGTGCTCAAAGGTCTAATTTTGTCTTTTGTGTGATGGTTATATTTATGAAAAAAGACTAGTCAGTCTTTTGGAGTTAATATTGGTTAGCTTTAGTCAAAGACAGGTCCTCATTATGCTTTGAGTATTATAGAAATAAAAAGGCTTCTTCAGCAGCTTACTCCTTCATATATAGCACAGGAATAAAAGGGAAAAATACCTCTCTGGGACTAGCAGGTATATTTGCTCAGCTGCAGCATTGTTTGGTTAGTGTTACACAACTGACTCTAATCTTGGTTTCACAGCAGTTTCCCTTTTATATTGTATTTTATTTAAGCATGTCTTTTAAATTTATCATGGATATGGGTCACATGCTTTTTTTTCAATGAGAGTTTTAAAGTCCAGACTCTTTAATGAAATTAGAATTATAAAGGGGTTTTTATTATTCCAGTCAAGAGAGTCTGAGGCATTTTCCTGTTTAATGTAAGTTATATTACAGGTTTTCATTTGGGGTTTTCACCCATCCTCAAAAAAGCTTCCATACTTCAATTTAAAACTCAGGGGTGCTCACGTTAGTCTGTTGGCATCAGTTTGCTTTTAAGCAGTAGCCTAAAAACTACTTCTGAGAGCGGTGTACTCAGCAGCTTGCAAAATCAAACCATTAGCAAAAAATAGTTTTGAACTCCCTGAAGATTTTGTTATTGACTTCCATTAGTGTGAGTTCTGTCCCAGAGTTGCAGATTGAGCATAAATATTGCAGCCATCAGTATGAAGTGGTGCCATTAATGCAGGTGTCGTCGAGTGGGTTTTTAATAACATGGAGCAAATCAGGCATGAGAGAGACATCTTAGGAATCTTCACAAATGTGGACCAACTGCCCTTCCTGTGCAAGTGCATAACCTCAGTGGGAAATAGACATTACTTGCATTAAAGCTATTTTTCCTGATAGGCCACTGTTGAGACTCATTTAGTTATGTGAAAGAATTAATATTGTTTATTTTCATTTATATAGTTGTCCTCCCTATTCTGCAGATGTGACCTGGGAATAAAAAGTAGGCAGATAATAGTAGGTCTGCTGCCAGTAGTGAGTGTGGAGGTGTTCCATGAATCATAGTCATGATTAATAATAATAATTCTATTGAATAATATTAATTGAAGAATTGATGAAGTAACATGTTCTCAAATTAGCACTTCCCATAAGCTTTTTTTACCAGTGTGTTTTCTCTTCAGTGATATGAATGTTTTCCTTCAAAGATGTCATATTCCTCTTCAGTACATCAGGGAGGGAAAGTAGCTGTTATGAAATAAATATTTATTTCCTGAAGCATCTAACGTTGGTAAAACAACTTGATGTATTATATTGCAGTGTCATGATCTCAGTTGAGATACATGTATTCAATCTGCAATGTAGACAGTTTTTTTTATAAAACTGCAGGTATTTGCACATCTAGCCTTTTCCTTTCCAATTTTTAATTTATGGTATAATACTTCCTTCTGTTCGAAACATCTTCCCCCACTCTGCTTCAGTATGAAATTGCCTTGCAAAGATCTGAGAAAAATGGCAGAATCTGCAGATTAAACAGTGAATCTGAAGCTAAATATCCAAACCAACCAAATATCCAAGCAAATACTGAGGGTTTTTTTCCTTTCAATTACTGCAGGTTGATACAGAATATTAGGTGGTGTTTGTGTGGTATTTCCAGGGATATGTGTTGACAAATCATAAACCTTTAAAAGAGAATAGAGAACTTCTAGAGAAATGACACAAGAAGACAGTTCAGTTGTTATTATTATTCTTTGAGCTCTGAGAGGGAAATGCTCATTTTCCAAAATATAAATGGATTTGATACATTCAAGAAGTAGGAGTTGCAGTTTTTTTCAAGTGTCATACCAGGTGAGTTTCTTTAATGAGAGTAACTTGAAATAGATGGCAGCTCACTGGGAAGACTGTTCCCATTCTGCATCTATCACATCAGAGTGTGCCTTGGGCACCTGCAGAGTGTTTGCTTCCTGTCAGTGTTAGAACAGTGGCATGGATAAATCCCCCAGGAAAGGTCGGACCTGGCAGCAGTGCTCACTCAGCTGAGGAGCTGAAAGGTCAGAATGCTCAGCATTCTGGTAGGACCACAAGCTGACCATCTCAGGGATGTATGCTTGTGCTTTCACTCTTAATTTTGTGTGAGCTGGTTGTGTGGGGTACTTCTGGAAGTTCATTTCTGTAGGTGAGTGCACTGTTAGAGCCTTATGCAGCAGTTCAGCGTTTTCCAGCCTTTGCTGAACTCCTTTAATTGAAATAAATCAATTTGGTGGTAAACCATCTCTTGTCTTATGGGTGTTTTAAGTAAAGTATTCATCCTAATACTGTGACAGAACTGTTATCTTAACACTGTCACAGCATTAGGATGTCATCTGATGCTGAGAATTCTGTGCCATCAGATAAAATTGGTTTTAGAAAGCGGTGCAATCATCTTGATTGTTTTAACCATCTGAACAGCTCTCTAATACCACTGGACTGCTCACATGAATTAACTGAGCAGCCTGTGTCTCTTGAGGAGTTTATTTGTAGATGATGATGATGATTAAGCCCAGCAACCACAGTGAAGCAGACTTTCCACTGTGTTGGCTTGGGGACAGTCTGTGTTTAGGACTCGTGACCTTGCTGTGGACTCAGCCTGCTCTGTGTGGAAACTGCCCTGTCCAGGGCATAGCACAGAAATCCACAGTCCAGCTCTCAGAATGGGACTGGCTCCTGCTCTTTCTCCAGGCCCATGCCTTTTGTTGACCCAGATTGTTTCCCCTTCAGTATCTCTGATGTATTATTCATTTTATTTCAATGCGGTTTTACTTTTGATAAAGGAATGGAATTTCCCCATTTGACTGTAAATGTGGTGAGAAAAAGCTTTTAGGACATTATTTTAGCCCTAGTTTAGCTGTAAGCAGCTGAAACACAAATATCAAAACCTCCTTGTCCTGTCATTAGAGATTAAGGAAAAGCATGATGAAGAAGGGCTGTGCTTGGTTTGACTGTGCTGCAAACGAAACAGAAGCTTCATCTAATTGTTCATACCTTTACACATAACAATGTTAAAAACCACACAGAGTCTTGTAGTGGAGAAAAGGAGTTCTAATCTAAAAGAGACCAAGTAGAATTGGTGCTGGAACAGAAGTAAATATGTACATTTACTGAGGGAATCTGTGACATATAAACCATAACACTAATCCCTGGCAGTTCTTTTCCATTTCATGGCACTAACATCTCTATAATTAAGAGCAGTGGAATTATTTAGAGGAAAACTGTGTTACAAACCATTCTTTTTTAATTGAACAGCTGTAATTTCTACCAATGGAGCAAACTATATTATAAGAAAATGATTATTAGTTTAAAATGCAAAGTTAAATGAATGCAAAATTAACAAACAGATGGTGAAGAATTATTGTGCTTTATTTTACTCCTGGGTAAAAGGGCTCATGCAGGATTGTAAAAATGTCATCACACTTCGTAAACCTGAAAGCAAACAGAATTTGCAGTTGTGCACATCTGTTTTGGGACACTGCTAGAGGGTTAGAAGAATCAATGTTGTTTTCAAATAAGGGTATTCATCAAAAGGATATCATTTACTTAACAGTTATGGCTTCTGCTAAGCATCAGACTTAATGTTCTGTGGAATTCATTACAAAATTTGGCAGCTTTTTTTCTTCACAAGCTACTGAGGCAGCATTCTGAAAAACTGGAACGAGCAGCCCCTTCTTGTCCTCCCCTTGCTGAAGCCCAGGACAACAGTTGAATAACCTGCTTAAATGTTTGACCAGTAATTTCAGGGTTTTAAATTCTAAGTCAAGATGTTGCACTTCACAATGCTTGCCAAGGAGTATCAGTGATGGAACAGGATGGAAAGACAGGGGGCTTATTTGTTTATTTCAGTGACTAGTGAGTTAAAAAAAGAATTATGTAATGTTTGGAGATGCCATGTCTTGGGAGTAGGAATGGGAGAAATATGTCTTAAGTGACTCATTTAGTCAAATTGGAAAAAAAAAGCTAAAAGCCTCAGCCAGATAAAACATGTGAAGTTTTTATTAGGAAAGAAATTATATTAATTTTCAAGCTGGTAGTTTAAAAGTATGCCATCTAATTGCTTTGGTTGAGCTCAGTTTACAAAAATTAGTGAACTGAAGATGTAGGATTTTGTTTACAATGACTTTGTGCCATTTGGAGAGTGCAATTTAGGAACAGCCAAGGAAATAGGAATTATGAACAATAAGGTACTGATTGCAGTCGGTGGGGAAGGAATACTAAGGAGGTGCTCACTAATGAGGAAGGTATTAAAGACAGGAAATTCTTGCATTTTCTTGTGTCTGTACATAATCCTGAGTTTCTTGTCACCCCATCCCTTCTGTTACCTTGTAAATTATATGTATCATTGAGTATATATAGTGGCTTTGGCTGACATTAACTTTCTGTTCAATCAGGGTAATACATCTGCTAAATCTTTCTTTAAAGAGTGCATTATTAAGACAATAAAATCAAAACAAAAAGTAAGGACATGTCAGAAGACAGGTTGTCTGCTCACAGTTAACATCCTTTGCACACAGTTAGTGTCCTTTGCACACAATTAATGTCTTTTGTGCCTCTGCCTGATTATGCACCTTTAATTGTATGGTCACATGCAGAACCATTCCTGCCTAATTCAGTCCATAGGATGGACTTCTTATAAACCTCTTAAATAATAATTTTTTTGTTGTTGTTCAGTGTGTAGGTATGTAGACTATTCAAATACTGCCAAAAAGAGAGAACTACTAGTTTCTGCATGAGTTTTTCTGTAATGTTTTTACTGTAATAAACATGTGAAGAACTTGTCTATGATTTTTTTTTCAAATAGCAGATTTATGTGGCCTTGTTATGCATCTTAGGCTACATTTTTTCCCCCAGAGAAGTTGCATTTATTTATATCTGCTAATTTGGATGGCAAATTGAAAGAGTTTCAAAAAATACTCAGACTTCTTAAAAAGCTTGCACTGATACTGCAGTTCTTCCTTCACTTAGTTGTAGTTTTGAATGAGTGGTTAATCTATGTAGAAATCAAGACTGAATTCTTAGGGGGGAAAGAAAACCCCAAGCTTTTAACAGTAAGGCTAAGGACTATAAAAATGAAAAATTTAATCAGTGCCCTGCCCAGCATCATCAAGGAGCTTCATGAAAGAAGTGAAACTACAGCTCCTGCAGGCCGTTGTTCAGTTGCCATAACTGAGTTGTTGTCTTCTCCCACAAGCCATCCACAATTTCTTTCAATACAGATTTTTTTGCCCCTCTAGAAATGAAGCAGTCTCACAGGTAACAGGTTTCTTTAATGCAGTGACTCCTTTTAAAAGCTCTATTTTATGTGCAAAATCTATGTTTAAACTGTAATCCTTCTTGTGTTTTAGTGCACATACATATATTGGTCTGTGTGTGTGTTCATTCCTTTATCTGTGTCTCTGTGTTGCCTTGTATTTGTCTGACTATACTATTTCCTTTTGTCAGGATAAAAAAGGAGAAGGCAGACCTCCCAAACTGCAGGTTTAAAGCCTTTGTGGTTGCACAGAGAGCTCTGCTATTTGAGCT
Source organism: Climacteris rufus (assembly GCA_013398175.1). Lineage (NCBI taxonomy): Eukaryota > Metazoa > Chordata > Aves > Passeriformes > Climacteridae > Climacteris > Climacteris rufus. The sequence continues at coordinate 393,443 of VZRZ01007432.1, read as the reverse complement.
GCCTGAGTGATAGTGATACAGCACTAGGTGCAAGAGGACAGTGTATTTTTCCTCCTTGTAATCTTCATCCAATTTCAGTTGCCTCAGATTTCTGACTTCTTGTTCAAGATGGTATTTTTAGCCACGTCCACTCTTCATCATTTTACTTACATCCTCTCTTCTTAACATTTCTGATCCCTTTTCTCTGGGTTCTTTTTGAGATCTCTCCCTTCACCAGTTCCTGTGTCTTAGCACCTGAGTTCCTTTAGCTCTTTGTCCAATATTAGTGCCCAGGTTTGGTTAATTGGCCCTTCAAGTGTCATCCCTGCCCCTCCTCAGCTTCTATCTCCATCTGTGGTTTTTCCTCCCAGTCTCAGCAGACTCATTCACACTGTGCATGAGTTTCCATTTTGTTTCTTTCCCTTTCCCTTTTGTTTCTTTGCTCCTTACCTGTCCATCTGTCTGTGTACTGGGTACTCCTGTTCCCCAAATGATTTAAGTGACAGTAGTATCAGAAACCTTAGGGATGTCTGCTTTCCCTTCCAGTGGCATGTTGTGCTTAGGCTTAGAGTATTTATTACAGACTTCCTCTCTCTAATCCTTGTCAGACTGAAAGAATCTTAGCACGAGGTACATGATGTCCAGTCAGTGCCAGAAATTGGAGAGGATCAGTCATCATCAGTGAGCATAGGTTTTCCTGTGATTTTTTTACTGACAAACTTTTGGAACTATTTTATGTTAAAAAAACCCAAAGTTAGTTTTCTCAAGCTTGGTCACATCTGGATAGATCCGCAGGTAAAGGGCAGAAGTTGCATCTGCCCCATTAAAATTCCTTCTAAATGGTAAGTCCTGTGAATGAGGTTGTTTTTAAGATGACCAAAAGGTTTTTCTTGATGACTTTTCTGTTCACAGAAATGGCTAGAAAATTTTGTCTGAGTATTCCAAAAGTATTTAAGAGAACTTAGACATGTGTTAAGTGAAGCTTTAGCCCAACGTTTTATTGTTCAGAAAACTTCATAAACAGAACAGAAATTATATGAAAGTCTTTTTAAACAGTTCCCATTCACATCCCTTCTTTGATAGTGCTGTGCTGATGAAAGTATTGGTGTGGGCTTTGCTGTGGTAGCAATAGAAAACTTGTGTTAATGTATGACAGCTCAAAACTAAATTATGACCTCCCTGAGGATTTGTCTACCTGTGAGCTGTGTTTAAATTCCAGCTGCAGGCGGTGGAGAACTGGCCAGTATTGTCAGTGGAGCCTGAAAATGGACACCCACTGTTTGGCCAACTGAATTGTCATGAAGTAAATTCCATAAAATGACTAAGCCTTATTATCTGTAATGAAGTTTGGATGTTCTCCCCAAGCCTTGTGTTGCTTAGAAGCACAGTGTGACTACAGGGGCAGTTAATTCTCCTTTTACTTTAAATGGCTTTATAAATGTCCTTAAGACATAACCTATAGAATGCTTGAGCTACTTCAGAACACTTATATATGGTGTAGGAGTGTAGAACCTGTGTTGGATTCGACAGAAAGTTGACTTCATCCCTTCTACAATGACCAGTAACAGATGCCTAGAGAAGATCATTAAACAACAAGCATGTAGCAATGTTTCCCTCAATTATTTCTTCTCAAGCCTCCAACAATTTGTGGCTCAGCCTGTGCTCTGCCAACACAAAGAAATGTCTACACATACTTCTTAAGACCTTCCGAGCATGAATCAAATGGAACTGGCACAATTGTCTGTTCTCTGAGCCTGCCAAAAAGCAGCCTCAAACCCAAGCTGATGATTTCTGTTCTTGCCTTGTTTGTCCTGGAGTTGCTGATGCTGAAGCCTAATAACCACAGTTTAAATTACATTAAACATTATTGACCTTCTTGTTGTTGACAGTCTAACTAAACAACAGGCTCGTGCGTGCTCTTCTGTCATGGTGCATGTTAGATGGGAATGAAGGGAGTAGCTGTTTGTTAGCTGTGGGAAAGCTTAGACTCACTCAGAGCATTTACATTATCCCAAACCTTGCAGAAAGCGAGGAGGTGATTAAAAAAACCCCAACTTTTCCCTCATGAAACTGTGAAAAACAAGCAGAGTCTGTGAGGGAAATCATATGCATGCAGTTATTCCACTTATGTAATGATAAGGAGAACACAGTTTTAAGGCTCCCAAACCCTTCTGTGGAGCTTCTGAATAGGCAGGGTTTAGGAACATTTCAGATTATATTTGTGTGCCATAAAGTTTGCATAGTTACCTATTTCAGGTTTCAAATAAAAAATAGTATCTCAGTCAACAAACTTCACGCTTACAAGTTATTAACCGATCACCACTATTGCAAAAAACAGCCCTGCAAAACATGAATGTTTTCTTCTCACAATTTTTAAATGCCTTGATATCAACACAATTTATTTAATTTTTTTATGAAAGTGTAAAAGAGAGGCAGCTGGTGGGAATAAGAAAGTAGTAACTTGTAGAGAGCCTGAAATTTCCACACTTAAAGGAACTTTTGCTTTCTACCTTGATTACATGTGTTGAGTCCCCGTGTTAAGGTTTGAGGAGCAAAACTAACTGATCTCTGATTGACTTTCTTCTTACAATTGAAGTAATTTCCAAATTTGTGACATGACTAATATGAAATTAAAAAGCTAGAAGGTAATTTCCAGTACTCCTGGGAAGGAGTGCTATTTAGTACTTCTAATCAGTAGTTCAGTTAGAAGCCATTAATTGTTTTTATGTTGCCATCTTACTGCATTGTGCTCTTTAGTGCTTTATGGTACTTAAGGCAGTGTGTTTTACATGAGAGGTGCTAATGGTGATTAGTGTCTGCAAGCAATATAAAGCTTTTTCTAGATGATGGAGTAATCAATGAAGATTATCAGAACTAGCAGAGAACATACTTCATTACTCACTGTTTATATGGAGATTTCTTTGTGCTCTCATTAATGGCTGGTTGTTAAGGTCCAGTTCTGTTCGGTCACAGGTTGTGTGACAGCATTTCTCAGTAGCTAAACAGTCTGAAATTTGTTCTTACATTAATACATTAAATTGTTTAACCAAGAACAGATGGCTTATATGTATTTTGGGGTACACTATCATAAGTTAGAATTTCTTATTGTTTTCATAGGTTTTGTCAACTGATCTTTTAAAAGAAAAAAACCTTTTGTCATTTTACTTAAAAACATTTTGCAATTCCTAATACAATCATTTAGGTTTAGGACACTAACCAGGTTGCAACAAAGTACTTATTCAAAGATCATATTTTAGCCTTTCTTTAATGTCTGCCTCCTAAGGATTGTTACTTGTCCAGTTGCTGAGACATTAATATTATAAAGTAATTCTAAGGGCAATAAAATAATGATAAAATATGATCTCTGACTTGTTCTTAGTATTATCTGTATAAAATCTTACATTACCTTATAGGCATCTTTTTCTCATTTGATTTTGGAGTACTCTAAAGTATGGAGCAGCAGGAAAGTTTATGTAAAGCTGGAATATATATTTTGTCAGGTTTTCTTTTATGATGTTGGAAGGTTAGAAATATGTAAACAATAAGCTGCTGCTCTTGTCACCATTTTCCAGTTTGGCCATCTGTTTCCATTAAAGCCAGTAGGATTTGTGATGTTCAGCTGAGCTCACAAGGCAGAATTAACCTTTTTGTTCAGATGGTTTTGATACAGTTCCAGTTCTAACAGGGAGGTACCAGTTTGTGTCTTACTGGAAATCTTCTGTATGGTTTCTGCCACTCTGTTTCATGGAGGATGTTCTCCCATAGAGCAAGAAAACAGAGGAGGTGCTCGGTCAGATTTTCTTACGTTTTCTGTTAGTTCACTTAGTTCTTCCTCTTTCACTGTATTTGTACAACAATGTCAAATTTGAGCCAATGGGATTAGTGAATAAAGGGAATTTTGAAGTTAGATTTGAAAGATGGCATAGCTATTTGTTTTTAAAAAATAGTTCCTGTTCTGTGTGTATGAAAAAAACCAGATATTAAAAAAAGTGAAAAGGGCCAAGTAGAAAGAAGAGTGGACAGGTTTTTTTAAATTCTGGAAGTCACAATAGTAAGAAGCATGAGAAGTGTGGATGGGCTCAGAGTTTTCTTGCTCTGGACGAGTGCACAAGGAACTTGCTGAAGAGAACGCTTGGTCACCAGTGAAGGACTTTTTGAGGAGGAAAAGTCTGCTGGCTCGGCTTTAGTGACACTCATTGCCTTGAATGTACTATGAATAAGTAATGAACTATCTCTCCAGCTTTTTGACACCTTGTAAAGTTGAGGTTTTTTTCCTGTAGAACAGGAATGTAAAATTATTTGATCCATAAACAAAACAGCGTTTGTCTTGCTTTGACAACTTAGCATTTTCCAATACCTACCCTTTGAATACTCAGATTCAGCTTCCACCCCCTTCACATAACACCTTATTTTGTGCTCACACTGGAGCTCAAACTTGTGCTCATACTCAAATTTGAGCACAAACTCTAATTTGTGCTCAAACTGGAGACTCCAGACTGTCCCTGCTGTGATACTGTCCTCATATGGACATGCATCTCATGGGCAATATGATTTTGTCCTTCATTCCACCTCCTTCTGTCATGATTTTATATTTTAGCAATAATAAAATACTGTTTCTTACTGAGTTTATTTAGCAGAGCTTTTAATTCTTTTTTTAAAATTTCATATATTGTTGTTCTTTGGGGTCATAACATGGGGCCTGGCTTCAGAGGAGTTGGCTTCTAGTGCTGGAAAAGTAACTCTTCTCATCAACATCTGTTGCCAAAAAAATCCCTTTGGGCATTACTTTCTTCAGACTGCTTTATCTCCCTTACAAATTCAGCACATGTTGATATTCTGTGCTTTTTATTTGCTTCAGATGATATATACCACATTGTTTTCAAAGTGTGTGTTTCACTTATCTGCCAAATGCTTTTCATTGCCAGTGCAGTTTAGCAGATGGGTTTGAAGGGTTCAATTACATGTAATTTGGGCTTCCATTTTTCTTCCAGCATCTTTATGTGGTTCCTTAAATCAACATCAACATTTTTCAAGGTTTTTTAGTAAACCTCTAGTTTGCTCGTTTCTGATAATTTCATCATTTAGTCACAGGGCATTTGGGAAAAGTTACATTCTGATTTTATATTTGCTACCTACCATGGTTGATTGGTGGTTTTGAAAAACAGATGTGATATTTTAAAATGCCATTTATATTGCTATTTAGTCCATTATTCCCAGCTTTTAATAAATGTTGGATTATTTCAGTGCTTACAGTTCTGTAATAATGTTCTTTCCCGATTAAACAGTTACTAAGGGTTAGTGATGGGATCCAGCAAAGTCTTGTTGAATACTTTTTTGAGGGACACAGTTTTGGCTGTCCCAAGTTCCCCTCTCTGTTTTTTTGTAAAATCTTTGAAAAAAGTGTGGCCTGTTAAGAGTATGGTATTAGAGTATGGTCTAAATCTGGTCCATCTCCACAGGCTGTTGGAACATCAAGTACAAAATAGGGCAGTGGTTTGTGTGTGGCTCATGAAGTTGGAGGCTTTGGGCTGTATTTTCCTGGTTTCCCATCTAAGTTCAGCATTTACCTTTAGCAGCATCCTGAGCAAGTGTTCACTGAGGTATCATTTCCTAAAAGGAGTTTCTTGCAGAACTTTGCTTTTGTTGGCAGTCCTTCAGTGTAATTACTGTTGCTGCTGCCTTCACCTGCTTCAGGAGCTCCATGTTATTATTTGCTTCTCTTGTCCCCCCTCCTCTCCTCTGCATGTCAGCTGGTAAAGTAACAGAATACACCTTTTCCCTCCTGTTAGCAGGTGTGAAAGACCCACGGGTAGAGGTGAGATACCTTGCAGATCCCAGGGCTGGACTAAGCATAGTAGCCCAGAAACTTGGCAGTAGCTGTCCTTGGTGACCCCCTTTAATTTCTGTGCCAGAGCATTTTATCTTTTTCACACTGCAATTCTGTTTAGCATACACTAATATTTTTTCTGTCTCTTGGCCATGAGTTGTGGTGCAGGCAGATATTTTTCTGAAGATGTTCATTTCATCTGGTTTTAAAGAATATCAATGTAGCTGTTGACACAGGCAGCTCTGTGATTTGTATTTTCATATGGGCTGGTGTTGATATCTGTGGACTTCTAGCAGCACTATTTCATGCCTAATTTCATGCCAGGCTTTGAAACTGAGAAGAATTATGGTAATAAATATTGTCTCTGTCCTAAGAATTAAGCAGATGCAGTACATAACTTCTCTTTGATTTGGTTTATATTCATATTTGGATGTTACTTGACACTTCAGCTAGTAATCAAACATGCCAGTGTTAGTATTATATTTTTGTTAGGAGAAATGAGAGTCCCTGAGCTCAGTTGTTGCTGTATATTATGTGTGCCTTCCTGTGAGCCACTGACCTGTTTTTTCTTGAGTTTACTCAAAATCTTACAGTGCCGTGCCTTAAGAAGTATTGTTGCCTTGGTGAAAAAGTGCAAAAGCATGTTACAGTGCTTCAGGGACTGTAATGAATCTGAGAAAGAGAAAAGACTGATTAACTGAATCAGAAAGGTGGGGGTGATTTTTTTTACAAGCAGACTGATAGACTCCATTCCTTCTTGACTGGAGAATTGGAGGATCATGGAATAGTTCTTTCTGAGAAATTAGTTCTCTGGTGTCTCATAATCATTATGCTTATTTATGACTTCTCAAAGTTTGGTGATGATACTTGTGCAGTCTTGAAAGGCAAGATGAGAAGAAAGTGCAAGGTTATGTAATGCATTATCGTGCCAGAGGGAATTGTATAATGCCAGTAAGATTTTTGGGAGAACATCATCTTTCATTTCCATTTGCATTGCTGATTACAGTGTCTGTGGTTTTACATTACAGCTTACAGAGCCATGTGGGTTTTAGTCATAACCTATTGACAGCATGGTGTTGTCTGCCTTTATTCTCAGAATAAGTCTCCAAGCCTCGTTGCTGAAGGCATAGCTCAAGTCAGATAACATAGAACAAAAATGCTTTTTTGTGACAAGAAGAATCTTAATTGTCAGAGTGCATTTAGAGTGAGTTTCATTGAACATTTTAAGTTGTAAAGATGTGGGAGCGCCACTGAAAGACACCACCCACTAGTTTCCTCTCAGTATTTACTACCTCCTATTGGCCAGGGTGTTCATCTGTTAAATGAAGGAGGGGAACAGATCTGGCTGAAGAATTAACAAGAAAAAAATAATTTTTGAATGATTTGTTGGGTTTGTTTTTCAGCGATGTGCATTTTGTAAGCACCTTGGAGCCACTATCAAATGCTGTGAAGAGAAATGTACCCAGATGTACCATTACCCCTGTGCTGCTGGAGCAGGCACATTTCAGGATTTCAGTAACTTGTCCCTCCTTTGCCCAGACCACATTGATCAGGCTCCTGAAAGATGTAAGTACAGTGTTCACGTGTCACAGTTAGTCCCAGGTTTTATGAAACTTCTCTGTCATGGGATCAGCTTAAGACTGCATTTGTTTAGATGCATTTTCACAGTTCATGTACCCAATAATTAATGTGTGTTCAGGGATAGGAAAGATGTGAGTTCATACTCTACTGTTTTTAAAGACCAACAGTGCTGCATAGCAAAGTGAGTACTTTTAATGCCAGAACATCGGTGAAGTTTACTGATAAGGCTTGTCTTCTGTCAGGTTTCAGTTCAGTTTGATAGACCTGCTTGTCCTAACTCAAGTTAGAGCAACCTTCTTGCAAACACCTTGGCTAAATAATAGATTTAAATCTGTTAGGAGCTTTATTTTGTACTTGTTTCAAAGAGGAGTTGGTCCCAAAGCTCTCAGCTTTATCTCAAGGAGAACAAAACTTTCTTTTTGTAAGACTTCATTAAGGTTTAAAATGAATGAACTTTTGTTATGAGATTAGTTGAGAAAACTGAATTAAAGTGGTAGCTATTAAATACATTAATTAAATTTGAATTTCATAAGAATAATCAAGTTCTGTATGCATAAGAACTACTAAAAATTTTTTTGATTCATTGAATGGTTCATAATTTTGAACAAAATAATAATTGAAAAAATTATTTCTTTTTAGCAAAGGAAGAAGCAAACTGTGCAGTGTGCGACAGCCCTGGAGACCTCTTAGATCAACTTTTTTGTACTACCTGTGGCCAGCACTACCATGGGATGTGTCTGGACATACAAGTTACACCTCTAAAAAGAGCAGGTTGGCAGTGTCCTGATTGCAAAGTGTGCCAGAACTGCAAGTAAGTGAGACTTAAAGGACATGGAGGAGGATGGTGTGAGATTTATGTGCTGTGATTTTGAAATACCTATTTTATTATGTGTTTGGGGTTTTTATTCTGAAAAGTGTAGACTATTTGCCCAACTCTATCTGTTATGATACTCTATTAAGTAGCTGAGTAAACCCATGTGTTGCAAACTTTCTTCTAAGACAGCTGAGCTGGAAGACCTGTGTGTTTTACCTCCAGAGTTACCATTATCTTGGCAGGTTGTGGACAGCAGCAAAACCTTCTGACTTTTTCCTCCTTTTATACAGGATGATTTTTCTCAGATTTACCAAATAAACAAATTATTTTAATGTAGTGCCTTTATAGTCTGGGAACCTGTGCTTTTACTCAGCTGACAGCTCAGTTGTGCCTGTACCTACACACTGGGTAGGTCTCCTGCATTAAGCCCTCTCTATTTCATGATGGCTTTCAGAGGCAGAGAAAAGAATCATTATGAAAACAAAACCATGGCTTAGTTGAGCAAAGAAAAAAGTGACACAAGTGGCTGTGATTGAGTAGTTGTACCAGACAAAAACAGAGACAATGAAACTTAATTGCTGAGATACTGTAAGGGTTCACTTAGAAAATTCTGACTGCTTGTGGGCTTTTTCTCTTACAACTTAATCTGATGGGCACTGAAGGGCTCTTTTGCTTGCTTGGTGTTTTGAAGGACTTACTGGAAAAGAAATAAGAGTTTTTTTCAGCTTTAGTCAGATCAGCTGGGTCAGTATGAAGGAAAAACAACTACTTTAACTACTGCATCCTGCACCTGATCAATCAGTGCTTTGCTGCTTCCCAAACAGAACACTTGGTGTTTGCTAGCATTCACTCAGCTCACTTCAAAAAGTTATTCCCTGATCACATGCAGGAGATAGCAAATGTCAGCAATGAAGCTGGAATAGAGAAGCACATTCTAAAAAGTATTCCTGAAAATGTTGTGCTGGGTAGTTACAGCATCTGCTAACAAACCTTCTCTCCAGTGGAAAAGTAGCAGAAAATGTGATGTGTTCACATCCACTCCATGGCAGCTGGTGAGATACATGCATGGGTTCTGAGGGAATTGGTGCATGAAGTGGCTAAGCCACTACCCATCATATTTGAGAAGTTGTGGCAGTCTGGTGAAGTTCCCACTGACTGGAAAAGGGGAAACATTTTTACAAAGGGAAATAAAGAAGACCCAAGGAACTACAGGCCAGTCAGTCTCACCTACTTGACCATCAAGGTCATGGAGCAGATCCTCCTGGAAACTGTGCTAAGAGATGTGGGACATAAGGAGATGATTGGTGACAGACAGCATGACTTCACTAAGGGCAAATCATGCTTCACAAATTTAGTGCCTTCTCTGATGGGGTTACAGAGTTGGTGGATGAGGGAAGAGCAACTGATGTCACCTACCTGGACTTGTGCAAAACATTGACACTGTCCCACATGACATCCTTGTCTCTAAACTGGGGAGACATGGATTTCACAGGTGGAGCACTCTGTGGCTGGATGGCTGCACTCCCAGAGCTGGGGTCAAGGCTCAAGTGGAGAGCAGTGCTGAGTGCTGTTCCTGAGGGCTCAGAATGGGGCTGACATGGACAGTGGGATTGAGGGCACCCTCAGCAGTTTGGCAATGACACCAGGCTGAGTGGGGCAGGCAGTGTGCTGGAGGGAAGGGACACCACCCAGAGGGACCTGCACAGGCTGAAGAGGTGGGGCTGTGTGAGCCTCCTGAATTTGAACAAAGCCAAGTACAAGGTCCTGCATCTGGCTTGGGGCAATCCCAAGCACATGTACAGCCTGGGCAGGGAATGGAGTGAGAACAGTCCTGAGGAGAAGGACTTGGAGGAGCTGGCAATGTGCACTTGCAGCCCAGAAAACCAATGACATCCTGGGCTGCATCCCCAGCAGTGTGGGCAGCAGGGCAAGAGAGGTTGTTCTTCCCTCTGCTCTGCTCTCATGAGACCTCACCTTCAGTGCTGCATCCAGCTCTGGGGCCCCCAGCAAAAGAAGGACCTGGACCTATTAGAGGAAGTCCAGAGAAGGACAGGAAGATGATCAAAGTGTGGAGCACCTCTCCTGTGAAGGCAGACTGAGGGAGCTGGGGTTGTTCAGCTTGGAGAAGGCTCTGGGGAGACCTTAGAACACCATCCAGTGCCTAAAGGGGCTCCAAGAGAGCTGGAGAGAGTCTTCTTACAGGTGCATGTAGTGATGGATAAGAGGGAATGGCTTGAAATTGAGAGAGATAGAATTAGGTTAGATATTAAGAAGAAATTCTTCCCTGTGAGGCTGATGAGGCACTGGAACAGGCTGCCCAGAGAAGCTGTGGCTGCCCCATCCCTGGAAGTGTTCAAGGCCAGGCTGGGAGCAACCTGGTTGAGTGGGAGGTGTCCCTGCCCATGGAATGAGATGGTCTTTAAGGTCCCTTCCAACCCAGACCATTCTTTGATTCCATAATTAATGCTGTATGGCACTTTCTCACCACTATTAAAGAACAGCATTTTAAGCATACTTCCATGCAAAGAGAGAGGTTTTTAAAATATCAGGTCTCCCAGGTAATGAGGTAGTATCTAGTATGTGTAATACCAGATACTGCAAAGCTTTATCAAGGCAAATCTTGTTGCATGCTTACTTATTGGATTAATTTATTTAAACTAAGGCAAAACACAATGCTTTTAGATATTACCAAACTATTTTTCTTATTCTCTGCAATTTTATTTTATCACTGAAGTCTGTGGTGCAGCTCAGTAATACATGATTGTAGAAAAATTGGAATATCTTCCTTTAATGTTTGTTTTGCTTTTGCAGTCATATTGGTTGACATTGTAGGAGCTCTGGTAGTCAGAGGTGATGGTGCTTCTTTTTCTTTGGAAAAATTACAGACTGTAGAAACAAGTACAGTTGGATGTTCTCTTCAGAAAGAAATAAAATACATATTGCAGATTTTTAACTCATTTCAGTACAGAAGGGCCATTAAATCTGTCTACATGTGTGTAAGTGAAAGTGGGCCAATGCCTAGATTTTGGAATTCTAGGTTCAGCTCTTGTTAAATAAGCAGAATGGTCTGCACTCATATTTAAAAATTAACTTGAAGGCATTGTCTCTGGAGATACATTTATGTGCACACCTGTGTTGTGCTATTTAGATGTTTCGTGAAACAGATATTTTGTTGCTGCTTATTTAAGTAATTTTTGATCACTTGTTACTTTGCTTAGACATTCTGGGGAAGACAACAAGATGCTGGTGTGTGATACATGTGACAAAGGCTACCACACTTTCTGTCTACAGCCAGTTATGGATGCTGTACCAACAAATGGTTGGAAATGTAAAGTAAGTGGAAAGGTTTTAGAATAATTCCTTGTCTCTCTAAGGGCCTAAACTCTGTTGCCCACATTCTCCTGTTCCAGGTGTATATTGTTTACTGCTGTTGCTGTGTAACATAACTGAATTTCTGAAGGAATCCCACTTGGATGTAAATCCTGTGGCTCTACAGCTGCTCCCTGAGGGGAGCTGTCAGTGCAGGGGCTGAAGCAGCCTGTGTAGGGCAGTAAATCAGCCTCCAGAGGGAAAAAAGAAGGATCCAGGTGGAGTGGATAACCTTCAGTTACTAACAGCTGCTCTCCTGATCTAATGTAAACCCAAAGCTCTATGGTAGTATATGTAATCTGTACTTGAAGGCTCTTTATATTCAACTCCTTGCTAACTGAAACACTGTTCCACAGCTCGTGTTCCTTTGCATTTGAGGAGGGCAGGATGAATTTGCTATTTTGTCAGTAACTTTATAAGTAATTTCAGCATAACGAGGAAAATCTCAGTAATATGAGATGTAAGTAATGTCATATCAGTTTGTGACAGTCCTAAGATAATTGAGATTAATAATTTAAAAAGTTTAGTCTCATAAGAAATACCCCTCTTAAGTTAGAGAGTAGTGCCAGGAAACTTCCTGCTGTTGTGCAGGTTATTCATGCTCTCTTACCAGATCTTGGATAACTTTTTGTGTTATCAAGGACAAAGGCTATTAAATTTAATTCAAAACAGGAAAATGTCAGTTAATGGCAGTTCTATCACATTGTGGAATATCATAATTAACAACTAAATTCTTGTGATCTCTAGAACTGTAGAGTATGTGCTGAGTGTGGCACACGAACAAGTTGTCAGTGGCACCATAATTGTTTGGTATGTGACAGTTGTTACCAACAGCAAGACAACTTATCATGTCCTTTCTGTGAAAAACTGTGCCTCCAAGACTTCCAGAAAGATATGTTGCATTGTCACATGTGCAAAAGGTAAGAATCCAGATTTTTCTTAATTTGTACTAAAATGCATAAAGCTTATGATGAGCTGTATGACAGTGATGTGTTTCTGGGAAGGTTGTACACTGTGTTTGATGTACAGTGCTACAGGATCTTGTTGTGCAGCTCCTTGATCCTTCATCCCTAAATACAGTGAACAATAGTAGGTAGCTTTATTTTAATCTTGGGAAATAACTATTAATTGGCAGTTACCCCAGGGTACCTGGCAGTTACCTGCTGCTGCTTCTTGCATTGCACCTGTTTTGTGAGGAAGCAGACTAGAAAACTCATTGTCCTAAAGTTTAAAGACTGTTGTTTGCAGTGATCTGGGCTTTTTTTTCTTTTTATTGTCAAATACATTTCTTCTGTTTAATTGTATGTGTTTTTATATTCTGCTAATTTAAAAAAAATTACACTTTTTGGAACGTTTTAAGAATGTAAACTATCTTTCATATTGTCTTGGGGTTGTATCCACTGGGCAACATCATGATGTTGCTCTACATCTTGTGGAGTCCAATTGGCTTTAGGGACAATTTAGGTCTTCATGTTTAAGTTTGTTCACTGCTTGACTGCTGACATAGCATGCTTATTCCTCTCAGATTCTCCAGAGTAAAGCATTGGTTGAAAATCTTTATGGGAAACAGTGCTGGTTTTTAACTGATTTTTACTATGCTGCTTTATATTTTTATTATTGAAATCATAGTCACAATAAATGAAATCACATTAAATTAATCTCCCCAGATGGATTCACATAGAATGTGACAGATCTCCAGGTAGTGAATTGGAGTCTCAGTTGAAAGACTACATCTGCACTCTTTGTAGACAAGGAGAAGGGGATCAGACTCAGTCATGTGATGTAATGAACACTTCTGAACTCATTCCTGAATCTGAAAGTATAACAGGTAATCAAACTTCACAGTTTCAAAATGCTAACATCAAATATAAGATCTGCATCTGTCTTATGCAGTCTTTTGTGAAGTAGCCACTCGAATTCTACTCTGTGGAGTTCATCCCTTCCTTTATTTTAACAGCAGCTGCTCAAGCAATCCATGGGTGAGCTGGCTTCTCTTTCTGGCTTCAGGATCCTGTGTATAATATATGGGCTAATAAGCACCTTAATGGTGGCTGTCAACCTTCCAGCTCCAGTTTCCTAGCCTGTAGATGTAAACTTCTCTGATTTTTTGGGGATATGGTACAGTTCATAAATGTATTCATTTGACAGCCTGGCTGTTTCACTTACTTGTGTATGGTAGATGTTTTTGGAGACATCTGATTCTACTGTTTCTCTCTTGCTGCTGGTCAGTCTCAAAGTGTTCATTCTCCTCACTGTGTCCAGGAGGGACACAGCAGTGGGAGCTGGACTGTGTTCAAGGAACAGGTGTATATTTAAGTAGACAGCTTTGGAACAGGTGTCTTTTTCCAAAGCAGTATATCATCAGTCATCTTGTTTCTGAGAGATTCTTGTCTAAGTGGACAAATCAAGCAGAAGGTGGAAAGTTGTGCAAAAGTGTAAAGTATTTCTACAAAAATCAGTCAGTAGCAGTAAGGAAGCATAGAGAGAACTTGGATCTGTTGACCTGAGTCTGGTGGGTCATTCACATGAGCTGTGTAATAAACTCATAAGTAAATGCCTTTGTGTATTTCACACACATGCTCTGTTGGGCTGCACCAACACTCATCCAGGCTGAATTTCCTTGGAGAAAGCTGTGGTTAAACTCAGAACCAAAGTAAAATGTAACAGATTAACTGCACAACCACTGCCATGTGCATTTTTGGTGCTTAAGCAGCAGTGCTTGTGCACTGATCTTTTGTTATGTATAAGCATCTGTGGTTTTGAAAGCCTGGTAAATTCTGGCAGGGAAGGGTAAGTGTTGGACTACAGCAAAACCCTAAGGTTTGTGTTCAAACTGATATTTTGTGTGAACAAGTCATGCCCTTTGATGTTAGCCTGTACATCACCTGATCTCTGTGAGCAGTAGAGACATGATGGGAAAGGTGTTCTGGAGGAGGGCAGTGACAGTAGGTACCTGTGTGTAAATGAGCAGAACTGACAGTGAACACAGGCACCAGGTCAGGAAGAGTGGCCACTCCAGCCTTTGCAGATCACTTCCCTTCTGGAACCTGGGGAGAGGCTGTTGGACTCCCAGGGCAGTGTACTTAGAACATTTTGAAGATGTCCAAAACTTACACTGGAACAGCTTCCATTCTCCTACCAGAAACTGCTTCGAAAAAGAAACAGGCTTATCTGGAAGGGTAAAGTTTTAAGTAATGCCTCTGTTAGGATTTCTAGCTACTAGAAGCATTGACAAGCACACTCTTCTCCCCAAGGAAGAACAGGATTGTCATCTCAGCTACTAGGAGTAATCTGGAGCTATTACATTAGTACAGTCATGCAGTGTTTTATACCCAGGAGAGCACTTTTATGCTTTAAAATCAGATTTGGAGCCAATCTAAATGATCATTTCCTCGAAGTTAAAATATCACTTTAGAGTTGGCAGAGTCTGAGAGAAGCTTTTAGGGTGCTAAAAGTAGTATCACCTAATAGTTGCTGGCTTCTTGAACTTAAAAAAGACTTTTTTTGATGCAGAAAGCTATATTTGTTTTACTTTTTTTTGTACTAACATGCATGGAGGATCAGTTCCCTTCGAGTTACTGCTTTCTATATACTTTGTTTTTCATACTTCTAGTTTATCTAGTGAATTTTAATGAATTTCCTTAACTGAAAGAGCTTTTACACAAGGTGGGGGGGAAGTATTTCCTGTTTCTGTGCTCTATAATGATTCTGTCAGCCAAAGAAGCACTCAGCAGTGCCTTTTCCATGCAAAGATTTAGGTATCTTATTTCTGTAGTGGCAGGATTCAGTTTTCATGTTGTTGAACAGGTAGGGTGAAAATCAGTGTTCCAAGTGCTGGGAGTAGATGGAACCTCCTATCTCTGCCATAGTGCACTGTAGTATTTGTATAAAGATTTGAATCCTTCATGCTACAAGTTCTGTTGAATTGAACAGAGTTGGCATTTAAGAAAAAGCTTTCTTGGCATTTAAGAAAAAGCTTTCTTGTTTTGCTCAGGTTATGCAAAAGCCTGTGACTGTGTGTGTGTTTTTACTGTTAGATGTATGTAATTGCCTTGCAGACACGTTCCACCCTCTGTAAGGAATAAAACAGCCTCAGTGTTAATGAGCAAAAGGTTCTTAATTTTTAAGGAGTGCTGTGTAGTCTCTCTAACCTTCTCATTGACCTGTCTTGTTCTAAATCCTATCATCATTAAATATCAATCTCTTTTGCCAAAAGGTCAAACAGTGACAGCAGCTCTGATGCCAAAGTAATAGAATGAACACAGCAATTTTAATAACTTCTTTGCTTCTCCCTAAGCTTGTACAAATGAAATGGAAATGGAAAGTGGGGGAGAGGATGTGACATTTCAGGAACAACCCATTACTGGTGATGGCCCTGATCAGGAATCAGCTGTTGGATGTGTCACGGGAGGTAAGAAAGAGTTTTACACTGTCAAAATTCCAGTTCAGAACCCTTCAGAACCAGAACCCTCTTGTTCCATTCACTGAGATTTGCAGTGCTTTATAAATTTGAGAGGAAAAAGTGCCTAGAAAGCAATAGGAGACATACTGCAACAGTTCTGCTATCTGAGCTGTCCAACAAGAATACTGATTTTTTTGCTGAAGTAGTATTTTATTAAAGGCAAAGATAGTCTTCAGAATATTTGTGCAGGAGAAAGTTGTTTTACTTTTTGTTGGGACTGGCTTTCTCCAAGCTGGAAAAATAGTTAAATGCTTTGTACACTGGAAGTTTATAGCAAAAACAATGATCTGTTGCTATTCAAATAGAGTTTGTCATGCTTTCTCTTCAAGACTTTTGTTTTTATTTTGTAGCTGCAAATAACTGGATTGGATGAATGTTCCTGGTGTGTTTTGGGGAACATTTTAGATAAAATTTCTTTCCAATTTATGTGCTTTATGGTTGTAACTCCACAGGTATCCTTGGTTAAGGACTTCCTATTTTCTTTTTTCCTTTTGTAAATAAAAGATCATTTGTTTAATAAAATCTTCCAGACAGGATTGCAGCAGCTGATCATTTCTGTTCTAGAAATAACTGCATCTTACCAAGCACACATGGAGGAGCAGCTGAAGAAAAGAATACAAGTGGAATGGTTTCTGGGTCAAGTCCATTAAATGTCTTAGTGACCAATATCAAAGGCAAAGAACTTGGCAATATGTCCCATCCAGCCCCAGATGATGTTGGAGGATGGTTGCTAAAAGGGAAGACAAAAAACTTGCATTTAAAGACAAAGCAAAAAACCCCAATTTTTCAGGTTGGCTGTGATCACTCAGTTGTGCATCACAGCCTGTGGTAGAAGGGCCATGATTTAAAACTGAAGAAATACTCATAATAAAATGCTGCTGTGGACTGTGGTGGCTGAGGAAGTTGGAGCAGTGCGAGTTTCAGGAAGAGTGCAAGTGTAACACAGAGTGAGTGGCCTGTGAGAGAATCAAGGTCAGTCAGAGGAAGATGTGAAAAGCCAAATTCAGAGCAGAGAATGCAGTTCTTGATAGAGTGGAACAAGAACTCTGGAACTCCTTGATGAAGAACATTGTGGATGAAAGGTGCTTGATTTGGTTCAAGAGAAGGCTAGACAAATATTTTTGAGAGAAATTCAGGATACGTTAGTGAATTAAAAACAGCAACAGCTGTTTTCATTTCAGCTGATTTTCCTAAAGTCTGAAAGGGTTTTAAGAGGAAAATGTTTTTTATTTGTACTTGTTCTTCTCAGCTTTTTGGAAGTGTTTGGACAGTGGATTAAAATACCTTAATTTATGATAGCATACATTTTCAATATACAGAAATGAAAAAGAAGAAGCTGCTTTTGGCTGCCTACCTGGAAATGTGTGTCCAATTCCTAAAAAATTAATCTTAGGTCTGCTTTCTTGGAATATACTCTGCTGTGTTTTCAGGGAAGAAAAATAATGAACTGAAAACATAGACTACTGTAAAAATAGATACAAAGAAAGATATTTATGAAGTATAGTTTAAGCTACATATTAAATTCACCTAAGTAAAGTGATAGGTTCTTGGCATGCATGATGTGTACCCCTTACACTTGTTGACCAGTACACCAATGTTAATTTTTATTTCTTCACACTGAGCCTTTAACATGGTTTTGCTTGATTGCAGGCATACCACCAGAAGAGAAGACCACACAACTGGAAACAGAAGTCTCTGTTGAAATTAATTCAGCTGAAATGGAAATGTCTCCTAGAAAGACACCGGCATCTGGTGACAGTCAGACTGAGAAAATGATGGAGGTGGTGGAAGGTGTTCAAGCTGTAACACAGCAGGAGTTGGACAAACAAGCTGAAGAGACACAGCTGCCCCAAGGTGGTGTGGAGGTATCAGAAGTGTCCACAGCAGACTCTCGGTCTCTGTCTTCAGTACCTGAGGCCATGACTGTGACACCAGAAATGCTGGAGACTGAAAGCAAAGGAGATGTTTCCATCCCTGTAGAGCAACAACTGGAAATAATAAAAGTGCAACAAGATGTAGAAAAAGGAGAAACCCATGAAAAGTCAGAAACACCAGCTCTTCTAGAAGTACAAACCACTGCTTCAGTTGAAGGTGTTGTAAATAGTTCACCAGTTGGAGACAAACCCATAAAGCCACCAGCTGAGACTTGCCCCTCACTTCCCCCATCACTTCATCTAAACAAGACAAACGTGTCTTCCTCTCCAGATGTTTCTCTAGACTTGCATTCTGCACGAGATGTGCAGCACAGTCAGCCCCCAGCACTGCCTCCTGCTGCTGGGAGTGCTCTCCCAACCACCTACATCTCAGTCACTCCCAAAATTGGCATGGGCAAACCGGCCATCACCAAGCGCAAGTTCTCCCCTGGCAGACCCAGATCCAGACAGGTAAGCAAGTGCAGTGCCTCTTGACACATTTATGAAGAAGAATTTCAGTAAAACACATCAAATCCTCCTATTTCTTAAAATTTGCATTTATTCTTCTAAGTGAAAATGTGGTTTATTTCTTCAAGGAATTTATGTGGTAAATAATTGAAAGGTCATAAAGGTTCTCTAGTGGGAATTAGAGGTTTTTTGGTTCATGTAGAGCAAGCTAAAAGAAAATGTGTTGTATTTTTCATACAATATGCTAGAAATGCAGACATACATAATGCTGTGTTTTTAAACTTTTAATATTTTTCATATATGCATTTATTTTGGCTGGTACTTTCACAGTGTGGTAAAGCTTCTTAAACTGGCTTTAGAGAAGAATCTCCTGCAACTCTGTTTCCATTATGCTGCCAGATATTTCCTTGAGCGACGTGTCTAATGCTGTGGTAAATAATTTTGTGGTTTTGTTACATTAGGAAATACCATGCAAGAACTGTCTTGTACAAATCGTTGTGGTTTGACTGGGATTAAATTTGATAAGTGAAAAGAATCCTCAAGTCTGTCACTTTCTGCAGCATCTTGCTCTCTGTTCGAGCTGTATTTTGGGGAAAATGGTGTATCAGTTCACAGAATTGATGCTTGCTGGTGAAATTCTATACAAAAAGTATGTCAGTGTGACAAGTTAGTGTTTCATTTCTGTTCTCTTCATTTATTTTTAGTCTTTGGGACTTCCAGGTTGATGATAAGATGCTTTTCTGAACTTAGTGTTAACAAAGCTGGTTTATATATTGCACAATTCTTTGAGTTTTTCCATGTCACCCAAGGGTTCAAGATTTTTGATTTCTGAGGTAGGAGAGGGTGTTCTGAAGGGTTTTCATGCTGTTTTCCACTGAGTTTAGGAGATTTGTGTTTATTGTGCTGCAGTTAGATTTTCCTAAGTCACTGTACAGTAAGGTGTATATACCATATTTGCAGAAATATGTAAATGCTTTAAACAGTGACAGTTTTCTCTCCAGTGCTTTAAGTTCCTACTCTGGGCTTCTAATGAACGACTGAAAGCTGTTGAATGACATTCTGTAGACTAGGAAAAAAAGAGATTTTCTAATGTCCAGTTGCAGGCAGGTCTTTTCCTTGTGAGCAAGATGTAGTTGGACAAATCCACCATGTGTAAGGCATGTATTTAAATGGCTTTGGATTGCAGACAGAATTCAGTTTAGGTTTATTTTGTGGAGAGTTTAATTATTCTTTCTGCTGAAAACATTCATTTTTTAAAAGAATTGTGTACTTTTCCAAATGGAGAGTTGTGGATAGGAGCAGAAACAAAATTACAGAATAGGTGAGGTTGGAAGGGATCAGAATGGGCCATCTGGTCCAACTTCCCTGTGCAAGCAGGGTCATCCCAGAGCACATGGCCCAGGGTTGCATCCAGTTTGGTTTCCTGTTACACGACAACGTTACCTGAGAAGGGGTAGGTTTGAAGGCAAGTAAGCAGTTTTTCACCAGGTATGAAACCAGAGAAATGAGACCTGTTGTTTCTTTGTGCCAATACTATAGACACTTTAAAGTGGATGTTTTCTCCAATTCTGGCTTGTGGAAAGCATCACACTGGGCAGGTGCTGGCAGCTGAGAAAAGGGCTCCTTGGTGATGTTCCATCATATTTTCCATGTGTTTTTGACTCCACAGATTGAAAAGAGACATAAGTTTATTTTAAAATATTCTAGCTTAACATAATGTTGCAGTTCTTGTCCACTTGGAGGTGATCACATTGATCTAAAACAAGTAAAAGATGGTGAGAACAATTCTGGAGGAAAAAGTGCTTCTATGAAGTTATAGTTGTGGCTGTCTGGAATAAACCAGGTCGTGTATGATTCTTCTCTGGGTGTCACTGAAGGGGAATTTTGTCTTCTCAAAAGCAGGCTAATTGTATGGGCTTAGGGCCTGCTTCTTTCTGTTCAGAAAATAACACGGATTGCTGTTGTGTGGCTTTGTGTCAGGTGTGAAGTTTTGCTATACAAATGTTACCATGCAGCTGCAGGAGTTCTTGGCAGGGGAAATGAGGGGGAAGAGTTACACAGATTGGGGGGGGGTTATTGGTTGAAGAGATTGTGGCTTCTGTGCCTGGTGAAGTTAACATTGGGTTCACCTCTGCTGTTTCTGTCGTGCAGAGGAAACTGCCATTGCAGAACTTGGGGCTTGTCCAGCACTGCACAGGTTTAAAATAGTTCCTCATGGAGTCTGATCACTCTGTGAATCCCACAGACAAGCCAATATCATTTCACAAATGGTATTTTGCACTTTCTCTTAGAAGTTTGAAATCTTTTAATATGCAGTTTGCTTTGTTGGAATGTCCCTTTCCTCTTTTAAAAATGCAATAACATATCCATTGCAGTGGGTTTATGGAACTTCCTATAAAGAAGAATAAGAAAAAAAATTTCTCTGGATCCTGGATATATTGCTCCTCAATTTATAAGACACATGCTTCACTGGAGTCAGGGGAATCCATGCAGAGGAATAGTTTCTGGTTTGGATTTGTTCTCATTAAATTTAATGTCTTGTGCTGGGCTGTAGGATGAATTATTAGCCCTTTCTTCAGAATCTGTTAATACAATTGCTAATAAAATATATTTGAATAATTTCTGGTTTGCTACTGAATATAAAGTTATGCATAATTGGAAGTGATTTCCTGTAGTAGATATTAGTAGTTTGCTTTAGTGATGTATCTGCAACACCATGTGACTCCTGTCTGGAAAGGGCTAAAACCCATCTCCCAGGTGGTGAAGATATATTCTGCTTTAAAAGGCTTTCTGAGCCCCTTTCAGGGCTGCACTCAGTGTTGCTGGTGTCAGCATCCCTCTGTCCCCTGGCATTTCTGCAGGTGTCCCAGCCTTCATTGGAAACAACGGGAGAAAATCCATCCTCTAACCAAAAGGGGATCTGTGTATAAATCAATATATGGGTACAGTTATGAACTGTATGAGTTGCTGTGGCTGGAACAAGCTTATTCCACTTTGGGGAATGTGTCAGCTCCTGTCAGTGAGGGGCCCTTGTACTGACACTGTTTTTGGGACAGCATGTTACCCATCCCTTCAGCTCCAGGAAAGCTGCACCAGCTCCTTGAGAGGACTCTCCACCTGCCAGGCTTAGCAACTCACTGGTGTCCTTTGGGTTTTGTTCCATGTGCTGGCTCTTTCCTGTTTCCCTGCTCCATAGTGAAGCCAAATTACTTTTTACATAAATATGAAATTTAATTGTTCACAGATCACAGATACTCAATAGTAGCTGCCAGCTTGGTAGAGTTTTTGCAGTGCTGTCCTCTGAGATCTTCTCCATGGAATATGCAGGTTGCCACTCCTGCCTCTAAACTGCAAATTTATGTCAGGGACAGGCCTTCTTTTTAATAATTTCCATATTTCTGTTTTCTGAAGCGTTAGTCTTAATAGAAATTACCATCTACGTTTCTTGATGACTAATCAGACATAGATCTAGTTTGAAATTAATCTTCTCAAGGAAAATGACTTCTTTTTCTGTGGAGGTGTATGTTCATTGGTATTGGGTATATTCTGTGTATCTAAATTGAACAAATTAGAAATAATTACTTTTGCTATGGCACTGTGTAGTGGAAAGCATAAGATTAAGTGAGCAAATGGAAGACATTACAAATTTTGGCATTGAAATACTGGTAGGTAAAGAGAATGTTCTGTAGAATAATATTGAATAGGAAATAAAGAAGTTCTGCTGGTTTTGTAATACCATAAGTATTATTTTAGTACTGTTTCAGAGTCAGTTCCTTGAGAAATACCATGGTTAGAGATAATTAATTTTCATCACGAAGGTGTTGGTGATCACTTTTACACAACTCACTGAATATTTGTTGGTGTTTTAAGAAATTTTTTTAATGGCACTGAAAAGTGCAGAGCACTGCAGTGGGTTTGGATGTGTGCTCTGTCTTGGCTGTTCTGGCTTTCTTGCTGTCTTCACTTCCATGGTACCACTGAGTTTATTTTTGTAGAAGTAGATGTTGGAGAAAAAGACCAAAAAAGAGTCTTTTTCAAGGTTTAGTTTCTGTTATGGTTTTTATGCTTGGTGCTTGGTTGTTTTGGGGTGGTTTTTTTTTTGTTTTTAATGAGGGGAGCTATATTTTCAAGTGATTAAAGTTTGTTCACAGCCCTAAAATTACATTAAATATTAAATTGCAAATCCAGCTTTGTGCATTTGCAATGGCAGTAGAATTCATAAAGCATTAAGCAGCTAAACACAGTCAGTGGTAATTTAGTGAGCTCTCTGACCCTTGCTGACACTGGGTTTCCTTTTGTTACAATTTACTTGCAGCTGTGTTGTTCAATTTTGAGGACTCAAGAATATGATGGAGAATTAGAACTTCCTGTTTCTGGCACAGTACATAATTATTGCTGGGGTTCTGATGTAAATGAACTGAATAGAACTTTCTCTTCAGTGTTGTGTGGTAATAGGCATTAATTAAAAGCCAAAATATAATTAATGCATCTCTTTGATGTAATTCATTTGTTCGTGATATTGTGGAAATGTGTTTTTAATTAAGTTTATCTGACCAAGAATTCAAATTTTACTGATCTACAGTAAAACTTGGATTAAATTTCCAATTTAATTCTTAACAATATAGTTCATGAATCATATACAATTCATTTTGTTTTGCAAGACTGAATATTTCATATTCAGATGTAATGTTCTTTTAGCTTTTTAATCTTTTCAGTATACTTAATCACTAGAAAACTTACCTTCTTAAAAGGAAAATAGTTTTGCACCTCCAAAATAAGAGTAGGTAATTTTAGTTGTTAAGTGTTTTCAGGATGTTTAAGATCTTGAATTTTGACCCTTAGTCAGCGTGTTGCCTCCTTTCTAGATTGATGGAAAGATTATTTCTGTGATAAATAGATTTTCTTTGTGTTGCTGTACAGATTTTCTTTGTGTTGCCATTCTGTAAGAACAGTTACCACGCGTTATGAATATTAGACGTATAGGGGAAACTGTCATTAAAATTCAATGACAGTTCTAACTTCATCTTGCTACAATTGACTGTTACATGATATTAAAACTATGGCTGGTATAGTTGAGGTGATTTTCCCGCTGCCACAGACCTGCTGATGCAGTTGCTGACTGGGTACCAACCCTCCTTTTCCCCATTTGTGCCTGGTGGCCCTGCCCTGCCGTGCCATGAGCGTTGTCCTTGTGCCCTGGCTGTGAACAAGGAGCCTTCTCCATCTCCAGCTTTGCAGGTGCTGATTCCTGCCCAGCACATTCCCCTGTTGCAGGTTGCTGACTGAACCTTTGGATCTGCTGGTTTGTCTGTGTCATAACCATCCATCCATCTGAAGCCAAGCAAAGAACTGGGATGGCCCAATCTGCCAATCTAAGCTGTTTATTGTTCCTTGCAGCACACTCCTTTGAACCCTTGAGCAGTTGCTGGCAGGAGCAGTGCAGAGCACACAGCTGCTCTGGGCACTGAGCAGTTTGATAAAACTGCTTTTTCTGTGTGTGTGTCTAAAAACCACCTGGTGTGGGCAGAATTGACAAGTTTTTAAGGCTGTGTTGTCCATATTCCCTTTCCCATGCAGGCAGAGCTGAACTCTAGAAAGGAGATTTATGCTGAATACCTCTGTGTCCATACTGTAGGTTGTACCAAGTGTTGGTGTTTTTACCATGCAACTTCTATCCATAATTAGGCTTTTGAGTCACTACAAACTTTTTCTTTTGGTTCTGTTGTGCCAGATAACTGGAGGGACAGCCCTATTTTCAGGCAGTGCAGCTGTTAGCAAGACACCTCTTTACAGTCCACGATGAATATGTGTTTTGGTGGAGTCATTGATTCCAAAGAAACTTATTTCCCACACATTCTTGATGGAAAAATTTCATTTCAGGAAAGAAAAAAACCCCACATTTTGCAGAGCCGTCTTATTTTCCTTGATGCTTATTATTGTACATCCAAGTATTCAAAGGTGTAAATGTGTTTGGGCTTGCCTGTGAGCAGTTGTGCCTGTGTGAATAGTTGGGACTGTTTGTATGCATGAGGTTATTCCTTGTCATCCCTGTGATTCTGCTGCTCAGTGGCTTTGGAGAAGGTAAACCTCTGCTTTTCATCAATTTTACTTCCCATCTTGCTATTCAGTACTACTTAGTCTCACAAATTTGCTGTTAGGAAAATGTACTATCCTTTAACTATTCTAAAGTTTAAATTGGCAGTGAAGTTATTTATGGTGTCTGTCTGCTGCAGTCTTCTCGGTGGTTGAGAAAGTCTTCCACAAATTTTACTGGGTATAAGGACCCTCAGCATTTTTTTTCTTTTCTGTCTTAGCATTTTCTTCTCATAGGCCTAATAATTAGTTAAAAAGAGTTTGTAGGTACAGCATATGGATGTGTACTATTACATGTACATAGCATGCTAAAATGTGATACCACAGAATAATATGAAAACACTGGGGTAAAAGAAATGAGTAGTGGGATTTTATAATGGTTTATTTGTGGCAAACTTGCAGGAAGGAGCTGCTTTGTTAATTACCATGGCTATTTTCCTTTTGTCCAGTGGATTATTCATATTCCTTTTGTTTGAAGTGCTTCTCAGGCTAGCTGTCACTGTGACTGTGGGTAATTCAGCCTCAAAAGTCAACTAAGGCCATGAATTCTTTCAAAATGTGATTTGAAATATAACAGGGGATGTTACCACTTCAAACTACTGTCGTCTTCATTGATGCAAGAAAATTTAGGGATGTAATTTGTTGTTATGATTGCTTGCTTCACATTTGTATTAAGCTTTGTTTGTAAAACTCATTTTGTTGTACTTAACCATCAGTTGGAAGTAAATACTCATTTTAGGATATGTTTCAATGAGAACCTAAAATTTTCCCACCTTCTACTCACTCAGTGAACTAATACTTAAGTGAATGTAGAAATGCTTATGCCTGCATGTGCTTTGCTTTTCAGATTTTTTTTTTGTCGCTTGCTTTTTGCTTTTTTATTTTATTCTTTTTTTTTCTTTATGTTGCAAAGTTTTATACATCTATTTTCTCACCTACCGTATCCTAGGGGGCTTGGAGTACCAATAATACAGTGAGCCCACCTTCCTGGTCCCCAGACATTTCAGAAGGTCGGGACATTTTTAAATCCAGACAGCTTCCTGGCAGTGCCATTTGGAGCATCAAAGTGGTAAATAACTTGAATTTATTTTCATGTATCCATTGCTATCTTTCTGCTGTAGAGATTAGTGATAAAATTCTGTATCTCACATTTGAATTAATCTTCCATTCTGTTACTGTTTAAGGCCTCTAGAAATTACTGAAACTCTGGAGCTTTCAGGTTAAAAAATGGGAGCTCTCCAGAGTGTACAATATGATGGCATTGCCTTGATTTTCAGTGGCAAAAAATAGTTCATATTACCCAATTTTTGTGTGTGTCGAGTACCTCACTTTTTGTGGTTGGCTTTATGTAGCTGTCAAGATAAATTACCTGAGAAGGAAAATGTCCTTTGGACTGGCAGTGAGGTAAGCCAGGCATGGAAAGGAGCAGAGATCTGAAGGATGGCTTGAATTTGTTGCTGTGGAGAAATCTTGCAGAGTGGATTCGAAGTGACATCGTTTTTAGCTGATGGGGGAATAAATAACAACTTTCCTACCTGATTAGATGGACCAAAGCTTGTATCCACAGTGACATTTACCCTTAAAAACACCTGAATTAACTAAGTAGAATTATTGGTTTAAATAAAGGCAAAAAAACCCCCCTAAATCATGAAATTGATAAATAGCTGTAGCTTCCCAATGATTTAAGTTCATCTCACTTTAACTCTCATGCTAATTTTATTTTAATTTGACATCAGCTTAGCTTGTGCTGCTTTAAGCATTAATTTTCAGCTTAATATTCAGCATTAACACTGATACAAGTATGTGCTTACTCCTGTTACTAGTTGTGTGAAAATAACTGTACTGATACCTGGTCTGAAACAGAAAATAAGAAACTTGTCAGAAGAGTTTACATCTTAAAAAATTGATGATTGTATGTCCTGTGTGTGTATATGTATTAACTCCATAGATACCTAAGGACAACATCTCTTGTTTCACCTCTGTACATACAAATACATCAGCCTTCAGTAGCATCCTTCCCTTCACTCCTCAGATATCATTGGGTTGCATTAACTTGGTGTGTGAGTCAATTTAATTTCTCTTTCCTTTAATAGATGGATGTTAATAAAATGTCAGCATTGGGATCCTTCAATTCTCCCTTTAATTATGACCAGAAACTCCTGTATCTTCTTTAAAGCAGGAGTTGGCATATTTGAATACTGTAGGGAATATGGAACCCACAGTGCTTCTTTCCATCCAAGGAACTCCTGTCTCTGTCAGTAGAGACTGCTCATATCTGTTGGAGACACAGTCCCCAAGAAGCTTTTTGTTCCCATCAACATTGATTTATGGAGCAAATGTTTTGCCTTGGTATTAAAAGTATTTTGCAGCAAATGTTTGGATTCCCCATGCTCTGTATGGAGTCGGGCTGTAATAGGAACTGAGATTATTCACAAATTGGAAATGCAATAAATAATCTCAGTGTTTATTTCATAGTAGGAAAGGTGCTTATTTGATTATGTGCCATAATTATCATCAGTTACACAGATTAGAGGCTCTGAGGCACATTGTAAAGATGTCTGATGTATCAGGCAGAATTTGGGGACATGAATATGTTCTTTTTCTCTCTGGAAGTGATTAGGGAGGATTAGGAATTCTCTTGTGTTTAGTTCGTTTTGAAATTAAAAAACAAAACCAAACAAAAAAAGCCCCAAAATTTCAAACTAAGTCACAGTTTGAATAACAGGTAATTATTATTAAAAACATACTTGCTTTTCCAAAGATAATTGTAGTTGAATACACTGTGAATACTCTAGAGCACCACACTGCAACTGTGCATCTGCATCGTAAATAAGGAAGGAAGAAAAGAGGCTGGCTGTAAATAAGTGGGTATTGTGTAAGAAAAGCTTCACTTTATGGGGAGTGTTGTTCTGAGTGTAATTGATAGAATTAATATAAAATGCTCTTTCTGTATATGTTGAATTAACAGAGTTTTGTGAAGCCAGCTCCTGCTTTGCTTTAGGAGCAGGACTGCATCCTAATAAATTCCAGGTTTTGCTTGATTATTCATAGTGTAAGAAAAGCATCCATGATTACAAGTAATCAAGTGTCCAGACCCTGCTCAGAAATCCCATGACTGTCTGGGCTGACAGTTTAAAGAGAAAAGAAAAATGAATCATAGAATAAAAGATATATTTTGGAAACTTTGTGGGAGGGGAAAAAAAATTCTGTATTTCCAGTTATTCCTGAGCAGAAAATAACATTCCTGATTTGGGCTGCTTTCTCACTGGTGATAAAGGTGATGATATTATGCCATGTAAGTAGTTAAAGGTATTTCACACTGATACACGCAGTGATTTAATCACTATGCCTGGTGTGCTCATACTCACTTGAAATCATAGGGTGTTTTTTGACTTACATGTTTCCCTAGATGCACTGAGCAGGTTTGAATCCCACCCAACAAAAGAACTGGGGGTTGCATTGACTCTGTTGCCTTGCACTGCACAGGGCCGTGGATCGGGGTTCCCGGGGAAGCGGAGGCCCCGCGGCGCGGGTCTGTCAGGAAGGGGTGGCAGAGGAAGATCAAAGCTGAAGAATGGAGTCGGGGCTGTGGTCATTCCAGGGGTAAGGACATTTTTTTTTGAAGTCTTAATTGCAGTCTGTTAATGTGCTTTTATTCAGCTGTAATTCTTATATTGAAATACTGTATAAAAAAACAATGACTACTGCAAAGCCAAGGGGTGTTTGGTGAAGCCTGGCTGTTCCTGCTTGTGGTGAGGAACCAGAACACTACAGCTTAATGGACCTGAGGCAATTTTATTCTGCTCTTGCCACTCCAAGGCACAACTGTTGGGGGTCTTGGAGTACTCCTTCCATTTCCTTGGGTGGAAAAAACACTGACTAAAGGCAGCACTCACTGGAACAACACAGGAGGAGAGAACAAAATTTGTGCATGAGAATGTTACAGCAGCCACAGAAAGACCAGAGCAGAGGCTTTTCTACCCAGGGTACCAAAACTGAGTGCTGGGGGAAAAATGCAGAACAGAAGAGGCCTGGAGACGGAGGCATTTCAACAGTTTGTGCCTTGGGTACTTGCTGAACAGGAGGTGGTGTCTTTGTCTTGGGCAGCCTGTGTTGGAGCTTACTTTCATGAATCTGCCCATCCATTTAATAAAAACTTTGGACACCATGTTAACCTTTTTCAGTTCTACAGGTCCCCAGCTTGTGTTTTAAGTGACTGCCTGCTGGATTAGTTGCCTGGCCCTCAGTGCTCTTAGAGAAGAGGCAGCGAAGAGCTGCCTTCTATTCACTTCCTCCATCCATGCCACTCAGTTTCCATAGACTGCCACCATTTCTCCTCCTTTTCCTTCCACTCTTGACTTGCTGGTACGGAGAATGCCAGTATTGTGAGTTGTTCCTTGTATGGAAGCTACTCCATATTTCTGATAATCCATATCAGTTGCTTTATCATGTTCATTTCTTTAATTTGAGGACTCCACCCCAGCACTCAGCTTTATGAAGTTCTTGTGCAGTTCTTCACAGTTGTCTTTTGGATTTTATTACTCTGAATATCCCAATGCTGCTGGCAGGCTTTGTCACCTGGCTTCTCACTCGATCTTTCAGACTGCACATGAGTGTGCTGAACACCACCACCTGTTAGCAGACGTGCCCTGTCAGATTTCCACTTCTGCTATTCTCCCACATACAAAACTGATAATTTATTCTACTCTTTATTTTGTGTCTTGTCTAAGTATAGGGGCCATGCCTGTAATTCTTTCAGTTTACCTTTTTTTAAGTAGCTTTGGTGAAGGACTTTGCCAGAAGAATCTGGTAATGAATTAAGTTGCATCAACCAGATTTCCCTGTCCCCAGGCTTGCTGACTCCTTCAGAGACCCCTTATAGATCCTGATTTACCATCATCAAAGCTTCCTTGACTCTTTAACAAATTATTATATCAGTGGCTGTGAATTCTTTGTTGTGATCAGGTGTTTGATAATCTGTAGGACAGTACACAGTTTCTCTCCAGAAAACTTGGAGAAAATAATCATTACATTTGCTGTCTCCTGTTCTTCAGAAGCACTGAAGTGATTGTAAGTGATTGCTCACTGCAATTGGTAATTAAGATACTTAATGCTTGAAGTGTTTTTAAAACTGTAATCTTACTTTGCTAGTCTGCTTCTCATAAGAAGAGGGATTTTAGTATGAAAAACTTGGAAATCTGGACTGCAGAACAATTAATAGCTTTTTTTCTGGCTGTGGACTTGTCTTTGAATGTTCCTTTTAAAGTTTGATTACTAACCAGCCCTGCAGGTTTTGAGAGGCATCCTGTTCCTCATGTTCAGAGAAGGACTTGCTCATTTTTATGTCTTTGTGAAGTAAGTCCTCAGACTCTCTTTAGAGCTGCTTTTTTTGTGTTCTTACATGTAATCTCTTTGAGTTTATACAGCATTGTCACCATTTTTGCTGCCCATGTAATAATATCTTGGAATCCTCTGGTGTTTGTGATCTGAAAAAGGAACAGTTGTCTCCATCATTTTTCCCTTTTAAAGTATTGGATAGTCAAGATTCCTAAGCAAATTCATGATTTTAAACATCCAGGATTAATTCCACTTAGGCTGCTCACAGGCACCTTAATGAATGGTAGGCATTCACATAATTATTTTGATGTTACATAGCACAGGTCTGTGCTATGAGAAGCTGGGTTTTATAGATCAAACTTTTAAATTTTTTTGTGACAGGACAGAAGAGAGTGAGTTAGAAAACTTACTATAAATACAAAATGGACATCACTCTTCACAATTCCCTGGAGAAATCTGATCCTTTGAGTCATCAAGTAGATGGCAGCTTCAGAGTTCCAGAGATGTGGCTGACTTGTGGTAGAGTAGATGAAGTTAGCCATACCAAGAGACCAGCCTTTTGCTAGATAAATGTTTGAAGTGGGAATATTTTCAGTCAATGTGCACAAAATGATGCTTACTCAGCATGGGATCAGTGGGCAGCCAACAAAATTTGGAAGTACCTTGGTGTATCTTGGGAGCAGGGAAGGAGGTGGCTACAGGTTAACCCACAGTAGGGTCAGTGCTGGGAGTCAGCAAACATCATTGCAGTGATTCAGCCCTTCCAATTCTGCTCTTTGGAATGTGCAAAGTTACAAGAACTTTGTGGAACCTGTGGAAAAGCAGGCAAGGGAAGTGTAACATCTGACAGTACCAAAGTGTAAAAAGCACAAAGATGCTTTTTGGTTAACTGGTTAGTTACAGCTGCAGTGCTGTCAACTATATGGGAATTAAAACACAATAAGAATGTATTCCCTTTTTAGCTGTTTCTCAGCTGAGTTTCAGCATCTGTGGAAGGATTCCTCTAGCTGTTGTAATGATATTTACATTTGTCCCTAGAGTTATGTTTGGATTTGTAAAATATGTAAATCATTATTTAAACAAAACTTATCTGTGTAAGACTTACACTGTATTTAAAATAATCCACATTTAGATAATAGGAACAGCTGGTAAAACAAAGTTATAGTTTCTATCACACATTTGATCTTTTATATAGAAATGTGTGCCGTTTTATTCCTGGTTCAGAGAGCGAATAGCTGGGCCTGTTAGTTTAAATTCATGGGTAGCAAATTTTGTATTGCAAGAGTTGCATGAATGTCAGAACACAGTTGAAGTCTTGTATTCTTGTTTCTCTGCCTGAGAAGCCATGTGTACGTGTGTGTGCTGAGTTAAGAAAAGACAGGTCAGAATAAAAACCTCTTGATGAAGAAGAAAATTGCTGTCTCCAGTGAGAGCTTGTGGTTTGAGATCAAAACAGCTGTTTCAAGTTCAGTGCAAGTTTTTATGGTCGAGATAGATAAGCCTCATAAAGAAACTGCTTACAGTGGGTAACTTTAGAGCTCTTACTTACTCCTCTGTAACATACTTGGAACATTAGCTAAAGCACATTTTAGGCAATATGGGACAAACTACATTTCTGCAATTGCTCTTTGAATTAATACTCAAAAGTCTGTTGCTGCAATTAACTTTTTGATTAAAAGAACGTCAGTGTTTATATGCAGGGAACAGAGCAGACTGGGCACAGTATGACAATTTCTGCTTAACCTGACGTTTTTCTTAAACTATGTCTTTCTTTCCATTTCCACTTTGAAGTGCAGTGGCTTAATGTGTAAAGGTGAACAAAGGGAGAGGAGGGGAATGTGTCTGTAAAGCTGAAATACTGATGATGCCTGTACTGATGAGAAAATGTGAATTAATGCAGTAGTTTCTGATGGAGGTAGCTCTCTATAAAAGTTCATACTGTATGAATAAATACTTGCAAAACTCTTATTTAGACAATGTATTATTTTGTCTTACCTTAGAAAATGTGATGTGCTTGCTATTTATGTTTTGTGTTTTTTTAATAGGTCACAACCATGGACATTTCATCTAATAAAGATGAGGAAGAAAACTCGATGCATAATACAGTTGTCCTCTTCTCCAACAGTGACAAGTTCACTCTCCATCAGGTTAGGATAATAGTTAGGATTTTCATTTTGTTTCTTAATTAGAAAGAAATGACTGAATGCCCTTGTTAGGAGTTAAGTTACACAGCAAGCTAGTAGGATTTTAGTTACATGTTTTCAGAATGTAGTGTCTGGCACATGTTGAAAGTCTGCTCTTCTGTGTCCTTGCAGGATATGTGTGTGGTTTGTGGGAGTTTTGGCCAAGGTGCTGAGGGCAGGTTGCTTGCCTGTTCTCAGTGTGGGCAGTGTTATCATCCATACTGTGTCAGTATTAAGGTGAGTGCTGTTGTTACTTCAGAAAATTACTTGATTACACTGTTTTCAGATTGTACTTTTATGGTACTATGCTGCCTTTGGTTTTGTGGTAATTAGGGGAGTCATTAACTTGTTAGATATTCATCAGCTAATGTGGCCATTATTTGTATGCGACTTGTGAAAGACTTTAATTAAATGTCATTTTATAGTATGCATTGCCTCAAGAGAAATTAACCTTTTTGTAATTTCACCACCATAAATAGCACTGATTATCCAGCAGTTGGTTAAAATAACAGTTTGAGATATAAACTTAAAACCTAAAAACAAGGAGAATTAAAACCAAAAAATTATTCTGCATCTTCATTTGCTAGGGGCATAAGGTTTAGTTGACTCAATTTGCCTGTTGGCTGTCAGAATTGACAGCAGTTGGAGTGGTTAATTAATACATTTTACATTCATTAGTCTAGGAGAGAATGTGTGAAAATTAAATTTGAATGCTATGAAATGACCTAGCAAGCACAAAATAAGCTATTTACTGCAGTATATATACTATACACTTTCCATTGGTTGTGGTAAAAGTACATCTATGTAAAAGTGCATTTTTTTTTAACTTGTCACAAAACTTTACTTTACACGTACTTTACAAAATGCCATATGTGTGTTTCATGCAATTATAATTTGACTTTGTGTTTATAAACTACTCCTACATTATATATTAGTTGCAGTAAGTTAGCTGTTTGCTTCAGATGAGTAACCCCCAGCACTGGTGGTTATCTAGATGTGTCCCAGAGTCCTGAGGGAGTTGGCTGAAGCATTTGGCCAAGCCACTGTTCATGATGTTTGAAAACTCCTGGCAGTCAGGTGAAGTCCCAGGTGACTGAAAAAGGGAAACATTGCACCTGTTTTTAAGAAGGGTAGAAAGGAGGATGGTTTCTTTCTGTTCAATTCATTCCTGTTTGTTGAAGCTTCAGAAAGTGTGATTGATAAAGAGCTCCTTGAGATGTGGCTGGTGTGTCCGGAAGAGCTTCCCGGGCTCCGCAAGCCAGGCTTTAATTTATACATTGATCACACTCACGGAGCCATTTTCAGCTAATGTTCACCTTGCCATTTGCAGATTACTAAAGTGGTCCTTAGCAAAGGTTGGAGGTGCCTGGAATGCACAGTGTGTGAAGCCTGTGGGAAAGCCACAGATCCAGGGAGGCTCCTTCTGTGCGACGACTGCGACATCAGCTACCACACCTACTGCCTGGATCCCCCCCTGCAGACCGTGCCCAAGGGAGGCTGGAAGTGCAAATGGTGTGTGTGGGGTCAGAAATTCTCACTGCTGGCCTCTTCTGCTTCTCTCTGGCTCTTGGAATGTCTCATGTCAGTTGAATTGTAATAAGGTTTTAATTGTGTCAGGTGTTTTAAACGAAGCAAACAAAATGCTTCTGAATTGTTTCATTCAATTATCTGTCTGTTAGGGAAACTGTTATCTCCTCTTACAACTGCTTCTTCATGCCAAAACCCACACAAGTAGAGATCGACAAAATTTTTCTTTTGAAACTCTCAGAAAAAAAATTCCACTTTACATTCATTGTAATGCTCATTCCAGCATTCAGTTGGAAAAATGAATGGCTGCTTCACCAAAGTGTTCTCAAAATAAAACCCTCTGAAAGCCATTTGTTTTACTTGGGTGAAACACAAACAGAGCAGACCTCTCACATGGTTAAGTCTCCAGATCTCAAAGTGAATGGCAACTGGAAGCAGGAACTCCTTTGACCTGTTGAGCTGTTACAAGAACCCATCTGCCTGCTTTTGCAGTTTGAAGGGAATTATTAATTAGGAACTTACTTTAAAAAGTATAAAAAATGCGGTTAAGCATTTGTTGTTAAACATGTTGTTAAGTTAAAACTTAATTGCTCCCCTCATTCTAAGTAGAAGGGTTTTAAAGCCACAAAATGATGTTCTGTGAAGTGAAGGTGATAGATCTTTTTGTCTGTCCTGCAGGTGTGTTTGGTGCAGACACTGTGGAGCAACTTCCCCAGGTTTAAGATGTGAATGGCAAAATAATTACACACAGTGTGCTCCCTGTGCAAGTTTGTCTACCTGCCCAATCTGCTACCGCATGTACAGGGATGAGGAGCTGATAATTCAGTGTAGGCAGTGTGATAGGTAAGGATTTCTAATATTTTACGTGTTTTTCCCATTGAAGTTTTATTTTCATTTTCTCCCCCAAATTTAAAAGCATAAAGATGAAGGAAATGGTCTTGTGGTAAAGAACACTGGATTATTGAGTCTCAAAAGTCTCTTAGTAGTTCATTCCTGGTTGTACCACAGACTTAACTATCTAACTCTGGGCAAATTAATTAATCACTCTGTGCCTCTTCCCCCTGCCCTGGAAATAAAACTAATTTACCTCACAAGGCTATTGTTGTGAGGCTAAATCTAGATCACATTGTATAAAGTAATTAAAATTATTGCAATATAGGGAGAAAATTATAGTACTAAAACATATTTGGGAGATTGTTTTATAGAGAGTTCCTTCCTGTGAAGGGAAATAGTTGATCTGCTGCTCCATATACAGGATGTAACACACACCACTGTAGGGGATGCTGTATATGGAAAACCTGGTTCTGTGGTTTCTCCCTAAAAGAATTCAAACTAAACATCAGACCATAGACTGATACTTGGGTCTCCTAAAACACCACCTATTTCCTTTAAATTGTATTTTTTCCCCCACTTAATTTCTAGATGGATGCATGCAATCTGTCAGAACTTAAACACAGAGGAGGAAGTGGAAAACATAGCTGATATGGGTTTTGACTGTACCATTTGTAGGCCATACATTCCACCAACAAACGGTAAGAAGACGATTGAAACCAATGCCAGGATTGCACACTGCAATAAATAGGTTTGGGAATGGGTTACAGTTCTTTGCTCTGATGGAGGTTTGTGGTAGAAGTAAGATTTTTCATGTTTATTTTAAAGGCTCTTGTGGAAGTGTCCTCATCTCTTTCACACCCTCTAGTGATTTAGGCCAGAGGAAACCTAATGGGAATTCTGGGTAGAGTTCTGAAAAGATGGATAAACAGCTAAGAGCATTTGGTATTGAAGGGGTAAAAGGCATCTCACTTCATCAAGTGGAAGGAAGAAAGCCCTCTTCTCTAAAGTTACACCTGCAGAAGAATCTGAAAATTATTTCTAAGGAGAAAAAGTTTGTATATTTTGATGCTTGAGGCTGTCTGAGGCAGCAGTAGTTGTAACAACAGTCTGTGTAAGCATTTTTCCCCTCCTCCTTCATGTTTTCTTAAGGCCTTTTCCTCATCTCTCCCAATATTCAAGACCAATGCTTCTCTCCCTGGCTGGAGTCTTTAAAAGAATTGGCCATACTTTTTTGCTTGGAAGTTGTCACTTTCTTATTAATTAAAATGTGTAGTTCCTTCTGATGAACTTTGCCCTTCTCCAGACACAGATACCGACTGCCCTGTTGGTCTGTGTTAGAGCTGTGTAGCAGTGGCACTTCAGGAGCTGGGGTTACTGCAGTTTAAGCACATTTACAGCATCTGGTTGCCTGGGATGGTGCTGGTTAATGTTCCTGTGAGTGGCCTGTCAGCAGTTAGGCTGGCCTGTGACAGGATTTATAGTCTGGCTGCAGGGGTGATATCCCAGGTCTGTTTTCCCTGCATGTCAGCTCAGGGAAGTTGCTGCTTCAGTTGGCTGCTTTAACATTGACACCTATTCCCATTTTTAGCACAAGCACATTAAAGTGTTGGTATTAACCCTGTCTTGGGGTATCATGAGAGAACAGTAGGAAGACGGTACAGGAACTGAGGAGATGTTTCAAGAAACAGTCGTACCCACCAAGAAGATGTCAGTAAAATTGGTTTTCCTGATCAAGATTGAAGATGCTGTGAGGCCTGTGCTCGAGAGGTCTGCCAAGAAAAGTTCAATAGAGCATCTAATGTCCCTTTTCACTGGCATGTCCTCATCACAGCAGTAATTGTAACTTACTGACCTGACCTTAGAGGTTTATATACTCCTGCTCAACTGCACACAGTGCTGGAACACTTCCAAGTAACCCTTTTTTGTCACTATTAGAAGAATGACTAGTGCTTCTGTATTTCTGCAAGTCACTGTTGTTAAGATCTGCTGTCAAAAATTCAAAAAGAAAGAGGCCTTTAAGTGAAAAAAGCAAGAAACTTGCAGATATGTCACAGACTTCTGTTCATTGTAATAATAAACTTTGAGTACTTAGAGGAAAAAGATCCAGGTTAGAAATACTCCTTCTTCCTTTCTCTTTGGAGCTGGCAGAGCTACCTTTTAGAGATAATTAAAGCCCATGATATGTGAGATGGAACAGCTTCACAAGATGGTATCAGAGATGTTTCACTTCCAGGCAAAAGCTGGCCCCTGAGTTAGTTCTTCCTGCACACCTCTGTGAGGTTGTGTTGCTTAGGTTTGTGTTCCAAGGAATAGGAACCAGTCCTGCAAGACCTGTTAGGGAGTTCCCCAGCTTTCTTTGCAGGTTTTTTTCTTTTATTTTGTAAGACAAGTTTGTCTGCTTATTGTTTCCTGTTTTGACTTAGTATTAAAACTTCTCTAACACATGTTCATTTGCACAGTTGCATGTCTGAATATGTCCTTTGATGCATGTTCGTAGAAATATCTGCATGTTCTTTTATATGAAATGTTTCAGACTTTCATGAATTCTTCTAAAACACCTCTGAAAAATTTTCTGTTTTTTGTTTCAAAGTGAGAAGAATTAGCATTTGGTAAACTTAGAGAAAATGTTAGTTAGCAGTACAAAGCTTCTTAAAATGTACCATACTGTGGGATTCTGACTGGGATGGTTCTTGCCCTTTCCATTTGATGTATCATGGATGTGTTGCAAGTATGATTACAGGGTTTTTTAACCACTTTCTTTCTAGAAGAAACAAGAGCCCCTCCACCTAATATATTACCAAAACATTGCAGGGGTACTGTTGGTGCAGAGAAAATGGTTCTAGCATGTAGATATGGAGAAAGAGCTTTCGTTTTCTTTGTTCAGAAGGTGGAAACTTTTCAAATTTGCAAGAGCTCTTCCCT
The DNA here is from genome assembly GCA_013398175.1 of Climacteris rufus. Lineage (NCBI taxonomy): Eukaryota > Metazoa > Chordata > Aves > Passeriformes > Climacteridae > Climacteris > Climacteris rufus. The sequence goes on along the minus strand of VZRZ01007432.1, from coordinate 356,134 downwards.
ATCTCAGCATACCTGATAATCTTACAAACTCATTGTCTTCAGGAAGCAGAAATAAAATATAATGTTTTTCTTCTTGAACTGCATAGATTCAAAAGCCAGAATGTGGTAAGATTTGCTCCAAGGTAGTGCACCAGAAACCTTCATTACTAGGATATTTTGAAATAACCATCTCTGATCAGTGTTTTGTCAGGTTCCTTTTAGTACTGTCTCAAGTTATAACTTATGTCCCCCAGCCTACTGCTGTGCCCTTTTTCAAATTCTGATGATTAGGTGTTAGCAGGTGCTTTAGGTAGCAGCAGCTTTTCCTCTGTGCTGTAATTCTTACGTGTTCAGGAGAGGTGTGTGTGTCTCATCCACATCTACTCCTGGACAGGCAGTTCTTGACCATCTGCTCATCACTTCTGCCTTTGTGTTGTTTGCCCTTGTACCTCAGATGCCCCATCTACAAATTTCATCCCTCCTCACTTGCTCCCATCCTCTCCCCACCCAAACTCCACCTTCCTCCTCCCTTGGTGCTTTTTTTGGTCCTCTGCAGAATGCAGAGGGAGCAGCTCTGCCTGGTTTTCTGTAACCAGTTAGAGCTGATCTGGTTGCAGTTTCTGAGGCTGCCTGTCTGCAGTTATCCCTCCTGGAGCTCAAGTAAACAAGCCCATGGAGGCAGTGAGGATTTGGTATCACTTACTAATCCAGGGATGCTCAATACTGCCAGTGATAAATGTTATGTATGGCTGGGAGTCTCTGTTGTATCGTTTTCATTAAACTATTCTAAATGTTCCCTCATTCTGAAACTTAATTCTGTGTACTTTACAAATCCACCATAATAATATGTGTTAAAAAATTAACTTCCTGATTTTTTTATTATTTGGCACATTTATTATGTCAACTCTAATGTTTTTGTGTTACTATATTTACAAAAAAAATCCCTTTGTCATTCACACAGTTATGCAGGCACCCAGTAATCAGTGCTCTGCTAGTGCTGTATTTCTGCATCAGCCATGTCACTCTGTCACTTTTGCTGGTTTCATTTCTTCTTAGAATTGTTCTCTTCTGCTGCAGCCTTAAAAATGGCATCCCCTTTCTTTTCTCATCATACTGTATTCTTTGCAATTATTTGCTTTCAGCTGAAGTTACTAAATGCTGTACAGTATTCAGCATGTTTAAACTCTTTTACAAATAAGTTCAACAGTTTTGGTTAAACTTCAGCTGAATGCCTCAGAAAGCAATTTTTGGTTCCATTTTATTCTTTCTTTACTTTGGAAAGTCCTTCTCTGAGTCCTGTGCTTTTCTGCTATCCATTTTATTGATTCTAATCCTTAAGCTGTACACTAATTAGCTCCTTTTCTGGAATCTCTTTGATACTGTCTTCAAATGCTGTTTGTTTGTGCAGTTTTTGTGAGTGGGTCTCTGAAGGCCTCACCTCTGTCACTATCAGCTTGTTTATTTGAGCATTGCAACTCTCTTCAGTCTCCAGAGCTGAAATTGTTCAGTCTGACCTGGATGAGAAGATCTCTCTGTTGTTTGACTTTTAAATTAAGGATTTCAAGTTCTGATTCACAACTGCCTGTCTGAATGTTTTGTTTACCTTGTATTCCAATTCAGTAATTGCTACTTCAGTCTTAAAACATCTTGTAAATTATAACCAATTAAATGAACAGATGATGTCTTATTCCACTTTGAATAGTTCTTACAATCTGCCTTTTTTCTGTTGTTTCAATTGAGTGTTTTGAGTTATCTTCCATTCTGCAGCTTTTTTGTTTCTCTCCAGCCCTGTGTCTCTTTCAAAATGTCATTTTCAATTTATTTTCTTCCTTGTCTTTTCCCTCTGCTGTTGTGTTCAGTTTTTCAGTAGTTCTCATAGGCTCCTTTCATTCACTGTTTGCATGGAATATTGGTTTTCTGCAGGTTATTTTCTGTATTTTCTGTACATTAGTTCCACATTACATAAAACTTTCAGAGCACTTGAGTTTTTGAACACAGACTTGCACTTTTCGTAATTTTGCTTATATGCTTAGAAAGCATCCTGTAGTTTTCCTACTCATTTTAAGTGTTACTTTGGAAGCTTTTGTGCTTTTCCTAGTCTGGCCCTGGCTCCCATGGGAGTGTGAGGTGGGGAGCAGCAACACACGTGCCGTGGTTGATGTGACACAAGGAACCTCCCACGGGTGCTCTGCCTCAGGGGTCTCATCTTGTGTGGCAGACACAAAGGAAATACTCCAAATGTTATCTCGACTCTTAAATTCAGCATGAATAAGATTTCCAGGCAAAAAAAAGGAAAAAAATCGTGGATAAACTTGTCTTTGTTGTAATGCTAACTGTGCCAAACTAACAGGTTTTCTGATTCTCTAGTTCAGTGTTTGTGAGATAGGAGCTCCTAATTTTCACTTGACTTACTCTGTCTGCATAATCTCTGTGAAGTCATTACTAATATTAAAAGTTTAGTCTGCACACCATAGGTGAGTGAAGCATAATTGCAATTATGCAGTTCAGGCAGATGGGAAGAGCATTTCTACCCACAATATTTTGATTGTTATTTTTTCAGTCACACTCTTCCACTGCTTCCCCGTAGCACACAAGCTGTAGTTTTTTAGGTTGAGTTTCTGCTGTTCCATTTATTGATATTCTTATCTTGAATAAGAATTATCCTTATGTAACTTCAGCAAGTCCTGTGTTACCTATTCTCAGATAGATCAGCCTTCTCCTAAGTGCTGTGTGAGAGACCTGACAGCACAGACACAGCTTTTGTGTGCAAGGCTCTCAGAGTGTGCTGGCCTCTCCTTCAGGAAACACTGGGCAGTACCCACTTCACAAAGCCCTCCCATTTTTCATGATCAGGGCAACAAAATCTGAATATCATGACTACTGTAGAGGTTGCTTTCCAGCCCAGTAGATTCAGTGTATTCACTTGCCCTTGGTCCAGTAGAAGGAGATAATTTACCATTGAGGTCAGGGCCATTCCACTGCCTTTACTGGCTCCAGGAACTTCAGTTTGTATCAGGCTTGTTTTGTAGTCACACCTGTGACACTGAAAAGCACTTTATTTTAAAGGTGCAACTAAATTATTACCAACAGTATAAATTAGGGAGTTTAGGGGAACTGTTTGAAGGAAAATTGATAGTTTCAGTTTAAATCAAGTCACCATTTTTAAAAGTTGAAATTATTTTCCTTATATTTTTCAGTGCCTTCTTTGGACTGTTGTGATTCATCAGTTGGAGCTCAAATTATTTCAAAATCAAAAGAACTAGGTAAAGAATGTAAATGCTTAATATCTGATCATTTAGCCTATTTTAAGGGTATATTTTTACATGAGACAAAAACTCCTTTTCCTATGGTTTTATAACACACAGCATTAACTATCCTTCAGTTACCACAGCATGCTTTCCATTTTTTTTCTCATTCTCTCTTTTTTTCTTCTCTTTTGCCTGCCATACCTGCACTATAATAATTACTTTAAATTATGCTTTGATCCTGCAGACTTAGTTGCTTGCCTTAATATCAGTGGTGATAACACAGTGTGGCTGAGTCAGGCATGTACACAAATGTTTACAGGCTCGAGCTGTAGGAGGATGCAACTTCTCTATATTTGTCTGGTTTGTGCTAGGAATTTATAATCTTGACAAGCCTACTCACAAGTCAGTTTTTATAATGATAGCACCTAGCAGCTTCCATCATGTTAGGACAGCTTCCATCACATCTGAGGGTTTTTTCCATTTGATACCTTCTGAGAGAAGGTTCTCCCCTCAAATATTCAATCTGAAAAGGAGTATGTGATGTTTTTGAAACACACACCTTTGAAGTTCACTGTAAGAAGACAATCAGCTGGAAAGAATTGTGTTCAGAACCAGCTGTATTGTGAGGTGTTACATGAGAAAACATTTTTGGTTAAAGGGAAGAAATGTAATTATATATGTATGTTTTCAAAAGCTGTGTTATCAAATCATTATTTAATTGGTTCCAAAGAGCTGAAGCATCGTTGCAGCCTCTTCATTATTTGGTAATTTCCTGAAAGTTCCCAAGTCTCCACTTGCAGTGCCCCAGCACAGGTGACAGGGCCTTTCTGCATGGTGAATTAAGAAATATTAGAGCTTATCAGTAGACTCATTTGTCATGTAACAGCTTGAGGAGGAAGCAGTCTGGCAGGTCTTGGGAGACTTGGGTTCTTCCCATGATTTCCAGTTTGATCTTGAGCATTTCACTTGATACAACTTGGTTTTTGTCTGCCTATAAAATAGGGCTGGTAATTTGTCTGAGTTACCAGGAGTTCTGGGATGTTTAAGGTCATTAATAAGATGAAGGTAAAGTGCTGAGGGCTGGATGGGGGCCTTGGCTGAAAACCACCAGGGACCCAAAGTACGACTTGAACAGTTTTCTGTGGGTGCTGGTGACACGGACGTATCCTGCAAGGCACCAGTTTCCATAATCAAATTGTTCTTTCTAATGAGTTCTTGATTCATAGCAATGTAATGGATTGTTGCTGGATTTGACATCAGACTCTGAATAACAAAGCTGTAACTGTAATGTGTAAGACAGCATCAGATATCTCTGGTTTATTTATACCAATGTCTTCACTCACGGATCGGCTCCATACGTGTGGATTATTAACTCTTATAAGTGCTATTCCTAAAAAAATCTAAGACTTGTGAATTAAAAGAGTTTTCTATTGCTGTTATGATTCATTCAACTTTTATAGACCCACCGAAGACATACACCCAGGATGGAGTCTGCTTGACAGAATCCGGCATGTCTCAGTTACAGAGCCTCACTGTTACAGTGCCGAGAAGAAAACGGACGAAACCAAAGCTTAAGCTGAAGATTATAAATCAGAACAGTGTGGCTGTGCTTCAGACACCCCCAGATGCCCAGTCAGAACACTCAAGAGATGGGGAGATGGATGACAGTAGAGGTAGCAGTCTACTTTTGGCATGTCTTGTAGCTTGGAGTGTTGCAGTACCTGTGTGTATTGCAGATACCCCTGGGAGTTTTTATTCCACTGATACTCCTGTGTTCTGTACAGAATGTTTTGTGGAACTTTCTTGAACAGTAGTCATGGCTCACTGTTGTCCATTTCAGGGATTTTCCGTGTTCTGTTGATGGTCATCCATCCTATAGGAAACTCACCTTTCTAAGCTGCCAACACTGGAAATATGAGATGACTTTCTGTCTATTCCTTGGGTTAACTGTGGAAACGTTGTGCACTTCTGAGGACAAGAGTATGCTGAGGCTCTCAGATTCAGTGCAAACTGTTTGAAAGTGGGGGCTCAGCAAAGCAGTGTCTGTATCACTGAAAAGCTGGTATTAAAATCAATTGGGAAAGTGGAGTAAAAAGCTCTTTGCTGGTAGTATCTCACTTTTCTGGAAGAAGTAAGGTGAGCTGACCTGAGAGTCAGTGATGTGGGCTAACTGATAACTAGCACTTGAGTGGTGCAACACCATTCTCCTTGCCATGGTCTGGCTGTGCATCCTGAGAAGTGTGATGGCACAATAGGTGTGATCCATGGCCTGGGGAAAGGCTTCTTCCAGTGGCAGGTGGGAAAGTCATTGCATTTGTCATGTTGGTGTTTGTTAGGAACAGAGGCACATGGGCACCCCACCTCCTCACAGTTCTGTTAATGCAACATTACCTTGGTAATCAGATTAAATGTCATAAAAATCTCTTTTTAGATACACAGTGTACTTGAGATAACTGAGTAGTTCAACCATCAGTGAAGTTTCAGTATTAACTTGTTGACAGAAGTATTGTTCCTGTTGTTTGATGAGCACATTCTTACCCTGTGTTGTTGACTAGAACTTTATTTTTTTTGTAATAGCTTCCCTTTATTTCTTTATGACTTTTTAAACAGAGTAGTTGTTTTTCTTTCATTTCTTTCAGCATTCACAGGGTTGGGTCCATTATCCTAGCATTACACAGACTCTGAAATTTCATCTCATTCTTTCATACACTCCATCAGCTGGGTTGTTCAAAGCCAAAAATGCTTTGAATTTTGAAGGCAACTAGGCACTTCCCTTGTTCTTTTTCAGAGGTTAATCATCTTTACTTTTACAAATGTGTTCCTGTTTTCTATATGACTTTGTCTCACTTAATTATTTGCTTGTTGGGTTCTGTAAGTAGCCCTGTTCAAGTAGACCCATAGATATGATAGCAGGGTATGAAAGGGAGACAGCCAGAGCTTCCACAGACTTCAGTTTCATTTTTGATCACTTTTCATTGCCTTTGTGAGAGTTAAAGCACATTCATGTATGAGATAGTAACAGCAGTACTTGGGAGATGGGCTGGATTACCTTGAAGGTCTCTGTGTGTAGAGCTCTGCTCTGTAGAGGGGGTCAGTGTCTGTTCTCTGGACGTTGGGAATTTTCGTATGAGCATCAGGATGAATAAAGCTGTGCCAAGGCTTTGATTGGTGTAACACAGTGTAGTAATTCCAGGGAAAGAGGAAAAACTCTTTTGACTCTCCTGTTCCAGGTGGAAAAAAGAGGCTGCATCTGAGAAAACTGAGCTTGGGGTAATTTTGTTACCATCTCGTCTATGGGCTTTTGTCAGCTTCAGCACTTCATTGGGTGTTACACCATTCTAGAGTCCACTTCAAAGTTGAGCTTGCTCTGGGAGCTTCAGCTTGGTGGCCTTTGCTGGTAGAACTCTGTAAGGTCTTTATCAGTGGGAGAGTCTGGTCCATGACCCAGCCTGTGGAAGAGTGAGGGTTGTAGTTCCACCACAGCAAAAGTGGTGTGAGAGTCCAGCTCTGTCATAACAATATTTCTGCCTCTTACAACTGCATGGGCTTTTAGACAATGTAGAATTATACACCTGAATCCAAAGAGCACCAGAATTCCAGTATCTTTTCAGGGGTGAGAGTATATTTAGCATTTCAGAAGCTTTATGATATGAAGATGTAAGGTCTTTTTGGGGATATCAGGAAGAATTAGTTCCCTCTCTCTTCAACACCAGAGTCTTTTTAATGTCATCATACTTTACATCTGCTTCTACCCTGCTTTCCCACAGAATATGAATCCAGCTCTGAATTACAGTCTTCATCTTCAAGGCTGAGTAATTCCTTTGGGTTGAATTTTCTATTATATAAGTCAAATTCCTCTTCATAGATAAGTCTGCTTTCAGTCAGTCACACAGCTTCAAGTCATGAACCCACTAAACTGAAAGTCATTACATTTTACCTTCCAAGTTCAGGCTGCAGTTTTTCAATGTCTTCTCAATAATAAAAGAAAAGCCCTATCAAACAAAACTGAGGAGGACAGTGAAGAAAAGGAAGTTTATCTTGGTGAATCGGATCCTTATTCCGTGATGGCTAGAGATTGCTCAGACACTTAGCACAGGCTTCCAAAGAAGGTACCAAAAATTGTCTTGGAAACATCATCTCATAGGAAGTGTGTGTGTAGCTGGGATGGTTTTCCCAGAAGTATCCAGGGGTTATGATGATCTGTCACACTTTTGAAAAATCTGTCCTTCTCAATCAATTTCTCAGAAAACGGTCAGATATAGAAATTTTGGAAAAACCCTTCATCTTTCCCTTTTCCAGTTCAAGTTACCATTGCCTCTTTCCTGCAGAAGGTGATCTTATGGACTGTGATGGAAAATCAGATTCCAGCCCAGAACGGGAAGCTGTGGATGATGATACCAAAGTGGCTGAAGGAGCTGATGGGATTAAAAAAAGGAAGCGAAAACCATACAGACCTGGTAGGTTAAAGTAGCTTGGATAATTGTGTATCCATTGTTTATTTTTTTCTGTAGAATTAAAAAAAAAAAAAAATAGAAAACAAGATGGAATTCTGAAGTATTCTGCTTCTTATTGTTGACTGTAGATTTTTTTTCCTACTCTGTTTAAAGTTCTTTTTGTCCTCTTACCAAAACACATTTCCAAAGGTTGCTGGTCAGCAGTGCATTGGTTCTTAGTATGCTGTTAATTACTGGTGGTAGTTCAAATCTGTACCCAGTATTGATTCCTAACTTGATAGGAAATTGTACTGTATTTGTATTTTGGTAAGGGCAGTTTTTGTGTGTGTATGTATATACATATATCTGACAATATCTGAACTTGAGAGAGCTTTTTGCAGTTATTTTACTTGTTTTCTGAGATATTTTAAAAGAGTAATTTACTAAGTATTTGCAGATTACTTCTGACAGATGAGTTTTAATGAATTGAGTTATTGGATGAATTCATTTATTTTAATTTCTTCATGCAGTTTACTCTTAATTATCCTGACTGAATTAATTGACTATGTGTCCTGGGTGCACAAGCACCTGAGCTGTATCCAGGTAGAATACATCTATTTAGTCATCCATTAGTTTTCTGCAGCCAGCAATTTCCCTGGAAAATGAAACAAACCTGTATCTGATACATTTACATACATACACAGCAACTGCAAAAGATCAGGAACTCTGCAGTCAATCTCTAGTGAAGGCTTCTGGAGTTTCAGGCACTATGGTGTTGATTAATTATCTTTTTATTTTGTGATATGTCCTTCTCTGGTACCATCATTTGTAGTGGTGGGCTCTCTAGTGATATTTGTAGAGGGGTTTTTATGGTCCTTTGAGGTTCTTTAATAGGTTTCATTTAGTAGATTGACAGCTAATTCCAGCAATTCATCAGTTTGCCCCAAGGGAGGGGAAAACCAGCATCTGAAAGTTGCCAGGTTTGGTGTTGAACTTCTTGTGGATGTTTTCCAGTCCTGAAATTCTCATCCTTTTTGATTACATGTATACCCACTGAGACATCAGAATTGAGCAATGCTTCATAAAACTCTCTGAGTATCTCAGATTCATTCTTAGACATCTAGATGCAGCAGTCCCTTTGACCTGCAGAGTAATCTTGGCTTTCATTCTTACTATGAAGCACAGTTTTTATCAACCATTGAATGTTTATTTCCTTATTCAGGTATTGGTGGATTTATGGTGCGTCAGAGAAGTCGTACGGGACAGGGGAAGACTAAAAGATCTCTCTCCAGGAAAGATTCTTCTGGATCTGTCTCTGAACAGTTGCCTGGCAGAGATGAAGGTAAGGGCAGGAATTTGGTTTTCAATATTTGTTCATGCTTAATGCAGTAAAAACAATACAGCTCATCAACAGACGTGTTCATTGTGATGGCTTTATTAATTCAGCTGAAAATACCCATTCCTGCACAGTTGTAATTTCAGCAGAGCCCATGATTTACAAAGAAGCTGAAACAATGAATGGCAGGCTACTGTAGGATATAAATAGCATGAATTATTATTATTAAGTTAGATTTAGAGCAATCCTCTTTCTGATGCACCTTCCTTCAGATGTAGTCCTGTCTTCTGGCCCATCAGTTTTAATAGTCATTGGTTCCATCTTTCCTGAGTATGTTTTTATAAATCTGTTCATGCTCTGAAAATCCTTTATTAGAGAGTTTAATGATATATTATTGTTGCATGAAGAAGTATTATTCTTACTTTAAACCAGTTACCTGAGAGTTTCAAAAGCTGCCCTCATGTTTTAGATTTTGAGATATTATTTTGAGAAAAATGATTCCATAATTAATTTGTAATACAGAAATACTTTCTAGATGTGTGTCATATTTTCCCATTAGTGCTGTCTTCTCCAGGGCTGAAGAATCTGACTCTGTTGGGTATCTCCTCCCATGGCAGAGCCATTTTCATGCCTCTGACACTGCAGTTCTTGCTAGATTGGGCACCTAACAAGAAGTCGGATTTTATTCCTGGGCCTTTTTCTCTTTCTTGCTGTGTGTGATTAGACTGAATTATTCCATCCATCTGGAGTTGTTCACACTAATCTAGAGAATTATGAGGTATCATTCAGGTGAGATGTGGAATATGTTTCATTCAGAGCCTATTCCCTGCAAGTCAGTGGAAGGAGGCAGCTGCCTCTAAAGGTTGACTGATACCACCCCCATGAGAAGACTCTGGACTGTTGTTTCTCCTGTTATTCTGTCCTGTCTGTTTAGCTGTTGTGTTTTTACCCTTTGTAGAGTCAGATCCCTTCCTGTATATTTGTACAACATGGTGGAGACTGGGTCTTTGCTATAACATCTAGGCAGTATTATTAAAATCTAACATCAAAATGCTGTCCTTGCTTGCATTTGTAGAACTACTTTATGTAGCCAATAAGTGGTTTTTTTCAATCAGTGCAACCAGATATTCTAGCTAAGTCCCCAGTTTAGGTATAGTGCTTGCTTATTTTTTAATATTAGTGTCACAGCTGTGGTTTTCTGCTTTGTAAATATCACTTCAGTGTAGCACGCTACCTGATTTCAGGTAGAGGTAGAAATTTGGTGTTAAATTTTTTATTTCTATAGGGATCTGCTCCTCTAAGTAGAAATATTTTTTTAAAAATGGCTAAAAAGTTACTTCCCTCTTTTGGGTAACAGTACAATGCATATTGTTAAAAAGCAGTATTCTTAAACAAGTATTCTTCAGTTAAAAGTTGGGAGCTTCTTTTTGTCTCCTCAGGCACAATTGCTAGTTGAGAAAAATATGAATCACAAAATCATGGTATGTTTTAAATCATCATAGCTTGCTGAGAGCCTGCCTCTCAGTGGCCAGTACTCATCAGCTTTATCAGGATTTTTAGCACCCCCGTCACGTCCACTCCTTTTCTCTTTAAAATCTCCCTCTCAGACAGGGCAGAGGTCACAGTGTTGGTGAACCTCATTCCACTCATGGTCCTCTGGATATGCTCCAGGAGATCACTACACTACAAAGCAGAGCTGATTTTATTACCATGATAATACAGTTTCTTAAATAACTTGCCAGAGTCCTTAACTTTGTGTAATTTGCTTTGGCAAGACAGAAGTAGCAGGACTTGAAAAGTTCTGCTTTTACCTGCAGTGTTTTTCATGCTCTGTTGTAATAAAATACTGAATGATTGATGAGCACTGTGTGCTTTTGTGTTTATTAGAAAAAGCAGTGCCACTTTGAAATATGACAGCTGAATAAATGTGTAATTTTTCTTGAAGGGCTTCTTTATAGATTTCTTATTCTAGGCTGTTCATTATTTATATGATAGATCTTTCTCAGATTTTAAAAAATAAGCTTTTTACTTTTAATTTGAGAAAAAATAGTGTATGAAATGAAAGGTGGTTAATGTATAACTCAACATGATGATAATGGAGATACTTTTTCACTGGAATTGTCTTTGAGATACCTGGTTGAATGGCACCTATAATTTCTCTCAAATTGCCAAATTCTTAGGTCTCTTGGGGATAGAAAAGTTAAAGCTCTCCCTGTATCTGGGAGGTACAACAAGGGAGTGATGTGAGTGGTGTCACATCTGGCATTTCCTGCAGCCAGAGGCAGGGTGCTTGGGTGGGAGTTCCCAGCTGTCTGGATAAAATCCACCTTTGGAATGCATCTGGAGTGACCCTGCAGCCAGAGGCAGCCAGATGTGTTAGGTCTGCTGCCACTGTACCTTTAGAGCACAGTGCTGAGTGTTTCATTTATTTGTGTCTGAATGTTGCTTTCTAGGCTGGACAGAACAGCTGCCAGACACTCCAGTTGAGGAGTCAACCCCAGCTTCTGAAAGTACCGAGAAAATAAAGAAGCGTTACAGGAAAAAGAAAAACAAACTGGAAGAAACCTTTCCTGCCTACTTGCAGGTAAAGCTGTTCATCCACTCCTTGTGTAATCTGTTTAAAAACCTGATCTTTTGTGTGTTGTTTCATAGTTCACTTAAACCATTAATGCTGCTTTTCATGTTCCAAACTGATCATTCAAATGAAATGGGTTTTCTGTAAAGAATGTTCATGAGCTTGTACAAAAAGCTGTGTATCATGTTAAATGTCCAGTCTTCTGGTGTTCCTTCTCAGTGTATGGGGATCTCTGCTTGTTCTGAGAGGTGAGATGGGGCAGAAGAATCATTTCTTTGCTCTCTCCACTGACATGGATGTGTCAAAACATCCATGAAACATGATGTTTTCTTAGCCTGATCATGCCAATACCTCAAGCTCTCATTTTTCTTTCTGAGCATTGTAGAACATGATTTGATAGGGGAAACTTGTTCTCCTACAGTTTTATGGATTTGCATACCCTGCATCTCCCTACCACAGTAATGTCTGCTTTCCCCCCACATTAATTCCATGGTGTCCCTAGCAGGTAAGAGGCAGCAGTTGTGGATAATAAACAGGATATTAATGGTGATTGAGCAATTTACCTTCCATTAATCAGGCTTTAAACTGGCTTGCTTGTCTCAGTCTCTCCCTGAGAACATTATTTGGCTTGTTCTTCTCAGCCACCTTCTTCATGAAAACTTTTATTATCTTGTAGATATTCACCAAACTTCATGGCATCAACTGTATTGGGATTGAAAGCGAAGAACTTAACAGAGAGGCAGAACATTTTATTTTTAAAAGATAATTTGTATTTCATAAGCAGGGAAGTGAATTGGAGAGAAAATACTTAACATTTCCTTTGGATTAAAAAGGATAGATATTTTAATGCACATTTTGCTCCTTTAAAATGTAGAATATTTCTTAGATTCTTTCTTAGTATTACAATAATTGCTACTGAAAAATCTATCTTTATTTTTAGAACTGTATCCTAAATCAAGAGTTTAAAGACAATAGGAAAACAGAGAGGTTGTTATATAATAAATAAAGGTTGACTTAAAACTTTGGTAGGTTGTTGTCAAATTACTGAGTATTTCAGGCTTAGGTGAGTGATGGCTGTTACATAATATTTTAAAAGCTACTGATGTAAGTTAAACACCTCCAGCTGTTTTGTCACTGCAGTTAGGCTTGGGGATGATTTTGTGCAATGCAGTGTGTGGTCATTCTCAAAATAGAACCACAGAGTGCTTGTGTGCTTCTCATTAACTTCTTGATCGAGTTGCCCAGTAGTGTCCCCCTTCCTCAGCTGTCCTTTGTGTGCAAGGAGAAATATTTGAAATGCTAAACAAATTGTGATCTATAATAGCACTGGATTGGTACACTGTCTGTGCCACATATCTGTAAGAAGACTAAAGTTTTTCTATGTAATCTTAAGGAATGAATTTAATCATAAAACATTAGTAATGCTGCTTCCTCAGGTGAGTTGTAGCCACTCCAACCACTCCTCATGGCCTGGCAGAGATATTGCCATACTGAAAGGCTTGTGAGACTGAGACTGTGTTTTTATCTTTCTAGTAATCATTGCCTTTTAATTTTAACTTTTTCATTTACCCAGCTTTTCAATAGATACAGTGTTCTTCCTACACTGAATCATTTTGTCTTCTTTGCAGGAAGCTTTCTTTGGGAAAGATCTACTAGATACCAGTAGACAGAACAAGATGAGCCTGGATAATTTACCTGAAGAATCACTTCCACTTTCATGTAAAACAAACCTGGCCACCAATTTCCTGGATCCTTCATCTGACCCCCTTCTTAGCTCAACCTCCACTCCAGCTCAGGCAAAACTGGGACCTCAAGGTATACAAAACTAAAGTTAGTGATAATTCAGTAGTTTGGTTTTATTGTTGTAACTGGGGCTTTTCCACTCTCTTTTCCACTTTTCTCACAATGTTTATCTGATTTAGTTTTCAGCATTCTGTATAAGAACTGTCCTTAGGAGGTTAAGTTACATTGATAATTAGGGATACTCAACTCAGAAAGAGCAATCTCAGAAGCTGAGAGTCTCTGACTTGTCTCAGAGCAGTGGATGGCCCAACAATTGGCACTTAATGCAAATCTGCAACATCTTCACTATGATGTCCATGTCTGTAAAACCCATGAAATTTACTTCTGTGTAAGAATAAACACACAGATCCATTATAGAAGAAAACATAGATACTCTTCATTAAAAGATATTTTTAGTAGTCTAGTGAATATTAGCTGGATGAGTACCATCCAACTTTTTTTTAATGTTTTAGATGATTTTAGGTTGCCAGTCTCCTTGGAATTTTCGTTTCACCATGTCCTTTTTGAACATGAGTGCCCTTTCCAGGTACAGTTTGTAGCCCCTAGGCAATCTTTTGCTTCTGCTATTGCAAAACCTTACTGAAGGTTCTGCTGAGAGTTTTGCAAATAGCCAGAGGGTTGTAAAGTGCTGCTGAAAGAGCAGCCTCACACAAAAGAGCAATTAAAACCTTACTGTCTCCTCCAAATTATTATTTCTGTCTTGTAGTATATGCTGTTAGATAGAGATGTCTTTATTCTTAAGAACTGCTGCTCTTTCTTGTGTATATTAGTTAATTTGTTGCTTGTGTTTCAGTTCATCCCCAAAGTTTTTCCATCTAAAACTGTTTGCACACATTGACACAACTTCCTCTGTCCAGTCATTTGAAGAAGGGTCACTCATTTGTTGTGATTGTTACTCAGTGAAAATCTGCTAAATAAAAAGCAAAAAGCTGCATTATAATAAAACATTGATTTTTATACAGTTGTTATGAATTTGTGAGTAATAGTGAATGCAAAAGTTAACTTCCTCTGAGGGGGAAGCTGCTGGAAATGGAGTGATTCACAGTCTATTTCCTTATTTCCAGCAATGCAAGAAGATAGGCTTACTGAGACTTTTTTCCACCCATCTTTCTTTTGAAGCCAGAGAAATACAACTTCAGAGGTCTTTGCTGGCCTATCCAAAGGCAGGATTGAAGTCACTAATGTGTTATGTGTTATGGTAATGCAGGGTTTTAGAAATTCAACGTTAATGTTCTATTTTTCCAAAGTTTGAAAGTTCTTTGTAAAAAAAAGGAGAGTTGTAAAACTTCGTAATTTCCTCTTCTTTTTGTTCAGAAATATATAATAATGAGGTGGCTAGTAATAAATAAATCACTAGCAGTGGTTTTAGTGGATAGCCTAGTGTCTTTCCTATTTGACAGATGAGAGACTCAAAGGACAGTGCTTTCTGGCCATAGGAATGTTCTCAGCAATTGTCTTGAAACTGTTCAGATTTCCAGCCAAAATCGTGTCCAAATGGAGCTGTTTGTTGTAGTTGAAGCACCAGTGGGTGAAGTCGTCTGCCAGTATTGATCAGTTCCAGTGCAGTTCTTTTTAACTCTTTCCCTGTGACTTTGTAGGACACAGTTATTTCCATGATAGCATCCCCACGTGTCAGAGGCCCTGGTTAATTGGTTAATTGCTGAGCTCTCTCTGGCTGGACTTGCAGAGGAGCTGGAGGTGAGAACAGAGTCCCAGGGCACCTGTGATGCTTTCATCATTTCCATACAGAGCTGGCTGTGGAGCTGGAACAACACAAACTGATTGTTCCCTGCACTGGGAGGCTGCAGGGCTGTGGTGTCACTGGCTGTGCTGTTTTCCTACAATGCCACTTCCCACAAGGATTGCTGGCTCCTGTGAGAGTCCTTCCTTAATTGCACAGGTCTTTTCCACAAGGAAAGTGTTCTTCTTTGGAAACTCCAATTGTGTAATCCAGGGTTAAGGGTTAGGTATTTTTGTCCATCTTTCAGAAAGCTTTCAAGCACCTCAAGCAGTGGCCCTGCTGTGGTTTTCAGCAGGTACCCAGGGCTGCTGGGGAGGGCAGAGATGTGCTCAGGCTGCTCATGCTCTGACAGTGCATTTCAGAGACATGTTCTGTGTTTTCTTTGTTCTTACACCTTGGGTAAGGGGAGCTGAAGCTTTCACTGCCAAGATTGCAGCAGTAATGGGGTTTAGCAGAACTGGACAGAAGAGGGGCTTTGGGGGTCCTTTGTTTACTGTTAATTTCTAGAGACTGTGACTGAAGTGAGCTTAGGCTCCCAGCCCTCATTTTTGTGTGCAAAGAGGTCACTGGTTTTATTTTCAGTTACAAACAAAACTCACTTTTCCAGTATTTTTATACTGTGTGGCACTTTATGCTCTATTCTGCATGACACTAGTCCTTAAAGTCACTTCCAGGGGCTGGAGCAGAATGTAAAGGTTTGCTCACTGGAAACTCACAGCACCAGATCTCCAGAGTCTCTCTGCCTTGTTCTTGGGTGAAGTTTAAGGTGTTGCTTTGGATTTGTTGCATTTTGAGACTGTCTGCATCTCTCTTGAGAGTTTCCTGACCTGTGTGTCCCTCATGAAAATTGAGGCCACTTGATGAGGTGTGTTCTGTGAGGGCTCTGGCAACGTGGCCTTTCCTTTAGTTTGAAATAGCTTAAATTCAGTGGGTTTTTTTCTGGACATGCTGAAAAAATCATCTGTTCAAGTGGGGCCTCCAGAGAATGCTAAAGAAACTCTTCCTAGACTGAAGGAGAGGAGTTGTCCAAGTCTCTGCAGCTGATTTAGGTGCTGCTGGGACATCCTACAACTAGAAATGTTACTGCATCATTAAAAACTTGGGATGGCTACAGCCTTGGGAGAGGCATTTTTATGGTTTTAGAACTTACTAAATAAATAAAAGTAACTGCATTGAAGGGATCAGGATCACAAGATAGCAGTAGAACTGTGCTCTCTTAGTGATCCAGCATTACAAGCAAATTATTTTGCTTTTTGCTTTGTCTTGGCTTTCATCTCCATTCTGAAAAGAGTCAAATTAATGAGCAGTATTGAGCTATTTGTTTGGCAGCAGATGTCAACCAGCTATTGATTCTGATCTGAAGCAGCTGACTCAAGTGATTCTGTTGTTTCCAAGATAATATTTAGCACACACAGAATTAAAACAAGGAAAGAAAATAAGAAAAAAAATGTAAAAATATGCTTTAGATTAAATGTTTTATGTGAAACTTATGGATTATATATCTCTGTCCCTCTGCTATCACCAACACTCAGCCTTTTTATAGACTTAACAAGCTCCATTTTGAAAGCAGAGTGCTTTTTCCCAACTCACCTCATCCACTATGGAATCTGATTGCCTTCATACTTAGAGACTGACTGATTGGAATTTATTCATGGCCAGTTTGTAGCTAGGGGTGGTAAACTTCATATCTTTAAACATTACATCTTTTCACCTGAGCTCTTTCCAGCTACTTATACAATATATTTATATTCAGATTAGAAGTTGAATTTTTAGGGACTCTTCCCAAGCACAAGGGCTGTGGAGAAAAGCACCATAACATAAAATACCAGAAAATAGTTAAAGGCTGCTAATACAGTGCCAGTGCCTCCTTCCCATGACCTTTTTTCTCCCTGATATTTAACCTGCCTTGAAGTAGGAATTCAGGAAAGTGAAAGAAGGGCTGAAGTCAATCCTTCAGCCACCTGAAGTCATTGCATCACCTTGTGGTGCCTGGTGTTCATTAGTTACTTGCATAATTGGACCAAATTGCCACAAGGAAAACGAGTATCTTAAAAAACCCCAAACAAACTTAAAAAAAACAAAAACAGAACAACCCACCAAACCCCAACAACTGGGTTCTGTTTAAAGTCTTACATTTAACAGTACTTTTTATCAGGTGCACAAAATAACTGCCTGCAAAGTGATGTGGTTTTGAGGAACTTGTAAATAGTTCTGCTGATACCAATAGGAGCTGTATTTTGTATGTGCATTTAAATGGACTGGTCTGCACTGGCTCATTTATCCATCTTGTTAAATGGCAAGTATAAAACCTGATTTGATTAGCATGGTATCATCTTGTCTGCATTACAAAGGGTAAAAATGAATAAAAATAGTAAAGTGAAGAAAAATAATTTTCATTTTGACTTGGTAATGGAAGAAGGGAAAAAGGTTGTCTCTGAAAAACAGCAGAAGGAACTTTAATTCATTTTGAAATTTAGCAGCTTGGAAAGTAGCCTCATGATAGAAGTAAACCCTTGGCACCAGGCTCTGAATTAAGCTGTCTACTTTCCTGGGGCAGTTGGATTGTAACAATGGGAAATACATCTGTATATATGTGAAATGCATGTGTTGTTTGACTTTCTGCTCCCTCTTCAACCTGGCCACATATTTGTTTTCCACATTGTACATTTTATGATTTGTTTTAATCCCTTTTTTCTGTTTAATTATATGTATATTGGACATCTCATCATGTTTCATTGCCCTGGCAGTGATTGCTCATGCAGTCATGATAGTCTGCAGTTTTTATGAAAATATTTTTCTCGACTTGTATTTGTTTGTCAGACAGTTTTTGCAAATGTTGCACATCTGTAATAGTCCTAAATGACTAGTTAATAAAACCAGATGGGCCATTTGGAGTCATTTCTCTCTAATGAATTGGAGGTCAAGAAGATAACAGGATCCAGAATTTATTATTTAATATTAAAGAATTTATTGCTAGACCAGGCCAATTTTTCCTAGATGGCAAACAGACATTTCTACCTCTGGCTGTTCTCGCTTCTTCAGGATTTCTTCTGATCTTAAAAGTATCATCTTCAATTTCCATTTATTTACTCTTGCTTCTTACTCTTAGATTTCCCTATCAGAGTGCAGTAACTAGCTGCTTCTGTATTAAGAAAGAGAGTGGTCTTAAAAGAACTGATTTACCTTTTTAAAAAACAAAAATTCTCATTTACTCTGAGCTGTGTCCTTTATAAAACCTATTTGTTGATTTTTACATTCATAGGGCTTTGTGTCTTAGAGGTTGCAAGCTCCCAGTAGATCTTGTGATTATTTTTCCCCTGAAATCACCCACTCTTTGTTCCCTATGATGTGATTACAATATCACTTTTAAAAATACCAAACCACGTAAGCACGTGCAGATGGCTCAGTGCTGGCAGGGAGGGGATGCTGCTCAGCACAGTCTCTGACCAGGGAGACTTGCAGTTTAACACCCTCTAGGAGGCCCTTGGAGCCTGGTAAATCTGTGTTTGGGTTTAGAGCTGAAGCTCCAGGACATCACCTGGGCCATGGAGAAATGCCACAACCTGGTGATTTTGTTCATTGCATCTTCTGCAGGCAGCACCGACGATCCTTTAGCTGATCTTTCCGAGGTCTTAAATACTGATGATGATATTCTTGGAATACTTTCTGATGATTTGGTAAAGTCTGGAGATCATTCAGGTATGTATGTCTATAGGGTCTCTCCAGTATTTGTTCTCTTTTTGTTACTCTTTATTATAGATGTATTTGTTGTACTCTGTCCATAGGTTATGCTCTAGGTCATTTCAGACACAATTTTCATATCTTAAGAATACCTTGGTTTGGAATGATTTTGTTTTGTTCTACCAAAAAAAAAAAGCCCAACCTTGTCAACATTTTGTTTTACTTGGCTCTTTGCTTTGCTGCTTAAGAGAGGATAAAATGTAGCTGCTGTTGTCTCTCATACCTGCGTAGCTTTTTTCAGCATGCAGCTTTTTCTTTACTTTTTTTTGTTTTCGTGTTGTAATCATCCATTTTATCTGGTTTGGGTCCTGTAGGTCTTGATTTATGCACTTTCCAGGTTGAGAACTCACCCTCCCCATTTGGTAAGAATCTAAACAATGGATGATCCATGGTTAGCAGTAGCCCTCTTTCCTAGTGGTTTTAGCTGAAAGAACTGCATGTGTAGAAACTCCTTCTCCTCTACTGTGTCACTAATTCATGTTTCATCTTCCACTCTGTGGTGTTTGAGTCTAACACAACCTATAAACTCTGCACTCAGCCTTTAAGAGTCCTGCATCAAGTTTTGCTTACAGCTTTTCAAAACCTTCCTTAGTTTTTGTGTTTCATGATACAAACCCATGCATTTTCTTGCTGCCACTGTAGATACTACTTCCTGTAGTAGTGTGTAGTTGATATCATAGTGGTGTATTTTGTAAATGAGAAGCATTTTAATCAATATGAGTATATTAAAGCATGATTAAAGCAGTCAGCATCAATCCTTTTGTTTTCACTGGATAATGGTTCATCACTTTATATAAAACACAGGTTGACAATAAGTAGAATGGCATGTTTCATTATTTTAAATTTGGAGTTATTTGGTATATATTACAGAAGTATATTTTAAATACTGAAGGATACAGTTCTTTTTTTCCAGATTTTTCTCATTTGAGAGATTTACTGACTTGTAAGGGATGTTAGGAAATTTATGTAGTAAGTTATGTTTTCTTAGTACCAACAAATGACTTCGATGTAACCCATAATATTCAGGATTTGTTTTTGAAATAGAAACTTCTGTGACTTGTATTATATTGGCTACACTTCAACAGCATTTCAGTACATATTTAATGTAGTATTGGAAGTAAAGAACATTTGGAGTGAACCTTAGGGTGCATGAGGATGAACCATGTGGGATTCTATTTAAAATGTGAAAAATAGTTGAAGTGGAACTATGTACTGAAACCTGTACACTCAAAACCATGCTGGACCTAAACTCAGTAGTCTAACTTCCCATTCTTGCAGTTGCATTATGTTCAATTAACATTCCTCAAGCAGTGCAATAAACTGGAGGTAAATAATGGGCAGGGTTTTTTACTTTTTCTAATCAATGCTTTATTTTGCCTTACTTTTCAAATATTAGAAAGTCCTGGTTTAGTTGATAGCTCAATTCTAGGGGAAAAAAAAAAGAAACAACCAGAGTTTATGCTCTTTATTCAATACCAAAAGTCTTACTATTCATGTCTGATTTAATATTCTCTGTTCCTTCAGCTGGATTGGATATTGGCCCCATCTCTGATGATCCTTCTTCTCTGCCTCAGCCAAATGTCAGCCAGAGCTCACGGCCACTGAGTGAGGAGCAGTTGGATGGAATCCTCAGTCCAG
Source organism: Climacteris rufus (assembly GCA_013398175.1). Lineage (NCBI taxonomy): Eukaryota > Metazoa > Chordata > Aves > Passeriformes > Climacteridae > Climacteris > Climacteris rufus. The sequence goes on along the minus strand of VZRZ01007432.1, from coordinate 335,640 downwards.
AACTAGACAAAATGGTCACAGATGGTAATTTTTTTGTCATTAATCTTAGTATTCTAGAGAACTTCAGTAGAAACCACCTCTTTTCTTCCCCCTCCCTCCCCTCCACCCCCCCACGACTGATCTCTGTGTTGTAACACACCTATTTGGCCTCGGTTGCACAGTTAATTTTATTTCTTCTTTTGATAGTTACTTACCCTGTGTTACCTTTACTTTGTCCAGGTGCTATTCTTGGCAAACTGTACAAAATCCCAGGTATGTGTTCTAATCCCCTTTGTCTTTTATAGAGCATAGTTCCCAAGCACTGCCAGCCACTAATGCAGAGTGGTTTTTTTCAGAGCTGGGAGGAAAGGATGTTGAAGATTTGTTCACTGCTGTGTTGAGTCCAGCAGCAACACAGCCAGCTCCTCTGCCACAGCCTCCTCCTCCACCTCAGCTCATGTCTTTGCACAGCCAAGGTAAGTTCCTGTGGTGCTGCTGTGAGCAGCAGCCTGGGCAGGAGAGGTTTGCATCTCTTAAATGCTGATGTGGAAGTAGGACACGCCTTACGCTGTGCAAAATTGTGGAATCTGCCGTTGTTAATTTGTGAAATATGATTCTAAACCTCTTCTGAAGGGAGTAGGTGATTAACATCCATGTAAATATTGCTAACAGAAAAGGACAGTTATTTGAGATTTTTCTGACATATTGATGCTTTTATTTTAGCTGACACTTTGATGGTTTGGAAATTAGTCTGTGATAAAGCATGTGTTCTCTTCTGACTTTACTCTAATTACTTTTGAGTGCCTCCTCAAGGGTAAGGCAAGAGTCTGTATAACACTGATTTACTGAGTCTTAATTTCTTGTAAGAATGCAGTTTAACATATTAGCTAGTCCTAACAGAGAGGAGTCTAAATAATTTTGCAATTTGTCTTGGAAATCATAATTTATTTTTCTTCATTACTACCAAAATTCTCATGAGTTGATGCAGCATATTCTTGCTCTTACATTGAAATCAAGGTACAGATTGATTTTATTGATTATTGTTACCAGTTACTATTTTTTTAAGCAGTATGTGTGAGTATAATTGAATGTGCTCCTTTTCTCATTAGACATCACCTCTGGTGGGTTTTCCCTGGGCTCATGCAGAGTGCCCACTCTTTTATACTGGTACTACAAGAAGTAGTATGCAAATTGATTTCACTGGTGAATTGATCATAAGAGAAGTGATTTGTTTCCTAGTTGGATGAATTTTCATAAAAATGAAATATTTCAAAAACTCTTAGAAAGGAGAGTCTATAAAGTAAATAATGAGTTGATTTAAAGCAAAAGATAATACAGATATCATTACCTGTTTCCCAGTTACTTGAGAACCTGGGGATAGCTCCAGGATTTGAGCTCTGTGAGATTGCTCAGCTCCTCCCTGTAGGAATTGCCATGATTGCAGAGTTTTGGATTTATAATTTACTTCTGTCACAGTGGAATGATCCACATGTTTCTGTGAGATAAATGCTTCAGTAATGGGGCAGCTTGCATCAACTTCCAGCAATTTCAAATAAAATTATTGCTCTCTTCTCATAAAGACATGATCCCACAGTGCAAACCAGAGGCCTGACTCTCCATCCTGTTTGTTTGCCAGGTCTTCACAGTTACTGTGTACTCTGTTTACCAGCTATAATAAAGAACATTCTCTTAAATTTTGTGTTACTTACAACTGTAGTCGCTGTGTATCTTACATAATCTATAGATCAGAAACAGTCTCCTAAAATGAGAGGATGGTACAGTGTCATCCTACAGATGCATCTAATTCCTGAGCTGTTTCTATGCTTTTAAGGAAATACTGGGACAACCAGTTACAATTTCACTTAAGTGTTGGGATCCAAAGGCCAGGGTTAATTCTGTGTAGTAACATCTGCAAATACCATCTGCTGGAATGAATCTGCCTGTGCCACATTTGTAAGGCTGTAATCAAATAAATAACAGTTTCTGCCTTTGTACTGCTAGGCTGGACATTTAATTAGAAAATGCTAATGCTCATTTGAGTAGAGTTATCTGTTTCATTGGTTACAAATTAGTTGGTTACAAATTAGATAATGAGGCTTACTTTGGTACAGTGCTCAGGAGTCTCAGAAGAGATGTTTAATTCAGGTGCCTCATTATAATCCTACAGGAACTGGAAACCACCTTCTTCTCCATGGCTTTCTGCTTGAATCTGGGTGTAACAAACATGAAGACCATTAGCTTTTGAGAATATGACCTCAATATAAAGTGCAGTACCACAGCATGGGCTACTGCAAAAGTTTCGGAAATCCATTTTTGAAAAAAGTATTTTAGACAAGAAAAAGATCAGTGCAGGAATGTGATACATTAGGAAAGAATCCCTTAAGCTTGAGGGAAACAATTCAAACTGATTTAAAATCTCTTCAGAATAGTAAGGTCAGCACTATAAAATTGGAAAGCAATTAGTTTTTCATTAGAGGAGACATTGGTTTCTCAGTGTAGGGTTCCACCTCTGCCCTCTAAGTACTCACCCTTCAAAACAGTGATTTCAACAACTTCTTTCCAGGAGAGAATGCCTTTCCAAGAGTGCCCCTCATGAATGGGCTGATTGGCCCCAACCCTCATCTTCCTCACACTGCCCTGGCTCCTGGAGGTGGGCTGGGCACCTTCTCTCCCATTACCCAGCAGCCATACACTGACACCAGGTAAGTCCAGATGGGAAATGAAAGATATTTTGTTTATTTAATATTAAAAAAGGGTATTAGTAACAAAAACACTTGGAGGGTGGTGTTGTGACTAATGCTGTGATATTATTAGTTCTTGACAGCCACCACAAAAACTTGTGTAGTCTTGCAGCATGCTCACTATTGAAATAGCAAACAGAATAAGTATTTTGCTAATTGAGGGTTGGTTTGTTTTGTTGTTTTTACACAATCTATAAAACAAACCCCTTTTCTGGTCTGTCAGGGATAAAAATCCAGCATTCAATCCAATGGTGAGTGATCCAAACAGCTCCTGGGCACCAGCTGCTCCACCTCTGGAAGGTGAGGGTGATACCATGTCCAATGCTCAGAGAAGCACCCTGAAGTGGGAAAAAGAAGAAGCTTTAGGTGAAATGGCAACTGTAGCACCTGTTCTCTATACAAACATCAACTTCCCTAACCTGAAGGAAGAATTCCCAGGTGAGTGGTTTGCTGAATCACGTTGAATATTTTGCAGTGATTTATGCATCTTGGTTTGAAAGTGTCTAAAATAGACTTACCATAGCCTTGTGTATTGACACATTTTTTGCTTGCAGACTGGGCTACAAGAGTGAAGCAGATTGCTAAACTGTGGAGGAAGGCAAGCTCACAGGAGAGGGCTCCCTATGTGGTAAGAACAATTCCCACCTTCATTTACATGCTTCCAGCAAACGTTCCATTTATAATGTCACCTTTTTTTTTTTTTTTTAGTAACTCAGGTTCTAGGTTTAGTGAAAGTTGTCGTACTCCAAAAATGCCTTTGTAATTTAACTTCTAACTGAGTATTTCTGCCTGTGGTCTTTGCTTTTCAGTCCTGGAATGAACTCTCTTAGTGTTGTGTAATCTAAAGACATCAGCTGAGATGAGAACATTTGTGGCTCCTGCTTCCTCTCAGCTACATTTGATTCATGCCTCAAGTCTTCTTTGCTCTGTCTCTTTCTACACAGGTTCTCACCAGTTTCTTCAGAAGGATAATAACAACTGATCCCATGTGATTCCTCTCTCTTTCATCATCCCCTCTCACTGGTCTGCTCTTTTTTTCCCCATTAGAGTTGCTGAAGTCTTTCAGCTGTTGAACTGACAATTCCAGAGCTGTCAGTGCTCACATCCCTGCTTTACTCATTTACTTCTATTCCTTGTGGTCTTGCTTTACTGTTCCCCTTCTCTGCTTACTCTCTTGTATTGCTTTGTCATGGAAACTCTTTTGATATCTTCCAGTTTGGGGAGCATGAAGGACTCCATTTTTCTCTCCAAAATAATTCACCTTCTTCTCATGTGATTCAAGTGAACACATGGATTTGTAGCAACTATCTGGTGTTAGAGGTCATTGGTTCCATTCTGCAAACTTCTGCCATTGAAAGGGTGACCCTTATGTTTTGTTGAAGCCTCTGTTGAAGCCTGTGTGCATCCAAATCTCAGAAACTGTATTATTGATTCTTTTGGACCTTCCTAGCCGTTGTTAGCAAATGTACTTATCTTTCATTTCTTGTCACATCTCCATTCTCTCCAAGTTCTCATCTTGTCTTTGTTTCTTCACAGCAGCAGTTGGATGATCATTCTCCCTTCCTTGGTTTCTGTGGATTTTGCAGTTTTCAGTCTCTTAGCCTCCCCCTACCTGCTCTTTTTGATATAGTCCCATCAGTAATCAAACTTGATTCCTGTGCATGTTGATGACTCTGCATTTAAGAGTATTAACATTATCTCCTGCTGTCCAAATTTAAAATTCCCCTTATCTCTGGCAGCTTTTAAGAGGATAAATCATACCCCAGCCTCAATGTGGGAAGTGGAGTTCTTGATCTTCCTGAAACCCTTTCCACTTGAAAGAATAAGTCTCTGTATTCTTCTTTCTATCACTGAGGCATCAGCATTATTCTGCTTTTATTCAGTGTTGCAATTTCAGCACCTTTGGACCTCTGTGTTAATCTTGTCCATGCTACAGTTAATCTTGTGATTCCTTCTGTGTAGTATTTATAAAACAATACCCACTTACATGGGTGGCATTTACCACTTCACAATTATTTCTGTTACTGATTGGTTGATTTTTCATTGTTCTTACAAAATACAGTCTTGTTCTCATGATGGATATCCAAAACGCAGCAGCAAAGATTATTTGCTCCATGTTCAGGAGGAGAGTGCATGCAAGTGCATGTCGTGCACACCGGTATTTACAGAGCAAGATGTGGTTAATTCCTCTCAGAGCAGTCTTTGCACTCCTGCCATGCAGCTCTTGCTGGTGTTCCTGGCATTGTGCACACAAGAAGCTGCTGTGGTGCCTCTCCTGAGGGACTTGCACTCTGGAGGGATGAGTAAAGGCTGAAATGAAATTCAGAAGAGTGGTAGTAAATTTTCACTGTAGGCTTTTTACTTTCCTTAGTATGCACAATCCCATCACTTACAGGGGAAAATGACACTGATTTTTCTTATGCTCTGATGCTGGTGTTCTCGTCCATGTCACTGTTGCATTGTTGGGGGGGAAGTAGTAAAGCTTTTTTTCCTCTAGGCGACCCCTACTTGATGGCTGCAAATAAATTTGTGAAAAAAGATGATGTGAGAGTTAGGTTCAGAAAAGAAATCACATCCTAGATTGGTGGTAAAACAGACTCTCTGAAACTTCCATTAGATACTTTAAAGTGTCACTCTGGCTGTAAAATGCCTCATTGAAGAGGAATTGCTGTGTCTCCATGCAGTTTTTCCTGATCCATAAGCCCATATCCTATGTTTATACTGTTAACTGTTAACAGACTCAGATCTTTAGAGGTCATTTAATGGAGTAGACTGTATTTTTCTTCTCATTGAAGTTCTCCACATTAGCGGCCTTTATTGATCCAGACATCATCTGCTGTGCTCAGTCCTCAGATTGTAGACCACACCAATATGTGATTTGAAAGGTAAACTGGTGGGATTAATGATTTCTTGGCACAGCACAGTACCTGCAACAGACACCCTCCTATATAGAAAAGCTTTGCTAATAGGTTTACAAATTTACTGATTGCTAATAACCTCTTAGTTCCTTCCATGTCTGTTAAACAGAGAATTTCTATAGAGATTAAATATCCTCTGTTTGGAATTCCTTTTGAAGTGCCTAATTTTGTTTCCACAAACGTGTGTGATTACAACAAGCTGTACAAATAATTTAGTGATAGATTTTGTAGAAATAACAGACACAGCATTCACACTTAGTAGAAGGAAATAAGGCTAACTGCATCTTTTTTCTTTTTCCAGCAAAAAGCCAGAGATAATAGAGCTGCTTTGCGCATCAATAAAGTCCAGATGTCAAATGACTCCATGAAAAGGCAGCAGCAACAGGATAGCATTGATCCCAGCTCACGCATCGACTCCGACCTCTTCAAAGATCCATTGAAACAGAGGGAGTCAGAACATGAGCAGGAATGGAAATTCAGACAGGTGTGTTGCATTTAGGCTGGTTTGTTATTTTCTTCCTGCTTTCCGTTGCATTGTTGGAGTCTGTGGTACTAAAATCGGTTTGAATCTTTTCTTTGTAGAAGAGTACAGAGTCAGCCATTCTGCTTGGGAAGAAAATAGGTGTTACCAGAAGATAAACTACTTTTAAAAAAAATCTGGTTTTATATTTTGACTCTTAAATCTTACATATTACAGAAACAGGTTGTTCTTTCTCTGAATGACTGACTAGTGCAGTAGTTTGGTTTTACATACCCTGTATTGCACTAACTTTGTCCTGCAGAGTGCTGCCTCACATGGGGCTGGGTTTCTCTCAAAACCCACATCAGTGCTGCATCTGTCAGTAACCTTTGTGTCCAGAGTATAAGGTTGGAAGGCAGTGATGCTCTTTAGACAACCTGGGAAATGCTTATTCCCAGGCAAGCAAGATACATGTCAAGATAATTGAACTTTACAAATAGCTGGGCCCTCTGTTCCCATTGTATTTAAAATTTGCAATTATTTATAACTGATACTGGATGTGTCCTAAAGTTTTAGTTACAGGTTCAGTCATCAGAAAGATTTTGTATAGCCTGAACTTAAAAAGGTAACGTTTTTCCTCATAATTTTAAAACAGCAAATGCGGCAAAAAAGTAAGCAGCAGGCCAAAATAGAAGCCACACAGAAGCTTGAACAAGTGAAAAACGAGCAGCAGCAACAGCAGCAGCAACAGCAGCAGCAGCAGCAGTTTGGCTCCCAGCAGCTCCTGAGCCAGTCTGGCTCAGACACACCCAGCAGCGGGATCCAGAGCCCCTTAACGCCGCAGACTGGCAATGGCAGTATGTCTCCTGCACAGCAGACATTCCATAAGGATCTGTTCCCAAAGCAGCAGCTCCCTGCTACGCCTACGTCGGCGTCCTCAGATGATGTGTTCCTAAAGCCACAAGCCCCACCTCCCACTCCCACCCGAATCCCAGTGCACGATTCACTGTCTCAGTCTCAGACTCCTCAGACATCATCACAGCAGATGTTTTCTCCAGGTTCCACAAACACAAGGCCTCCTTCTCCCATGGATCCATATGCTAAAATGGTGGGAACACCTAGACCAGCACCCATCAACCAGAACTTTGTTAGGAGGAACAGCATTGCCCCGTTAGACCCCTGCGCGGCACAGTCGTCCGTAACTCGGGAGCTGTCGGGAAGCCGGCCTTCGCCAGTCAGGGATTCGTGTTCTTCTTCTCCAGGCAGCAGCGATCCCTATGCAAAGCCCCCGGACACACCCAGGCCTGTCATGGCATCAGAGCAGTTCTCCAAACCGCTGGGGGTGCCCAGGTCCCCCATAGTTATGGAGCAGTCAGGGAAGGTTCCTTTAGCAGCTGGAAGCAGCGATCCGTTTACTAAGCCGGCTCCTAGGACTGACACATTTCAGAGACAGAGAGTAACCCCTGCTGATCCCTATGCACGGCCTCCATTGACTCCCACTCCTGCTCCTGTTGATGGGAGCCCTGGGCCTTTCAAAACTCCTCTGCGCCCTCCTCAGTCCCCACAAGATCCCTACGCGTCCATGCCCGCCACGCCGCGGCGCGTCGCTGTCGACCCCTATGAAAGGCCCCCTCTGACACCGAGGCCGGTGGAGAACTTCTCCCACAATCAGGCCAATGATCCCTACAGCCAGCCTCCCCTCACTCCCCACCCTGCAATAAAGGAATCTTTTGCCCATCCACCCCGGATGGTGCGACAGCAGAGTGATTCTTTCCCTCAATCCGGGCCCATTTCAAGGCCAGCTTCTCAGGACCCTTATTCCCAGCCTCCAGGTACTCCTCGGCCAGTTGCTGATCCTTATGCCCAACCCCCAGGAACTCCTCGTCCCACCACAGTGGATCCCTATATGCAGCAGCCACCAACACCAAGACCTGCTCAGCAGGGAGATTTGTTTGCTCAGTCCTCAGCAAACCAGAGACACTCTGATCCGTACGCCCAACCTCCTGGAACGCCACGGCCAGTTCTCAATGATCCTTACTCTCAGCAACCAGCAACTCCAAGGCCAGGGATTGCTGAGAGTTTTAACAGACCTGCAATGACAAGGCCAGGACTAATACCAAATAGAGATCCTTTCCTGCAGACACCACAGAGCAGGTTGCAGGGCACTTTTGTCAGGCCATCAGATCCGTGTTCTCAAACTCCCAGGTCTGCAGGACCTGCAATAACAGATTCATTTAGCCATGGTGCAGCTACTCCAGCACGGGACCCGTATGATCAACCACCCATGACTCCACGACCTCAGCCAGAATCTTTTGGAACTGGTCAACTGGCCCATGATGCTGCAGAACAGCCACGGCCCGGATCTGAGGGCACCTTCAGTGCATCTGGAAGTTCTCCAATGACTTCTCAAGGACAACAGTTTCCCAAAGTTTCACAAGTTCCTGGCCCAGCACCCACCACCGGAGTAACAGATACACAGAATACCATGAATATGTCTCAAGCAGATACTGAGAAGTTAAGACAGGTGAGAATAATGTTCAATTAAAATCTCATAAGGAGAAAAATTTCCCCTGTTCTTGTTGATATTTGAATTTTCTTGCTGTTAAACACAGCTGTATGTAACATAAGAATTATCTTAATTTACTTAGTATGTTAATTTGGTCCTCCTGGATAGAATCGCAATATGTAGAATATAGAAACATGAGTAAATGTTAAGGAGTTTGGACAAGATCCAAAAAAGAAGAAAAGGCTGTATTTGAAGCCACTGAAGTTTTAGATGTTTGGTCTGTAATAGCTCTTTTGGCTACAGTCTGAGGGAAAAAAAAAACCATCTTGAAAGGACAGTTAGGTCTGTTCTGTAGCAGATGAGGTGTGACACTGATTGTCAGTGACATGTTCACTGGCTGGAAAGGGGGTGCAGGCAAAGATCTCAGACCACACCTCTGACTTTGCAGTTGGCAATGCTTTGAGGTGAATTCTGCCCTTGGTCACTGCTCTTCTTGAGGCACATTCACTCCAGGTTTCTGTCCATGAATCTTTAGCAAACAGCTCTTGCTGAGACAGAATTACGTTCAGCTTACGGAAAGCTGCTCCATCTTTTGTTTGGAATGAGGGATGGGAAGTGAGTTTAATGGAAAATTGGTGGTATTTATCCTGTAGAGTCAGAGAAAATTTTTCAGCTGTGGCATAAACCTCTTGTTGAATTTTCTTCAGCAGACCTCTAGTCACCTTTGTCCCTCAGAATGCCCTTCTCTTGTGGTGAAACAGCCTGCATTACTGGAACAGAAAAAGGAAAAGAGAACTGCTCCCATGTTAATTGGTAGACTGGGATCACACCATACATTTTTACAGGAGGGCTGGACATTAAGTTGCTTTACCAGCACCTTGCACCATTTGACTCCCTGTTCTCATTTCTGAGGTGATTATGGTAGTTTTTAATATTTTCCTGGAGCGACTGAAGAATTCTTTCCTCCAAAAGGCTTAACCTAGCAGAGTGTAACACTTTAAAAGGTGTCAATTGCAGTGTCAAGCATAATGATTTCTTTTCTTTTAAACAGCGGCAGAAACTACGTGAGATTATTCTACAGCAGCAGCAGCAGAAGAAGAATGCGGTTCGCCAGGAAAAGGCCTTGCAGGAGGCAGCAGCTCCTCCCCATGCAGCCCCTCTCCAGCACTGGCAGCAGGACAACCTCAATCAGATCTTCAACCGGCCTCCTCCTCCCTATCCTGGCAATATTCGTTCCTCTGTGGTCCCTCCGGGCGGGCCGAGGTTCGCCCTGTACCCGAAGGAGCAGCGTGGGCCCTTCCCTGGGGATGGGCAGTTCAACAGGCCCCAGTTTGCAGGTGACATGAACGCCATGGGGATGAGAGCTCATGGTCTGAGGTGAGCTCCTGCATCTCTTAAACCCAGGGTATTGACAGGTAGTTAGATCAAGGGAGCTTTTGGGACAAGGTGAAAAATCATCTACAGGAGCTGGTAACTTTCCTAAGTCAGAACATGCAGAGGGCTTTCCTGGGAGTGTCTGTTACATTAGAACGTGTGTTTTACACTAACAGTGTTTTGCACTCTTTTATTGGGAATCATTCAGAAATTCAAATGGAGAAACTGCAGTACTAGTCAAAGTTATGTGGCCTGTAAGATCTTGTTGCCCACGGTTTTGAGGTATTTCTTTCAGAAAAACAAACTGAAAGATAAGACTTTATTTTTGATGTCTTAATAACGAATAAATCTAATATTCTTGCTTTAATTTCTAATGAATATGTAATCAAACATCAGCTTCTGTCTGTGCCATTTTTACAGTGAATGCTGTGGTGTAAAGTGAGTACCAGTATCAACATACATTGTCATCTCAGAAATACTTTTTTTCAGTATTTGAATTGATTTCAGTAATTTCTATATCCACACTTTTTTTTTTTTCACTGAATTGCATCAACTTGTATTTTAATTACTAGGCTAGTTCTGACTGTCAGAGTTTTCTATCCATTATTATTAAAATTGAAAGCAGGTTGTTTATGAAACATAATTAAAGCAATTATTTTATTGTAGTCATAATGCTCATTTAAATGTAAACATAATCAGTCCAAATATTTATTTAAATATCTTGATGACTACATCATATAAAGCATTTTGGTGAACGGTATTTAGTCAAAAATGCGAGACTGAGAAAAAAAGGATGATTTGGTGTCGGATGCTTTATTTTAGATACGGGTTCCCAGGAGGGGGCCACGCTCCACCCTCAGGCCAAGAACGTTTCCTCGGTCCTCAGCAGCCTCTGCAGCGCCCTGGAGTTCCCCCCCAGCTGAGGAGGTCTCTGGCCATGGACGCGCCTCGGCCCGTGAGCGGCGCGCAGCTCGGCGCCTCCGGCGTGGCGCAGCATTTTCCCCCGCAGGGAATGGCCGTGCAGCAGCACAACATCCTGGGCCAGGCCTTCATCGAGCTCCGGCACAGAGCTCCCGACGGGAGGCCGAGGCTGCCTTTTAACCCTTCTGCTGCCAACGTGCTGGATGCAGCGGCTCAGCAGCAGCGGCACGGCGCCTTCGTGCCCAGGCAGGATTTTCCGGGCCCGAGACAGGCAGAACCGCTGAGACAGAATGCTCAAGGAATACCGAACCAGCTGCAGATGCCCACGAGCTTGGAGCACATGGCCCAGTCCCAGCAGGAGCAGATCAATCCTGAGACCCCACCCGCGCTCGTCATGCGTTCTCTGGGTCAGCCAGTGGCCGATGCTTTCCCAGGAGCGTCCTTGTCCACGTCCGCGCCCGGTGATGAAGCTGCAAACTTACAGATTCCCAACCAGCCGAGTGATGGTCTGGAAGAAAAGCTTGATCCTGATGATCCTGCTGTAAAAGATTTGGATGTGAAAGACCTTGACGGGGTTGAAGTCAAGGATTTAGATGATGAGGATCTGGAAAATTTGAACCTAGACACAGAGGATGGGAAAGGAGATGAACTGGACACTCTAGATAATTTGGAAACCAATGATCCTCACCTTGATGATCTTCTAAGATCTGGGGAGTTTGATTTAATTGCATACACAGACCCAGACCTTGATGTGGGGGATAAGAAAGGAATGTTCAATGAAGACCTAGATCTTAGTGTCCCCATTGATGACAAACTAGATATCCAGGAAAAGGCAGAAGAACCCAAACAGAAAGAACAGGGTGATACAACTGGTGCCCCTGCTGTGACCCAGTCTCCACCAAAGAAATCTTCTACAGAAAATGAAATTAAAACAGAAGTACTTTCCCCAAATACTCAGGAGGAAAAGAAAAATGAAAGTGAAAAAGGTGATGGAAATGCTGAATCCACAAGTACTCAACAGGCTGCTGAAGTGGAGCTGAAGGATGGAGAAAAGGCTCCTGTGCAACCTGCTAACCCAGAATTCCCTGAGAAAACTCCCACTGTTCCTAGTCAAGATACAACTGTGCCTAGTCCAGATGCTCAGGGATCTGCTCCACTGCCTGTTCAAGGAGCAGTAAGTTCTTGCAGTATTTCTGGGTCCACCCCAGTCCTCTCAAGTTTGCTGTCTAGTGAAAGCTCAGACAATGCTGAAGCAAGAACTCTGGGATCTCCATCTCAATCTCTGCCACCCACACAAATGAACCATGGATCAGGTATTCCACAAACACTCATGACACCTGGTGGACAGATCTTGGAAAACACTTTAAATTCAAATTTGCCCATGGTTCCACGAATGAACCATAATTTTTCTCAAGGGTCACCAAATGCAGGATTTATTCAGGGTCAGTCATCTAATCATAGCTTTGGGACGGGACAGACATCGAGTCAAACTGTGGCTGGACCAAACCGTCCTGGTCCCAGTGGCATCTCTGGTCCCCAGCAGATGATGCTCCCTCAACCATTAGCTCAGCAACAAAACAGAGAGAGGCCACTTCTGCTGGAGGAACAGCCACTGCTCCTGCAGGACCTCTTGGATCAGGAAAGGCAGGAGCAGCAGCAGCAGCGACAGATGCAAGCCATGATTCGCCAGCGTTCAGAGCCATTTTTCCCCAATATTGGTAGGTGGGAGTTCTGTTTGTGTGTGTTCTGCTTGGTGTTTCACAAATTCAACAATAAATAAATCAGCCACAGCACTGCAGGGAGCAGGTAAATATGTCGAGCTTGAAGGTGGCATAACAAAAATCAGCCTGCCTATTGGGTGCAAAGGGAGAATGGAAATGGAGTGTGTAGGTGGAATTCTGAACTCTGTGGCATGGCTCCTGGTGTCATTGCCACGATCAGGGTAACTCTGAATGACTGATAAAGTTTGTGTCATCAGCTGTGTCACATATTCTTTATATACTTCAGGTTCTCATGCATGATATGGAGTAAATGCACCCTTTGTAAACAAAATTAAGTGATCGAATGCAATAGCTGATTTTTTGATATTTGATTTATCAGTTTTATGTTTATGGTTGGTTTATTACTTTTTTTGCAGTGTTTAGTGTGTCTCAAAGGGATCATTGCAAGCTGTTACTAATCTACAGTCTAGGCAAGACCCAGAAACATCACAAATAACTCTGCTTGTACTAAAAAAAATCAAGAAAATCTGATTTGTTTAATGTAACTTAGCAATTTGAGCATTCAGATCAAGACCATCACTATCACATAATTGTTATTATTGAAACACTACATTTTGAGGATTGTGTAAGTGGTAATTACAGTGGCCATCAAGGCCATTCTCATAGTGCATTAATGATGGTGTGTCAGTTGTCAGCTGAGCTCACAGAAGCAGCCCTTCTTCCTGAGTCTTAAACCTATAAATAGAATTTAGTAACCTGTTGGGTTAATAATAGGCCTACTTTGGCCTAGAGCCCTTCTCAGACTCTCAGACTGACCTGCTTTTGTTTGTATGTTGTGCTTGAAAACAAGGACAGCTGCTGCTGGACTGACTTTGCTTAGAGGATGCATGAAACTTCTTATTAACCTTAAATTGCAAAGTGGAGAAAACAATTAATGTGAAATAGGAATGCAATTAATGTTGTTTCACTGAAAATTTACACATGAACTAAATGTAAACAAGTCACTTCCAGTTAATAACTTGTAATGTTGAGCTGTTTGATTCACTGCTACTGTTCTTCTCTTACAGATTTTGATGCTATTACAGATCCCATAATGAAAGCAAAGATGGTAGCTCTTAAGGGGATCAACAAAGTCATGGCACAGAGTAACATGGGCATGCCACCCATGGTCATGAACAGGTAGGCAACACTTGATACCATTCTTTAGGACTACAGGATGCAAATGGGAATGCCAGAACTTGGGCAAACTGTGCAGGAAACAAAAATACTTGGAAGTAAAAGAAGTTCTTTTTGTCATAGAGTTCACAGTCAATGCTAACACAGGATTATCTCCCAGGAACAAAGCCATTGTGGCAGAAGGAACTAGAAAAGGTGTTCAAATGCATAAGGCTTGTGTTCAGTTGTAATGTCATTGGTCAGCATGGCCAACTTGGCTTCACTGTTGGTGCTCTTCCTGTTTTCCCACCAGGAATTAGGTAATGCCACATCTCCCACACATTGTGTTAGAAAACTGTGGGTGGCCATGTAATGGTGGAACTTCATGTTGCACAATTACCATTTAATGCTGAGTATCATTAAGATGTAGCCCAAGTAGTGGAAGTTTCATCCTGCCCTTAAATCCCTTCTGAGGACAAAAGGAGCTGTGGACTGTGCAGGCTCCACCATGACTGTCCTTACTGTAGGTGGGGAGGCCATGGGCCAGGGAGGATCTGTGCCTGTTCTTTTGTGTGGCCCTTGAAATAGTGGTGTTTTTTCCTTCCAATACTGCATGGTAATATATGGCTTACCCAAGATGTGCATTTACCCAACTCTACTTGTCTGTGCTGGTGACCATGGTACCTAAATGCATTAAACCATTTATTTTTTCATCATTAAATATGTGCCTGTTTTCACCAGTTTAGCATAGCAAGTCATGTTTACTTCATCTCTCTGAAAAATGTAAAATGGAATATTTTCAGTCAAGGGCAAAATGTTGTAGCATGAAATGAGACTTAATATTGTCCAGATGTTGAAAAAGTTTGGTACAGAAGTTCAAGCAAATGTCTGTAAAATGTGTGGTTGCTTTGTTTAAGTTGAACATAATACAGGTGGTTTTCAAGGTTATAACTTAATTTTCTGTTAATCAATAGGTTTCCCTTTATGGGTCAGCCAGTGCCAGGGGCTCAGACCAGTGAAGGCCAAAATCATATGCAGCAGGCAATTACACAGGTAATACAGCTTCATATGGGCTTGAAACAAAACTCTTTAATAATGATAACTAGGCTTTTGTTACTTCAGTGGAATCATGATTTAATATCCTGACCTGTGTGTTTTACTGAAATTTCTAGGATGGAAGTTTGACACCTCAGATTTCTAGACCTAATCCTCCCAATTTTGGTCCTGGTTTTGTCAGTAAGTAAAGATTTAATAATTGCTTGTGTGATGGTTTTTTGTTTGTTTGTTTGTTTGTTTTACAGTTTTGTTTTCCTCAAAATAAAATACCCATAAGTGGATCCTGTTTCTCAAAAAAATTATCATTTTAAAATTGAGTCATTTCATCATTATGATGCCAGATAATGAAAGGGGTGTGTAGTAAATGCTGTTAACATTTTTTTTCTAGAAGCTGTCATCAAAGAGACACCATAAGGAAAGAGGGAAACAGGAAATGTTACTTGGATTTGTGTGAGAGCAGTAATCTATTAACTGGCAGACTGCTATATCAGAAACCTGGTCTTTGGTTGTGTTGCAATATTCTGAGCTTAGTGAGAACAACTGTCAGTATTGATGGGGTTTTTTTAATTTCAGAAGCAAAAAGTTTGATGCAGCATTATTGTCATTTGAACAAATACCAGAAAAAGCTTTCCAGGCATTAGTTAGGCAAGCCTGGCTGTGAAGCAGAGTTGTTGAAAGCAGAAATATACAGCAGTGGCTTTTTGCATTCCATGTTTCTGGCTGCCCTAGATCAATTGTGAATCCTAGTCTCTATGGTGAGAAAGATTTATTAGCAGAAATTAAAACTGTGCATATGTTTGGAGAGGAAGACCATGTGTAAAAAGTGTTTCTATCACTACAAATACTTCACTTGATATTTATGAATAAGAAACAGAAGTAAACACCTTCACATTTTCCAGAAGCTGGAGTAGCAGCACTGAATATGCAATAAGGAGCTTTGGCAATATTATATGTATTAATTTCTGGTGAGATTTCACATGGCATTCAGCATGGCCCCACCCTGGCTGGGTGGTGGTGGCTTCTGAGCACTTGAGTAAATGTTTCTCATTTCAGGAGTAGTTATTCTTACCTGGAACTCGTGAATATTTCAGTACTTCCATTGGCACTTCCATGTTGCTCATGTTGCTCTCTGTGTTTCCCCTCAGTTGTCCCTTCAGCTTGTGGGCTCAGTTTTGCAGGATTTGCCCTTGAAAGCTCAGGCCCCCTCGAGGCTGTAGCTCTCCCTGAGTGGGTTTAGTTGAGCTGTTCAGAGCCGATGCTGCTGTCACTGACACAGTGACTCAGAGTGGAAGGTGGCAGGGACTGGAGCACAAGGAGCACGTGGTTATATTGAAATCATGTTGCTGTGGGTATCCCTGTGAAACCAGGATCTTCCCAAGGAAGGTGCATGCTGTATTCCTGGTGAGATCAGGAGACAAATGACACCATCACCAGCGTTCTGTCCTGCTTTCTGTGCTTAGTGCAGATCAAGTGTTATCAGACATGATTGTTTTGCCTCCAGAAAAACATCAGAGAGCAATGGACTGCCCATGGCAGATGGACATTTCTCATTTGTAAGAAGAGCAATGTCTCAGTTACAGCCTAAATGAGAGGCATTTATTTTGGGGGAAGGAAATGGCACTGGTGCTGGAAGCCCTGTGTGGAGGATTGACACTGACAAAGTGATTTTTACGAAGACAGTATCGTTCTTTCACGTCATGAATATTTGATGGTGTTCATAATTTTCGTCTTTTTCTTAGAAGTAGCAATAAAAACAAATTTTATATGTACAACAGTTTTCTGCAAACACCAGAAATAATCAAACCCTGCTTCCTGTAAGTTTGTGTCCTTGCTTGCTAATCTCTTTTCCTCTTTAGTACTTGCAGAGGTGCTCCATGTTCCCTCTTCTGTGGCAGAGCAGGGAATCACTGGGTTCTGTAGCTGTTTCCAAAGCTGCATTTGCTCACTGGCAAGTGCACGTTTGCTGGCTGGTCAGTGGGCTGATATCTCCTGAAATGGACTGTGTTAAAACTGCTTTCTCTCACAAATGCAGTAATTTGGATCTCTGTCTCCACTCAAATCACTTAAAGAACTTAATATTTCTTAAAATACCAAATTCTCTGTCAAGTTTGGCTGAGTTTGATCACTAGTCCTTTAAAATAAGGGGGAACCTGATGGTTAAACTTGAGCTCTAAAAAGTAGGCTGAGGGCTCATGTCCAGGATGAGATCATATCACACTTCATTTCCCTTCTCTCTAGATGATTCACAGAGAAAGCAATATGAGGAATGGCTGCAAGATACACAACAACTTCTTCAAATGCAACAGAAGTACCTTGAGGAGCAGATTGGAGCCCACAGAAAGTCCAAGAAGGCCCTGTCAGCCAAACAGCGCACGGCCAAGAAAGCGGGGAGAGAGTTCCCAGAGGAGGATGCAGAACAGCTCAAACATGTCACTGAGCAGCAGAGCATGGTCCAGAAACAGCTAGATCAGGTAATCCTCTGGAATCCACACTGTTCACCTTGACACTGAGCTGTCATCCTGGCATGACTTCCCTTTAACTCTTTTGAAAGATACAGTGGAGCTTTACTTAGAGGGGGCCACTCCCTGTCGTGTGTAACAGCATTGCTCTGCATTGTGGGTGACATGGAGCTGCAGAGGAATATGCTGTGGCAAACATTATGGCAAAAAGCTGGTTGAGTACTTTGGAAAGAAGGGAAATTCTTTGGCAAAGTGATTTGCAGCAGAGTTCCTGGCACCATGCAAAGCAAAACTTAAACATTAAGAAAAAGGTTGTAACATGGAGGGCTTTGTTTCAGGCTTGAATGAACCTCATAATCCAGCCTTTTTCTTTTTTTCCTGTTTGAAAATCTCATTTCATTGTATCTTTAGTGTTAGTCTAGTTTTATGATCTGTGTCATTCCTAGATGCTGATCATCGGTGCATGACATTTGTTACTGTATCATGAAATAATACATGTCAGAGGGATCTCTGGAGATCATCCAGTCCTGATCAAAGCAGAAGTAGCTTCATGATTAAATCAGGTTGCTCAGCACCTTGTCAGTCAAGTTTTGTAGGTCTCCAAGGGTCAAGATTTCCCAGCCTCTCTGGGCCCCTGTTTATACATGTAACCACTTCCACTGGGTTTTTTTATTTCCTTATATTCAGTTGGATTTCCCCTGCTTTAACTCTGATTATAGTAAGTGAGATGAAACCTGTGATAGGTTTGTTAAATCTGTGCTTTGGCCACTGTAGAGAATGCTGTGTTCCTCAAGACATGTTTTATGAATTACCTGGCATGACTGTCAGGATCAGCTAGTCCTGCTGAAAATGAAAAATGCTTTAGAATTACTCTTTACTAATATGAAGGGAAAAAATTGGCAGCAGACAGCCTGGAATGAAGTCCTAAGTGATATCTGACCCTTGAGATCTTGTTCCTGTGTTACTTCAAGACAAAGTATGTGCTGGCTGGAATATTAGTTGGCTCATCTTTCCACTGTGTGGAAGAGGGATGGAGTGGGTAAATTATGTCTGCATTTTTTTTCCCCTACCACAATGAATCACAAGTAGAATAAATGCAAAAAAAAATTCCCTTTAACCAATCTTCATCATACATATGACAGTCTTGTGGTGGAGTTAGACTGAGGTAACAGCTGCTAGTCATGACATTGCTGGCAGTTTCATTTACTGCCCCATAATTAAGGTTCTCTCATTTGTAGTTTTCAAACTGAAGTTTAATCTACTGCTGGCAGATGCCATCCACTGCCCTTTAGCCACTGATTTAGAACAGTGGTTGATTCGTCCACATCCTAAGCAGCACTTTGTTGTGTACCTAGTAGGAGCTTAAATGAGGTTTAAAGTGTAGTTCTAAGGACCTTCTATTGGAAGCAATTTGCCAGTCTCCCAAATCAGATCAAGTCATTTTTCTGTAATCAAGCTTCGTTCGTTTTTGAAAAGTCTCTGTGTGTGTGGAGAGAGGAAAGAGCTCTCGGATCCCTGTGAGTGGCTGGCCCTGGACACAGGCACAGAGAACCCAGAGCTGCCCAGGAGCTGAGAGAGGGTGAGACAGGGTCATGACCCAGGCATGGAGCCACACAGCCCCTGCCAGATGGCCCCTGGGGCACTGTGCCTGTGCTCACAGGCTCTGCCTGCCCTCCCTGCGCTGCTGAAAGCTCCAGCTCAGCTCAGGCTGCTGGCTGTGCTCAGCCTTGGACAGCTCAGGCCGCTCCAGGGACAGGCACAGCTGCTCCCCCCCTGCAGTGCTCCCCACAGGGCCAGCACAGGGTTGGTGCTGTAGCACCACAGAGGAGCCCTGGAGCACAGGATCTGTGCAGTGCAGATGGAGCCAGACAGTGGCTCTCTGCAGTGGCACTGTTCATCTGGCAGTGTCAGAGCCAAGGCAGAGCTCAAATCGTCTTGGACCTGGGATGACTGTGTAAATAACCTTTTGGGTGCATTTGTCCTGCATTCTGGAGTGTGTCCTGTGGCATCACTGTTACCCTGACCTCTCTGGCTTATCCCTTTATCTTAGGATAAAGGAGAGGGCTACCAAACAATTTTAATTATGTTACAGAGTTTTTCTACCCCTACAAATAGCAAATGGAAGCTGTGGAAGTTATAATCTAATGATCAGAAATGAGAGAGAGGTTTTCCATTATGTATGTATCATTGACCAGTGGATTGTAAGTCCTTTTCATTTTTTTTGAGACAAGTTTAGTTGGGTATCTGCAGTGTTCCTGAAAGGCTCTTGCTTGTTCAGCTGACACTGTCATATCATTCCCTGGACCTCTGCTTGCCCTAAACTACAAAGCATAACTTTGAGTGTCCACATTGAGTTTATTTTGGTCTTAAAATTTTAAAATTTCAAGCAGCAGTTGCATTTTCATCTAATGTAAGATGTTTGAGGATTTGCCTGTGAACAAATGGGATTCTCCATCACTGTTTTCCTGCAAACTTTTCCTTTTCAGTTACATCTTTTAAAAACTTTGCTGATGGGTGAACATCATCCATCTCACTGTTCCCTTTTTCCTGTCTGTTCCCAACTGTTTGTATCCTGTACATTGGTGGTAAGATCTATAAGAAAGGATCCCTCTTGGTTTATGTTTGTGTGTTCTCTAGCACAGTGCAGGCTTGGTGTGTCATTAGAACTTTTGAGGCACTGCTATTTTGTCTGAAGTCTTGGGGTGGGGAGTATTTCTAATGAAATAATGGCCATCCAGCATTAAAAACACTGTGCAGAAATGCTGTTTATGCCTGAGGTTCGTTGCCTGCTGGAATTGCAGTGGTGAGTTAGGTGGTGTGTGCTGCTGACACAGGCAGTGTGTGGCAGAGATGAATAACAAGTGTTTCACTGTTTAGATCCGGAAGCAGCAGAAGGAGCACGCCGAGCTGATCGAGGAGTACCGGATCAAGCAGCAGCAGCAGCAGCAGCAGTGTGGGATGGCCCCCCATTCCATAATGCCAGGTGTCCAGGCTCAGCCTCCCATGGTGCCAGCAGGAACAGCCCCAGCAATGAATCAGCAGAACTTCCCCATGGTGGCACAGCAGCTCCAGCACCAGCAGCACGCAGTGGTGATCCCCGGGCAATCCAACCCAGCCAGGATGCCAAACTTACCCGGGTGGCAGCCTGCGAGTGCCCCTGCGAGCCACATCTCCATGAATCCAGCAAGGATGCAGCCTCCAATGACAGCATTGCCCATTACTCCTGGTACAGCAGCTCCTGTGCCCGGTCCAAATGCAGCTGCACAGTCAGGGCCGCCCCCGAGGGTGGAGTTTGAGGACAACAACCCTTTCAGCGAAAGCTTCCAGGAGCGGGAGCGCAAGGAGCGCCTGCGGGAGCAGCAGGAGCGGCAGCGCATCCAGCTCATGCAGGAGGTGGATCGACAGAGAGCTCTGCAGCAGAGGATGGAGCTGGAGCAGCACAGCATGATGGGGCCTGAACTAAATAACAAAGCAGCCCTGTCTCAGATCCCTTTCTTCAATTCTGAGCTGCCTTGTGATTTCATGCAAACCCCGCGGCCCCTGCAGCCGTCCCCACAGCATCAGCAGCAGCAGCAGATGGGGCAGATCCTGCAGCAAGGTGCTGTGACCTCCCCTCCTGCCACTAATTTTATGCAAAACACTGAGAGGAGGCCAGTGGGACCTACAGCTTTTGGACCTGATGCCTCTGCTGTTCCAGGCGGAGCCCCCAATTTCCATAACGTAAAACAAACTCATGGAAATCTCCCTGGGGCTGCCTTTACACAGAACCAGGTCAGGCCTCCGTTTCCTTCTGCTGTACCTTCATCTCCAGTGCTGGGGAGTGGTGCCCCGTGTGGGTCAGACACTGGTGTGCCCCAGGCAGCAAGCTTACCCAGCCAGTCTCTCATACAGCTGTATTCTGACATCATCCCAGAAGAGAAAGGCAAAAAGAAAAGGACGCGGAAAAAGAAAAAGGACGACGATGCCGAGTCAATAAAAGCCCCATCAACTCCTCACTCAGATATCACTGCACCATCAACCCCAACCATTTCTGATGCTACCTCCACCCCCACGGTGAACACCCCCAATGAACCACGGCACCAGGATGAACAGGAGGCCGTGGAGTTAACAGGCCCCTCGACAGCCAGTGCAGGGGAGAGCCGGAGCTCCCCGGAGCTGGAGGGGAAGCTCCCCAGCAGCAGCAGCGTGTCCCAGAAACAGCCCAGTGGGAATGCAGAGGCTGAAAAGGCTAAAACAGACACACCCACCAGCATTCAAGAAGTTAAACTGGAAAGGGCAGAAACTGATCAATGCTCAGGTCAAGCTGAGCCTAAACCAGAAAATCCAAGCAGTATTAAGGTGGAGGAAGATAAGGTCACGTCACAGCCGACCTCCTCAGCCCCGAGTCCAGCACAGCCAGCTGGTGCTCCCACAGCCAAAGGGGAGTCAGGGAATGAACTGCTGAAACACCTGCTAAAAAATAAGAAGTCCTCATCTCTTCTGAATCAGAAACCAGAGAACAGCAGCAGAGCAGAAGAGGAGGCTTCTGGGGATAAAATGTTAGCAGAGAAGCAGAATCCCACTGAAGGAATGGTGAGCTTGGCACTGCTTTGGTTGCACTGTGGTCATCAGCAGTCAGAGCCTGGTTTGTGCCTTACTGTGGGCATGTGGGAAAAGGTGGGGACATAAAGCTGCCTGTACAAGGGTGGAGGAAACAGCTGTAAGGAATTTTTGCCTCTTTTCCTGCCTTTTCTCCATAGGTTGAAAAAAAGATCAAACTTTAATATGACTTTGTAGGTCAGCATATTCAGGAATCATTAAAATGCAGAAAAAAAGAGCTTTTCTATAGGAAATAATCTTTTAAAATGCCTATTATTAAGACTAAGTCAGGATTTTACAATATGATTCCTAATTCCTCACTAGTCTGTGTCTGTATAGAAAATGATGTGTCTGGGTGTCTGGCTTTCTCCTGTGCCTCCACCTGAGTCATGTGTCTGATTTATAATGTCCTTAAAAACTGACCTAAAGAAAAGTGCTTTCTGTGGAGATAGAATACACTTTATACTTAGACTTGTTGGTCATTTTATAGTAATCTTTAATCTCTGCTTTTGGGTTTTGACTGCCTACACTGTAAATTCATTCTTAAAACAAAATTTAAATGCATTTAAAATTAATAAAGGCTCATAAAAGTAAAGGTAATTGTAAGCAACAGGTAACTTAAGTAAGTATTAAAGATCCACAGTTAAAACATGTGATAGGAATATTAATGAGAATACCTGTGGTAGGGATCACAAAGAGCTGTTTAAAATAATGTATTTATTTTTTTAATTGACATTGTTTTGGCTTCCCTCTGTTGTGTTACAGAATCCCATTCTGATCTCTTTTCCCCAGCTCTGCTTCCATGGGAAGAAGGGCTTTGCAGATTCCTACTGGAAGTATTTAAGCAAGTGGTACAATCCAGAAATGTTTCACAACACTTTTTTTGTTTCTAACCTCAAAATACTTTTGTATTATATGAACTTAGACGCCTTTCTTCTGCCACCAAGTCTGTCTTTCATTAGGCCCTCATGAACATCTCTAAGGTTTCGTGCACATGTAACTTTATTTAGGAGGCATTCAAGAGAAAATGTTTCTGGCCTGTGAGTTTGTAATGATGTTTTCAGATGTCAGTGGTGTTAATGGTAGCTCATAATTCTGTCTGTAGGGACAGTTTAGCAGTTCCACCTGCCAGTAAAATACACTTTGTTATCAGTGAGATTTATTGCACTGTGCCTGTGCTTGCAGAGTTGTGCAGTAAATCAGAATGAACTGTTTATTAACGTGTCAAAAACTCTGCTGCACTTCCTTTTTTCCACCAGCAAACTGCAGGAGCCCAGATGCAGGGGGCATTTGGGTGCAGCAACAGCCAGCTGCAGAGGACAGACGTGGGACCTGAAACCAAGAAGCAGAGAAACAAACGGGCTCAGAGGACGGGGGAGAAGGCAGCTCCTCGCTCCAAGAAAAGGAAAAAAGAGGAAGAGGAGAAGCAGGCTGTTTATCCTAATGCAGATACATTCATCCAGCTGAAACAGGTAAGGGTGCAGGTGCTGCCAAAGGCAGGCCAAAGGACAGGTGGGAGAATGGATTTCTCCCAGTGAAAGTGAAGTTGATCATTAAGTTGAATTTTGAGAAAATATGAGCACTTCCACAAAACAAGGGAATTTGAAGGTCTGGGTTTACTGAATTTCAGAAGGTGGGCTGACAGGGCAAGTAGTGTCCCAGCCATGGGGTTCCTGGCAGCCTCTGGATGAGCTGGCAGAGAGCTGGAGCTGTGACTGGTGCACAGGGGACACATTCCTGAACAAACAGAGAGGCCTGTGCCTGACACAGTTTCCTGACAGTGGATAAATTCCAGTTCTTCTTTTAAACTAGAAACCACACTGCTGACTGGAGAATTGCAGTGTTCTCTGTTAACACTTCAATTAATTTCTAACCTTTTTTCTCTTTGTGCAGCAACTTTCTCTTCTGCCTTTGGTGGAACCAATAATTGGAGTGAGCTTTGCACACTTTCTCCCCTATGGCAGTGGCCAGCTAAATGGTGGAAATCGACTTGTAGGAAGTTTTGGTAGTGCTACTCTTGATGGGGCTTCAGATTACTACTCCCAGCTCATTTACAAGGTATGGTTTTAATCTGGGTTTCCATTGTGTGCTCTCTGTGGGAAGAGAAGTCCATGACATTATTACTACTACTAGAGCTCCTGCCTTTTATGCAACTAGAAGAGAAGTAATTTTCTATTGCTAGACTAGATAGTGCAGTGGAGAAAAAGTCACCATTGTTTTACTCTCTGAAAGTGGAAATCAGTTCTGGAAACTGTGTTGTTGTAAACTAATTAAAAACTACAAATAGTCTTTTAATAAATGGATGCTAAATAATGAAAATTGTAATTACAGTTTTGTGGAGCAGAAAAGACTGGATCTCAGTATTTTGCAAAGTCATTGAAAGCATTAAAGCATTTTTAATGTGAATTAAATGGGAAATAGACTTTTTCTCATTTGCCCACTAAGCCCTAACTAAGAAGCTGTGAACTCTGAATAAAATAGACTGTTTGTTGATGAGTTAATAACCCCCAGCATTTAAAATTCAGTCTCTGAGATCAGAGTGGCAATATTGGGAGAGCAGCAAGATAGTGAACAGACAGAATCAAATTTGCTGCTTGGGTAACTTAATATAAAGACTTATTAAAACCAGTGGTGTTTACTCCAGCCTTACACAGCAAGTAAGTTGAGAATGTGACCTACAGAAATAGCTGCTGTGGTCAAAAGTAAGAATTACTAACTTTGTAGGCATGACTGCAGCAACAGGAGATACTGAAGTTCTCATTTAATTTTCATTTAAAATATGGGCAGCTGAGTAAGCTGGTGAGAAGTAGCCCAGAGTGTGAACTTGCAGAGTATCTGCTGCTCTGTGGTAGCTGCTCCAGTGACAGCTCATCCTGTGCTGAACATGGGGTGGCTTCCCTTTCAGTGAAAACTGGGGAAGCTGCCGTGGTTATGGTGCTGGACAGTCACTGTGCAATAGCTCTCTCAGTCTGAAGTTGAGACCTTTGCTGAAACTGTAGGAACGCATTTGAAACTGTTCCTTGAAATGTTCTTTGTGCTTTTCTGTAAATAGTTTATCCACATCTTGTTTTGGTAATGTATTTGGTAGTGTTTACTCCTGTAAACTGTTTCTCTGATACCATTGGTGTAAGAAAAGCAATTGATGGTGTCTGTTACAGTGGAGACCTTTCTGTATTTGGTCACGGCTGCTTATCAGTGCTGCATCAGGGTGTGAAACTGACTGGGCTGCACTGTCTGGTACTGCAGCAAGGCAGGTCCTCTCCCTGTGTCGCACTGTGATTGATGGGTCTGTAATTCTGTCACTCAGCAGAACAATCTGAGCAATCCTCCCACCCCCCCGGCNCAGCAGAACAATCTGAGCAATCCTACCACCCCCCCGGCCTCTCTGCCCCCCACGCCGCCGCCCGTGCCCTGCCAGAAGCTGGTGAACGGCTTTGCCACCACCGAGGAGCTCGCTGGCAAGGCTGCAGTGCTGGGAGGCCACGATGGTGAGTGAGCCTCATCTGTGTGGGCTCTGTGGAAGGGAGTCCTCTTTGTAGCAAACTGCAAAACAGATCTGGGANGTGCAGCAACAGCCAGCTGCAGAGGACAGACGTGGGACCTGAAACCAAGAAGCAGAGAAACAAACGGGCTCAGAGGACGGGGGAGAAGGCAGCTCCTCGCTCCAAGAAAAGGAAAAAAGAGGAAGAGGAGAAGCAGGCTGTTTATCCTAATGCAGATACATTCATCCAGCTGAAACAGGTAAGGGTGCAGGTGCTGCCAAAGGCAGGCCAAAGGACAGGTGGGAGAATGGATTTCTCCCAGTGAAAGTGAAGTTGATCATTAAGTTGAATTTTGAGAAAATATGAGCACTTCCACAAAACAAGGGAATTTGAAGGTCTGGGTTTACGGAATTTCAGAAGGTGGGCTGACAGGGCAAGTAGTGTCCCAGCCATGGGGTTCCTGGCAGCCTCTGGATGAGCTGGCAGAGAGCTGGAGCTGTGACTGGTGCACAGGGGACACATTCCTGAACAAACAGAGAGGCCTGTGCCTGACACAGTTTCCTGACAGTGGATAAATTCCAGTTCTTCTTTTAAACTAGAAACCACACTGCTGACTGGAGAATTGCAGTGTTCTCTGTTAACACTTCAATTAATTTCTAACCTTTTTTCTCTTTGTGCAGCAACTTTCTCTTCTGCCTTTGGTGGAACCAATAATTGGAGTGAGCTTTGCACACTTTCTCCCCTATGGCAGTGGCCAGCTAAATGGTGGAAATCGACTTGTAGGAAGTTTTGGTAGTGCTACTCTTGATGGGGCTTCAGATTACTACTCCCAGCTCATTTACAAGGTATGGTTTTAATCTGGGTTTCCATTGTGTGCTCTCTGTGGGAAGAGAAGTCCATGACATTATTACTACTACTAGAGCTCCTGCCTTTTATGCAACTAGAAGAGAAGTAATTTTCTATTGCTAGACTAGATAGTGCAGTGGAGAAAAAGTCACCATTGTTTTACTCTCTGAAAGTGGAAATCAGTTCTGGAAACTGTGTTGTTGTAAACTAATTAAAAACTACAAATAGTCTTTTAATAAATGGATGCTAAATAATGAAAATTGTAATTACAGTTTTGTGGAGCAGAAAAGACTGGATCTCAGTATTTTGCAAAGTCATTGAAAGCATTAAAGCATTTTTAATGTGAATTAAATGGGAAATAGACTTTTTCTCATTTGCCCACTAAGCCCTAACTAAGAACCTGTGAACTCTGAATAAAATAGACTGTTTGTTGATGAGTTAATAACCCCCAGCATTTAAAATTCAGTCTCTGAGATCAGAGTGGCAATATTGGGAGAGCAGCAAGATAGTGAACAGACAGAATCAAATTTGCTGCTTGGGTAACTTAATATAAAGACTTATTAAAACCAGTGGTGTTTACTCCAGCCTTACACAGCAAGTAAGTTGAGAATGTGACCTACAGAAATAGCTGCTGTGGTCAAAAGTAAGAATTACTAACTTTGTAGGCATGACTGCAGCAACAGGAGATACTGAAGTTCTCATTTAATTTTCATTTAAAATATGGGCAGCTGAGTAAGCTGGTGAGAAGTAGCCCAGAGTGTGAACTTGCAGAGTATCTGCTGCTCTGTGGTAGCTGCTCCAGTGACAGCTCATCCTGTGCTGAACATGGGGTAGCTTCCCTTTCAGTGAAAACTGGGGAAGCTGCCGTGGTTATGGTGCTGGACAGTCACTGTGCAATAGCTCTCTCAGTCTGAAGTTGAGACCTTTGCTGAAACTGTAGGAACGCATTTGAAACTGTTCCTTGAAATGTTCTTTGTGCTTTTCTGTAAATAGTTTATCCACATCTTGTTTTGGTAATGTATTTGGTAGTGTTTACTCCTGTAAACTGTTTCTCTGATACCATTGGTGTAAGAAAAGCAATTGATGGTGTCTGTTACAGTGGAGACCTTTCTGTATTTGGTCACGGCTGCTTATCAGTGCTGCATCAGGGTGTGAAACTCTGAGTGGGCTGCACTGTCTGGTACTGCAGCAAGGCAGGTCCTCTCCCTGTGTTGCACTGTGATTGATGGGTCTGTAATTCTGTCACTCAGCAGAACAATCTGAGCAATCCTCCCACCCCCCCGGCCTCTCTGCCCCCCACGCCGCCGCCCGTGCCCTGCCAGAAGCTGGTGAACGGCTTTGCCACCACCGAGGAGCTCGCTGGCAAGGCTGCAGTGCTGGGAGGCCACGATGGTGAGTGAGCCTCATCTGTGTGGGCTCTGTGGAAGGGAGTCCTCTTTGTAGCAAACTGCAAAACAGATCTGGGATCACACAATATCCTGGGCTGGGAGGGACCCGCAGGGATCATCGGGTCCAGCTCCTGCACACGACGTCCCCGAGAGTCACAGCCTGTGCCTGAGAGTGTTGTCCAAACACTTGAGCTGTCAGGCTGCCCTGGGGAGTCTGTTCAGTGCCCAACCACCTCTGGGGGAAAAACCTGAATATCCAACCCAAACCTCCCCTGACACTACTTCAGGCCATTCCCTTGGATCCCTTCACTGGTCACAGAGAGAAGATACCAGTGCCTGCCCCTCTCTTCCCCTTGTGAGGAAGCTGGAGGCTGCTTTGAGGTCTCCTCCAGTTGCAATACTCCTTTTTCAGTTGCAATACTCCTTTATAAAAACACAATGCCCACATTTTCTAAGGTTTTAATCATTACTATCCATCAATATTTTACACCAGTATAATGTCAGATGTCGGTGCCTTTTCCGTGTTCCCTTTCAAAAACGTGTTGATAGCTACAAATGAAAAATAAAACTTCAAAATCAGTTTCTTTGGGTCCAGTACAAATGACTGACCAGTTAGTTGAGTGAGCTTAAAGCCATCTATCCAAAATCATGCACATGATGTATTTTCTGAGGCTTACAATTTGGCTTACAATTAAAATTGCTTTCTGTTATTTGTACTGCCTCTTTGTAAAAACTACTCAGTGATTAAAATCCCTTTTTCACGCCCCTTTTCCTTTGTTGTTACAAAATTGTTGATATTTGTAGTTTTGTGGGTTTTTTAAGGGAAACAAACATCCTCTCATAGTGGCAGAAGGCACACTCAGAAGCCTTTCAAGCCCTGCTTGCTCAAAGTTTGCAGGTTTCTGTAAAGATGGAGAATTATCATGAATGGTCACCATCTTTTTGAACTCCCAAGTGGCTGAGAGTGGTGTCACCATTGGGGCCCACCCACAGCCAGCAGACAGGATGTCTGTCACTGACAGAGCTGTCCAGATGTCTCATTGTGCTCTGCCTTTCTGCTTTCAGTTACCAAAGCTCTGGGGCCAAAGCAGTTCCAGTTGCCTTTCAGACCACAAGATGATTTATTAGCCAGAGCAATGGCTCAGGGCCCTAAAACGGTGGATGTTCCAGCTTCACTTCCCACACCACCTCACAACAACCAGGAGGAGCTAAGGTGGGTTTTCCTTGACATCTTGAAAAGGTATTTGGAGCAGATTCTGGGATCTTTCAGTAGATGTGACTGTGAAGGTGTGAAGAAACAAAATCCATTGTGCACAGCCACACAGTGCAGAGAATGGAATGGGATCATTTTAACTCCTAACATCCTATGTGTAGAGAGCAGCATAGTGAAATAGGTGATTCCTGTCCTTGCTAGACTTGAGCAGGTGGAAGTGGAAGAAGTGGAAGAAAATGACACAAATGGATGTTTTTTCCTGGAGCTTTATGGTGCTGTAGTGACAGGTGGCTGCTGTGCCAGCAGCAGGACTGTGCAAGAGCCAGCCTGAAACTGCACAGCTCCACTGAGTTTGCCAGGTGAGAAACACTGGCTGGAACATGAGGCTCCCTACAAAGATCTTCCCTTTTGCCTCCCTTCACTTGCCCACTAAAATATGGGTGTCTGAAGCTTCTGTGTGGACAAAGGCCAGACAGTTTAAATAAAACAGTTTAAATATTAAATGCTTATTTTTCACACAGGTATATAGAGCCATGGGGAATAGAGGGGTTTGGCCTTGTTAGTGTCTCTGTTTTTCTTCATGGATCTTTCCCAAGAAACAGAATCTGTGTGCAGTGGAATGTGAGATACCCAGAAGTGATGGCCAAACACCAACTTGTGTTCTGTGACCAGCAGCAAGAAGAAAGTTCAGTTCAGCTCCCTGTCTGTTTATAACTTCGGCTTACCAAAAGTTGAGTCCATTTCCAAACCAGCTTTTTTGGGTTTTGTTCCAGGGTTCAAGATCACTGTGAGGACAGGGACACTCCTGACAGCTTTGTTCCTTCTTCCTCTCCTGAAAGCGTGGTGGGAATGGAAATCAGTCGCTACCCAGACTTGTCAGTCGTCAAGGAGGAGAACCCAGAGCCTGTCCCATCCCCCATCATTCCCATCCTACCCAGCAGCACTGGGAAAGGTGAGACTGCAGCAGAGGGAACACTGGCAACCAGCATTGGTTTTTGCTGTATTCCCATATGTGTAAGATTAACCTGCTGCATTTTGTTTTATTTTCAGGTTCAGAAGCCAAAAGGAATTACATAAAATCAGAACCTGGTTCAGGAGCATTACCTGGTTCTGGCTTCTTTGCCTCCCAGCTTGGACCATCCCAGAATGGTCCTAAATCTGGCCTTATCTCTGTAGCAATTACTTTACATCCCACAGCTGCTGAGGTAAAAGAAATAAGCCTATATTACATAAATAAAGTACAACAGCAGTTAATATGTTTTATAAAAAGTGATTCTGGTAGGGTTACAGTGCAGTAATGCACCTGTTGCAGTCTTCTACTAATTTGTATTTCAGCTGTCTGAGCTGCCTGTGTTTTTGTTACTGTTTGTAGAACATCAGTAGTGTTGTAGCAGCATTCTCCAACCTGCTCCACGTCAGAATTCCCAACAGTTACGAGGTCAGCAATGCTCCAGACATCCCCTCCTCCATGGCAGCCAGCAACAGTCACAGGGGGAACCCTGCTATGGAGTACAGGCAGCACTTGCTGCTGCAAGGTCCTCAGGCAGCATCCATGGGAGCTGCCAGGATCGTGGGGTCCTATGGACTGAAGCCCAATGTGCCATTCCCTGCCAACAGCAATGGTGAGTGGGTGTTCACTTCTCTGTGTTCAGTGCCAGAATTTGAACTGACTATTGATGCATTTCAGCCTCAAAAATTCATGCTCTAGAATTCAGCAATTGATTCTTGTTCCAAACAGTGCTTTTGTCTTCTTACATGATCATGTGGTGCTGCTCCTGGTTTCAGCCATAACTTAGTAGTTCTCATCCATCTCTGATTATCTGTCTACATCCCTGTCAGTGAGGCATTTCTCCCATAGTTCCTAACATTATTACAGTTTTTTGTCCAGTCTGACTTTAAATCCATCATTCAGAAAGATTGTCCCCATGCTGGAATGCTTGTCGTGGTTGTTTGAGCTTGTATTCCCCTGTTGGTTTATTTTCTCATTTTTTAGACAAGAATGTATTTTTACCTTGATTGCAGGTGATTTAGGTCTGACTGACACAATTTCCCCATCAGGTCAAAGTTTAAAGCTCTCCTTCCATTCTCTGTCCAGGAGGATGCTGCTCCTCCAGACCAGTGAAGAATACTGTGACCTCTCTTAAAGTGGCTTTAATGTGATACAGCTCTAACAGATGATCTGTCCCCAGGTCTGGCTGGCTACAAGGATCACAGCCAGAACATGGCAGAAGGCTCAGCACTGAGGCCTCGCTGGTGCTCTCACTGCAAGGTGGTGGTTCTGGGCAGTGGGGTGAGGAAATCCTTCAAAGACCTGCCCTTCCTCAAACAGGTCAGTACTGAAGGGCCCAGGGCAGGGCCCTGCCCTCAGCTGGGGCTCCTTGGATGTGACAGGGATGGCACAAAGTCTTGCTTGTCCTGCCACACGAGGGCACTTCAGCTTCCTGTGCAGTCCCCTTCAGTGTGTCCTAAGTCAGGATGGGACATTCAGGCACATTTGTAGTACAACTGAAAAATGTCAAAGCTGGTACTGATGCAAAATGAATTCCAGTCCATTCCATAAAATAGGTCCCATCTATGGCAGTTCCCAAAGTTCTGCTGCAAACCTC
This sequence comes from Climacteris rufus, assembly GCA_013398175.1. NCBI lineage: Eukaryota > Metazoa > Chordata > Aves > Passeriformes > Climacteridae > Climacteris > Climacteris rufus. The sequence continues at coordinate 304,237 of VZRZ01007432.1, read as the reverse complement.
CTTCCCTGAGGTTCAGGGACCTTAATTCAGAAAGCTCATTTGTGGGGCAGCCACGTTGCTGTGCCAGGAGTTACTGTAAGAGCAGGAGTACCTGCACTCTCTTGGGGCAGGAAGCAGATTCACTCACAATCTCTTGTTCTTACACTGGGAACTGTCACTCCTTCAGAAAGTGCTGCTGCTCCTCAATGACAAGGAGATAACTGTGCCACAAAGGCACAGTCAGAACTTGCACAGAGTAAAGGGTTCATGCAGGCAGGAATGCACTGAATTCCCAGTAAGGTTTTGCAGATGGATCAGTAGATAAAACAGTGTGATCTGGCTTTGATTAGGCTGAAATGAGACATTCTTTTGCCTTCTAAAGATAAAAGAAAATGGATATTGCTTTGCAGGAGTGGCTATGGAGCAGATGGGTGTAGAATGCTTTATTTTGATTGTTAAACTCCTGTGAAAGGCAGGAAATGCTGGGGAACAAGGGTGTAGGTGGTGGTAACGTTAGATCTGTCAAATAATCAAGTATTTATATCACAGCATTGCTCATTATTTCACAAATGTTCTACAAATAAAAGAGTTTCATTACTCTTAGGATGTGAAGAATGGTATTAAAATGCACTTCTGATACTCTTCTGTGTTTGATTCACAGGATTCCCAAGAAGGCTCAGATAAAATGAAGGACATTGTATTTTGTAGCAACAACTGCTTTGTTCTTTATTCAGCAGCTGTGCAAGCAAAAACCTCAGAGAACAAAGTGAGTATCAAACACTGGCAGACCCAAGTGAGCTGAAATTATTGCAGCAATTTGTTGGAGAACAGAAAGGGGGAGAGGGGAAAGTTTGCACTTCATTTGAGAGGTTTATAAATTAATGCTCTATAGTCAGACATTGAGATTCTGAACTAGCAATGTGTAGTAAAAATCATATTTGCAGAACTTTGTGTCTGACAGATCCGTGGCAGGAAAGCCACCACCTTTGACTGCCCTGCCAGGCTTTGAAGATGCAGTCTCAAAAAATCATTCAGGTTCTCTGGGGCATTGTACACAACTGCAGACACATCTTTAAGGGTTATATTCTGCATTTGGATTTGGCTTATACAGTAAAAAAAAAAATCACAACTATGAAAATAATAATTGAGCAGCAAGTTTGCCAAAGGAGTTTCATTTGTTCAGTGTAACTGGGAAAATCCACTCCTGTTCTGTGACTTCATTAGGGCAAAGCTGCCATTTTAAAGAACTGATTACCGAAACATCAGTAAGGAGCCTAAGAGGTGACAGTGACCAGGAAAAAGAGGTTCTGATTACTAAAGAAGGACATTTTAAGAAGTTTATTCAGGTGAAAAGACCATGGAATTTTCTCAGGTGGTGCTGAATATTCTGCTGTAGTTCTCTGCCTACAGACACTGCCAGGGGACACTGAGAGAAACTCCACACAAGGCATCATTTCTTGCTGTGTCCAGGGTCATTCAGTGTCAGAGGAAGGTGAACTTCAATTTATCTGATAATTTAATCATTAAAAGTGAAATATCTTCACTCGTGACTAAATGATCCTGCTGAGTTTATTGTCTCACAGTTAAAATTTTTTGAGTAGTTCTTTTGACTAATTTGTTTTCTGCTTTTTCTAGATCAAATGTAGCTTTTTTCCCTAAACCATTGGACAGAACAGGCCATGTCCTTCAAACCTCACCTAATCAATGTGTTCTCACAGTCCTGTATAGACTGTATAGTTTGCAGCCTTCCTTCAAGTGCATCCTGCTTACTTTTTCAGAAGAAATTAAATTAAAACCCCACAACCCTGGAGAAGATAACTGTACATCCACATCCTTTTAGTGTCCCGTGTAGCTCATTTTCAGTTGTGTTTAAACAGGGTAACATTCCTCTACAAGTGCATCAGTGTGTACATAATTAAGATAATTAAATGTCATGTTCAGCCTCTTGATCCTTTAATTTACTCTTTCAAGATTAATCACACAAACCACATTAAGCACTTCATAAGCTAAACTTCCTTTGTTGTTTTGTCTCCTTGTTTTTTCTTTTTTAAACAAATCTCTGCAGGTATAATTCTTGTTTACTGTGACTGCATAGTTTGAATCCTTGAGGTGTATCTAATCTAGAGCCTGCAGGAATTTCCTCCTCACTTGTTTCCAGGAAAAAAATGTGTGGTGTTAGTTCTAAATTTTCTGCTTCTACCAAACACCAGATTTTTTATGCTTTAAATTAGTTCTGTGACTCACATTGTGAGGTTACTTTGTGCTGTAACAAAACTTTCTAAGAATCCCTAAGAACTAAATCTGCCAGGCAGCTCACCAAGGGCAGCTGAGGAGTTCTGCATTCAAAAACTGGACAAAGGATTTTTAGTGTTTCCTCCTGCGTGTTAAAGGCACCACATCCTAGGTGGGCTGGGAGAATTTCCTGCTCCGTGTCCCAGCACAAGCTGTGGTAACATGGATCAGGATCATTTCCATCTTCCTCTGTTGCTGCATCTTGATTTCAGGCATTTGGAGAAGCCTCCCCCATACTGAGCTGCCCATGTTTTTCAGGTTACATTTAATGATTAACAAGTTGGGGACTTTTTTCTCAAAGACTTTTCTGTTGATTATCAGGAATCGGTCCCATCCCTGCCGCAGTCGCCGATGAAGGAGAGGCCACCCAAAGCATTCCATCAGTACAGCAACAACATCTCCACTCTGGATGTCCACTGTCTGCCTCAGCTGCAGGAAAAGGTTTCTCCACCCTCCTCACCCCCCATCATGTTCCCCCCAGCCTTCGAGGCGGCCAAGGTCGAGGCGAAACCGGACGAGCTGAAGGTAACGGTGAAACTCAAGCCCAGGTTAAAAGCAATACACAGCAGTCTGGAGGACTGCCGGCCTCCCAGTAAGAAATGGAAAGGGATGAAATGGAAAAAGTGGAGCATTCAGATTGTGATTCCTAAAGGATCATTCAAACCTCCTTGTGAAGAAGAAATAGATGAATTCCTTAAAAAATTGGGCACGACCCTTAAACCAGACCCTGTGCCTAAAGACTACAGGAAATGTTGCTTCTGTCACGAGGAAGGGGACGGATTAACTGATGGACCAGCAAGGCTTCTTAACCTGGATTTAGACCTTTGGGTCCATTTGAACTGTGCTCTTTGGTCTACTGAAGTCTACGAGACGCAAGCTGGTGCCTTAATAAACGTGGAACTCGCCCTGCGGAGAGGCTTGCAGATGAAATGCATGTTCTGTCACAAAATGGGTGCCACCAGCGGTTGCCACAGGTTAAGGTGCACCAATATTTATCACTTTACCTGTGCCATTAAAGCACAATGCATGTTCTTCAAAGACAAGACCATGCTTTGCCCCATGCACAAACCAAAGGGAACTCACGAGCAGGAGCTCAGTTACTTCGCGGTGTTCAGGAGGGTGTACGTGCAGCGCGACGAGGTGCGGCAGATCGCCAGCATCGTGCAGCGCGGCGAGCGCGACCACACCTTCCGCGTGGGCAGCCTCATCTTCCACGCCGTGGGGCAGCTGCTGCCGCAGCAGATGCAGGCCTTCCACTCCTCCAAAGCCCTGTTCCCCGTGGGCTACGAGGCCAGCCGGCTGTACTGGAGCATGCGCTACGCCAACAGGCGCTGCCGCTACCTCTGCTCCATCGAGGAGAAGGACGGGCTCCCGCTCTTCGTCATCAAGGTGCTGGAGCAGGGCCACGAGGATCTGGTCCTTACTGACACAACACCTAAAGGTAAATGTTGTGAACTGAGCTCATGACTTCTGTAGGTTTGCTGTTTTCTCTGTTACTATCAATACCTGTGGTACAATACCTGTTTGAAACAACTGTTGTAGACGTGGTTCTAACGTGATGCTTGTAGTGGGCTTCCATTTTTAATATTGTGCTGTGCTGACTGAGGACACCTCTGAACATATTGTATAAGCTGCAGATGAGAAGAATTGTTCCCAGTCCACAGAGAAGACCCAAGATTGAGTATTGAAAATACATTAAAGCAGTGGGAATGCCAGTGCAGGTTTCCTCTCATGAACAATGACTTTGTTTAAACACAGAGCCATTGCTCAGGTACCTTCAGATCAGCTGGGCTCAAGTTAGAGAGCTCTAAAAACAGCTGAGTGACCACTCAGGGTCGGTGGTGTTTCTGGCAGGGTGAAGAATACATTGGACCATAAATGTGTGGGCAGGTCTTGGAAAAAAACTCATGGATGTGCTTGGGGCCTGCAACGCTCCGGGTCTGAACACCTTTGTGCTGTGGGTGTTGGCACCCACAGCCCTGCTCTGTCTGGTCAGAGCAGTGCCAGGGAATTGTACTGACTGCAGTCAGTCAGTGGAAATAGAATATGTGGTGTATTTTCAGGAAATTGTGCTTCCACAGGATTTCTCAAAGAGAACCTGTCCATGTTCTTGTTGGCAGAGGACTGAAGGTTTCCATGCTGAGAACAGTGCAAAGCTTCATTTTTGAGAATCAAGGGTGCAGAACAAATGGTGGGATTGTTTGGGGTTTGTTAAATCCTGAAAATTAGCAACTCACCAAATCATTCTCCACTTCTTACACCCTGGCCTTTTTGTGTAGCCCACCTAAGACAAAAGCTTTAGTACTGGGTTCTGGTTCCCGTATCCTCAGGCATTTGTTTTAAAACCAAGTGCAGTAGCGTTTTATATTTTTGATCACTGTAATTCTCTCCCAATGATTGTGTAGGTGTGTGGGATAAAATCTTGGAGCCCGTTGCTTCTGTTAGAAAAGAATCTGAAATGCTGCAGCTGTTCCCCGGCTATCTGAAGGGTGAAGACCTCTTTGGTTTGACAGTCTCTGCAGTGGCCAGGATTGCAGAATCGGTGAGTTCACCGCCCCACCTCTCGCTGGATCATCCCAGTTGTTGGACAGACACAAGAAGGGGAACAGAGAGAAGTGTGGAGAAGTGAATACTGTGTTCCAGATGTAATTATTTGTATTTTTTTTCTTTCTCTCTCTCTTTTTTTTGCAGCTGCCAGGGGTTGAGGCCTGCGAGAACTACACTTTCCGCTATGGCCGAAACCCCTTAATGGAACTTCCTCTTGCCATCAACCCCACGGGCTGTGCCCGTGCCGAGCCTAAAATGAGTACCCATGTCAAGAGGTTTGTGTTAAGGTATTTTGTTTTAATTTCACATAGTACAGCCCAGGGTTTATAGGCTGCTTTAGGGTTATTTGTGCTTTCGTCTGCTGCTTACAAACCCTGTCGTCCTTGGCTGTGAATGTGCATGCCCCGGTCAGAGGAACTGCTTTGTGTCTCCGCTAGCTGGCTTTCAGTGTCTGTACGTCTGACAGGATTTTGAATGGGTTTTGTGGCTCTTTTCAGAGGAATCTTCAGTTTTCCTTGTATTCTTTCCTGTTACATGCCCAACCCCTACAGGCCTCACACCTTGAACAGCACCAGCACATCGAAGTCCTTTCAGAGCACAGTCACGGGGGAGCTGAACGCGCCTTACAGCAAACAGTTCGTCCATTCCAAGTCCTCTCAGTACCGCAAGATGAAAACCGAGTGGAAATCCAACGTGTACCTGGCTCGCTCTCGCATCCAGGTCAGTCCACCCCTGCACAAAATGCATCTTCAGTTTTTTGAATTCCATTTAGATCTCTTTTGCATTTTAAATTGTTTAAATTCTGCAGTTTATATATAAATATTTGTATGAACTTAGATTAAAATGTGAAAACTAAACCTATTGCAAAATTCCTTCATCCCAAACTTGGCGAGTTTTACGCAGCAAATCAATTCCACAGCTTTACATTAAGCAAAATTTCTTTCTGATTGTTGTAAATACCTTAAAAATTCATTTGTTACAGTCATCCAGAAAAAAAGGTTTTTTGAAGTTCTGGGCTGGGTTTTTATTTTTTGCCCTATTTCTCAAAACCTTTATAATACTTACTAAAAATACAAATACACAGTGGAAGCATGAGATGCTCAGGCCAAGCTGATGGAAGTGGTACAGGACCAGCAGGAAGAGCTCAATACTTGTTTGCTTTCATAATGTTATGAAACCCATTTATTCATGTGATGCTGCTGGTTTGCTCCACGGACTGTTTTGGAAAAGCTCTGTCACTCATCTCACTGTGTGTGGACATGGTTGTTGTTTATTCCAGGTTGGACCTCACGGAGCTGCTGGATTCCTCTCAGGTTTCTCTGGTCTAGCAAGACCCACTTTATTTCTCAATGAATTTATAACCTTTACACAGTCAGGTGTCAGAGGGGTAAGAGCAGCTTTCTCACCGAGACAGCAGCCAAAGTTCTCTTGGATCTCAGCAGTGTCGGGCTGGGTTCTGCATCTGGGCTGTTCCAGCACCAATTCCTCATCAGTGCTGCTTCCCTCTCTCCAAGTAGTTCCCTTCCACTGCAGCTTTGGGGCAGGGTGAGGAACAAAGTGTGAGGGTGAAGCTGTGCCAGAGCTCTGAGTCTCAGTGTACTTTCTGTAGGGCCTGGGCTTGTATGCTGCTCGAGACATTGAAAAGCACACAATGGTCATTGAATACATCGGCACCATTATCCGCAACGAGGTCGCCAACAGGAAGGAGAAGCTCTATGAATCTCAGGTAGGGGCTGTTTGCTCATTCTCTCTTTCTCCTTCCCCATTCAGAAATTCATAGAACAAAACAAATGCTGTCCTGGTTGATGAGTTCAGGTTCCCTGATGAATTCAGCTCCCCTGATTAGTTTGCTGCTGTGCTAGAAATGCAATAGGCTAAAAATGCAACCCAAGGAACCGAGTGGTTATCAGAGTGGTTCAGTGTTTAATAAATCTCACAGCACCCTGGGCAGGTAGGGAGGACACATCCTCTGTCCTGGAGGACGCAGCTCTGGGAGAGGTGTCAGGAGCTCAGGTTTTAATGGGAACTTCTTAAATTTAAACTCACTGCCTTTGTGTGCCTTGCTGGCACTGTAACAGTTTGTGCCTGTGTGTGAAGCACTCGAATACCCCAGATGAAAGGCAGTATGGAAACTGTCAGGGAAACACAGATTGGCCAGAGGTTTGTGTTTCTGGCCCATCATCCCTCCCAACCCCGTGGTGAAAGGGGCAGGACAAGGCAGTGCTTTCCCAGTGAGCCAGTGGGCAGTGCCTGAATGAGGAGGGCACTTGGAGCTGGCCTGTTGTTGGTTCATCACTGACAATGAAACAAAAGCTCAGCAGACTCCTTGTTCCCTCTGTTTGCAGAACCGTGGTGTGTACATGTTCCGCATTGACAACGACCACGTCATCGACGCCACCCTGACGGGAGGCCCTGCAAGGTGGGTGGGCCTGCCTGAGCCCTGACCCCCTCCTGGGGCATCACCTGCCTTGGCCTGGGGCTCCTGGCGGCTCTGAGCTTGGGGGGTTCATTCTCTGAGCTGGTACATTCAGTCTCCAAACTGTCCCACTGAAAAAATGTCTTCTCTTCCGTCAGCTTTGCTCATCTTCCAGTTAATGTTTCATGGCAGCTTTGAAGAAAGAATGGAATTTTTTTGATACTTGATTTTTTTTTGATACTTGGGTTTTTTTGACACTCGATTTTTTTGACATTTTCTAGGTAGAGAAACAAGTACAGAGTAATATAAGTGGAAAGGTGGTGATCCCGTGGAGCTAAGGCCATCCTGAGGTTTGGTTCAGGTTTGCCTCAAGGGCCGTGTTTTCCTTGGAGGTTTCACCTGTCCCTCTTTTCCCACAGGTACATCAACCACTCGTGTGCGCCCAACTGCGTGGCTGAGGTGGTCACTTTTGAGAGAGGACACAAAATTATCATCAGCTCCAGCAGAAGAATCCAGAAGGGGGAGGAGGTAGGGCAGGTTCAGGCTTTACACCCCTCTTGCCTCGTGCATCCATTCCCAGACACTTGCAGGATTTCTGGCCGGTGGCACAGCTTGTTTGTGCTGGGGGAGGGGACATTTCCCTTCCCTCTTCCCTTTAAAACCGTGCCAGCCCCTCACAGTGCAGCCTCTGCTGTGCTTTGCTGTTCAGTCTGCAGCTACAGGGAAGGCTGTGGCAACTCCCAGCTGCTCCATAACCACTCTCCTGCCTCTCCTTGCAGCTTTGCTATGACTACAAGTTCGATTTTGAAGATGACCAGCACAAGATTCCATGTCACTGTGGAGCTGTAAACTGCCGAAAGTGGATGAACTAAGAATGCATTCCTTGCTGTCTTTGGGGGTTGCTTGTCCCTAGGAAGAAGTGATTCACATTTTGATTTTGTCGACACAAAATTGTTGCCTTTTTGAAGGGGAAGAAAAAAAAAAAATCACTTCTGGAAGTACAGATTTCTACACGAGTATTTAAAAAAAAAAAAAAAAAGAAAAAAAAAAGGAAGAATAACCCACAAACCACGAAGCACCAGAAGCACGGCGGCAAAATCGGAAGCTGACTTTCCAGACACGTGGAGGTGAAACTGAGTTAACAGAATGGTCCAGCACTTTTGTTTTTGAGCTCACTGAGGAGAAACTGATTAACTTGGGCAAAGAACCGCTGGCTGACCTGCAGGAGGGCAGGGGGCCACTTTGAATGTAAGACTGAAATCACCAGCGAAAGGGAGAAGTCCAAAGTGCTGGCCACAGCCTTATTTGATAAAGGGGCAGGCCCTCTAATTAAAGAAAAAAAAGTTTTAAATAAAAGTAGACACCACTGAACAAGGAATGTACTGAAACGACTTCCTTAGGGATAGAGCTAAGGGAAAAAATAACTTGCACTAAAATACATTTAAATACTTGATTCCATGAGTCAGTTTATTGTAGTTTTTGATTTCTGTAAAATAAGAGAACCTTTTTGTATTTATTATTGAATAAGTGAATGAAGCTATTTTTAAAAAGAAAGTTAGAAGAAAGCCAAGCTGCTGCTGTTACCTGCAGAACTAACAAACTCTGTTACTTTGTATAAAAGTGTAAATATTTTGAGAAAAAAAAAATACAGTATAAAAATAGTTATTGACCAAATGCTACCAGACTCTGCAGCAGTTGGGGTGCTCACTCTCCAGCGTCGATAGGGATGTCACAATATGATCTCCTGTGCTCACAGACAAGAGATTCCCAGTCCAGAATAACCAAAATCTCAGTTTAAAGAGAGGGGGTTTTGTATGTTTCAAGCAGTCTCAACTGTGGTCTTATGAGAATTTTTTTTAAGCAAACCTTAAGCCTGGTAAGGGCGTGTATAGTACAACTCTGACTTTTGTAGATGTTGGGGTAATTTAGATTAATTTTATTTGTATTATATTGTTGCATCCCTATTTCTTAAGTCAGGTTTTTTTGTGCTTACGATTTGTGATAACTGTGAATAACTGCTCAAACCACCCAAAAGAGAGGCTGGACATGTTTTTTTTTCTTTCTTCAGCAAAAGTAGTCAAGGATTAGGTGACTGTTCAGCCCACATTAAATCATGTAAACAGCATAGAATCAGTTGGAGCTTCAGTCTGATGCTATAGCCTTCTTAAAAGGAAAACACGGAAAAAAAATTAGGTGTAATGTGCTTGCAGCTGCAGGACTCTGGCAATAGGGTTTTGGAAAATGTAATTTAAAGATGTGTTTGTATGGATTGTTTTTGTTTACATTTCTTTAAAAAAAATAAACACTGTTTTGTGTTTGCTTGTAGAAATTTAATCAGCATTTTGAACCAGGTTAGCTTTTTATTTTGTACTTAAAATTCTGGTACTGACACTTCACAGGCTAAATATAAAAAAAAAAAATGAAGTTTTTTTTTTGTGTGCACAATTAAAGTGGACTGTAAACTGTTGGTATATTCAGTAATACAGTTCTGAACTTGTAATGTATATGGCATGATGTATTTTTATCTTACAGAATAAATCAATTGTATATATTTTTCTCTTGATAAATAGCTGTATTAAATTGTTTCTTGAATATTTTTCTTCTCTTGTACAATATTCCAACATCCTACCAGTATTTGTCCTACAGTTTTTTCTGTTCTGTATAATAGTATCTAATGTTGGCAAAAAAAATACAAAAACAACACAAAAAAAAGATTTTTTTGAAGTTATACAGAGTGTTATGGGTTTTGGAATTTGTGGAAACAGATTTAGAAGATCAGCATTTACGAATAAAAATATTTTACATCTATAAAGTTCATCCTCCTGTTGTCATTTGAGGTGTCTGCTTTCTGCTCCTTCCAGGATTTCTCCACCAGCAGGAAGCATTTGCCTTTGCCAGTGCAGGCTGCACCCAAAATTTCACAGTGGGTGCCACATCCTCATCTCCCTCCAGCACTTTTAACACTCCCACCCTCCCAAGGCTCCCCCCCTGCAGGAGAGGGAGCGAGCAAAGGACTGAGTGGGGTTAAAGCTGCTGCTGCTGCTCTGACACTGCCTGGCACCAGAGGCATTCCCAGCAAGAGCTCAGCTCAGGTTAAGGCTAAAAAAAGGCTCCAGGACTTACAGGGAGCAGAGGGAAGCAGCCAGGCCAGAGCTGTTCCCTGCTGGAGGCTGCTCCTCTGCCAGCCTCGGCCACCATCCCCTGCAGGAGGCAGGCAGGAGGAGGTGCTTGACACAGGGGCTTAAACGTGAGCCCCAGGCACAGTTTGTGTCTTCACAAATAATAAATTCTCAGCATGACAACGAGCTGAGTGTTGTGGCAGTGTCCACCCTGGGATGAGGCTTTTCCTTCTGTGTTCCCTGTTCAGCAAAGCCCCCAATGCTCACTCAGTACCACAACCGTGGATTTCCCCTGGCCCTGGGCAGCCCATGCAGGGCCCAGCTGGGAGCAGGCAGGAACAGGCACCTGGATGTGCCCAGGGCTGGATGTGCCAGCAGGGATCTCTGCCCCTCACTGGGGCAGGGCCTGGCTGTGTGGCTGCAGCAGCTCTGGCTGCAGCAGGAATTCCCTGCAGGAACAACAGACACTGCCCAGAACTCCCCCACCTCCGTGGATCCTGGAAACCAGCACCACTCCCAGGGACAGCAGCCTCCCATCTCCCCCCCAGGAGCAAAAAAGCAAAAATTCTCTGTGACAACACTCAGACTATAAATAAAGCAAGCTGCTGCTCTGCCTGTCTGAGGATTTGTTTGGGTTTGCTGGGGGTTTTTTTACTATTTTTAAATGGCTCCTGCACAATGTGGCTGCCAGCACAACTGTCCCAGGGAAGCCCTGCACAGAGCTGAGCAGCTGTGGCAGCACCTGCTGCAGGCAGGGCTCAGCAGACGAGGTGTAAATGAAGCTGCAGCCCCTCCTTCACCCTGCAAGGGCTGCAATTCCACACACAGCAACCAGGCAGGCTAAGCCTGCTGCCACTGCAAGGGTTCAGCTGATGTGACCCTGCTCCAGCCCTGCCCTGCCCTACAGGAGCTGCCTGGGAACTGATGTCACACTCCAGCTGCCCCTGAGCAAGGCACTGCACAGGCTCAGCTGTCCAAGGGGGCTGGGGTTGGTTTTAGAGGCTTTGCTTGGTAGGAAGGAACTTGGCTGGTCTAAATTATTCCCATTGTAATGCTGGAAGAACTTCCACTTCAGCCCAGTGGTCTGGTTTGCCATTAAACCCTCTTACCTGCTTCTCCCTGGCCCTGACTCGCTCCCTCCAGGACCAAGAGAGAAGGCAAAGCAGCTGCCCTGGGGCCAGGCCCCTCTTACCTCTTGCTCTTCTCCTCCCAGGTGCAGGCCCTGGCAGGCAGCTGAAGGACGAAACAACGTCTGGCACAAGTGAATCTCCTCTCTACAGGAACATGTAGGTCTGCAGTTACTCCAACATCATCAATATTTGCCTCATGCTGCCCAAAATATCAGTAACTGGACGCTGGAGTATCTGTGCAGCTGGAAAATATATAAGGGCAAAGCTGGCCTGGCACTTCTGAGGTCCAAACTGCACCTTCCCAGGGCAGGCAGGCACTGTGGAGCAGGGAACAAGGCCAAGGAAAAAGACATGCTAAAAAAAAATACTCTGGGTAAGAGCAGCTTTTCTCTTCTGCAGGAGCTTCCACACACTGAAACCATCCAGGGCTGAGGCAGGAAGTCAAAGAATGGTAAATAGTAAAATAAAACAGAAAAGTGGAGAAAAAAACCATTATCTGTCAAACCCTCCAAGATGTGAGGAAGGGAGAAAGGGAGTGAAAACAAGGGAAGACCCAGCATCAGTTTGCATCAGTGTCTAAGCTGGTGCTTTCTGGTCCAACAGCTACAAAGATTAAGGCCAAAAGAGTAATAAAAAAATGGTACTTTATTTTAAATGCAGCTACTGTCATGAGTCATCAAAATAGAATTTGCAATAGTTACTTTGTTTTAAATACGAGGTGACGAATGACAGCAAAGAATTTAAACTACATGAAATGTCCTAAAATTGTAAATTAAAAACTAAATTTAAATATTACAAATGACAATTTTCAGAAGATAAAAGGGAACAAAAATACTTTCCAGAAAAAGTAAAATAATTTGGCCAGTAAACCCATACTAGAAACGAAAATTATTGAGATACTGCACATGAAATAGTTGAGGAGGAATCCTTTCTGTCACTGTCATTTAAAAGATCCACAGAGCTGAAATCTCACCATTTCAATTACACTGTGCTAACGATCTCTCTTACTTAAAACCAGTCCAATAATCCAGGATCCTCCAAGGAACCGACGATCAATTGCACTTCCACTGTTCTGCAGAGGGGCTGCTGCTCTCGGGGTGTGACAGGGACCGGGCACCGCCGGCTCCTTCCACGCTCAGCTCTTCGGGGCAGGGCATCTCCAGCGCCTCCTGGCCGGGGCTGCAGCAGCCAGGCCTCCGCCCAAAGCCCTCCAGAACGACCTCAGACGGCGGCTGCCGGGGAAGCAGGGCTCGGCTGAGCTCTCCTCAGCCCCTCCTCGCTGCCTCAGCTCTGGAAGTGCCACTGCTGGGCCAGGGACCCGTCGCAGATGGCCACGGTCACGTAGCCCTTGTGGCTCAGCGGCTCCGCCACCTTCAGGCACTGCCCCACCGACACCTGGTACAGGCGGTTGTTCTTCTAGAGCACACAGACACACGGCATTTATTTATTCGCTCCGACTTCTGCTCTCCGTCGGCAAACTGCAGCTGAAAGCGATGCCCGAGGGGAGGGGATGCTCCTTCCTGACAGAGCAGCCTTTCAGCAGCCTCCCTGACACACCAGACCCACAGCAGCAGCGGCAGAGCACAGCACACCCCCGACCACACCCAGACTGTGAAACAAAGGCTCTCACGGCCTTACAGGCACCCGGTTGGGATTTTGTTCATACCACAGTCTCTTAGTGAGGTGGAGGAAAGATCAAACACCCCCAGCACTCCCAAAGAGAGCCCACAGGGCTGTAGCAGAGCACAGCCAGGCCATAGAAGCCTACAATGGTTTGGGTTGGAAAGGACCTTAAAGATCATCCAGTTCCAACCCCCTGCCATGGGCAGGGATACCTTGCACTAGACCAGGTTGCTCCAAGCCCCATCCAACCTTGCCATGAACATTTCCAGGGATGAGGTATCCACAGCTTCTCTGGGCAACCTGTGCCAGCACCTTACCACCCTCACAGCAAAGAATTTCTTCCCAATACCTAATCCAAACCTGCCCTCTGCCAGTTTACAACCATTCCCTGTTGTCTTATCACTCCATGCTATTGTAAAAAGTCCCTCTGCAGCTCTCCTGTAGCCCCTTAGGCACTGGAAGGATGCTTTAAGGTCTCCCTGGAGCCTTCTCTTCAGGCTGGACAGAGGTCCCTGTTGTGCATCTGACCAAGCCTTGGCAGTGCTGCTGCCCTCAGCACCCACACACTGGGGAGCTGCCCTGTCATTGCAAGCCTTGTGCACAGTGTGTGCCCACAGCCTGAGCCAGGCCAAGCCCAGCCAAGAGTGAGAAGTAAACAGATCCTGTTCTTTTATTACCCTCCCAGGACCCTGCCATCTCCTCTACCAAGCCTGTTGCAGCTGTCTGGGAAGAGCTCTGCACAGCTCCAGCAGCTCCCACGGGCAGCCCCCTCCTGCTGTCCTGCCTGGAGGGAGCAGATGCACCAGAACAGCCATGCCAGGCTCTGGCACTGCTCATGGCCATAAGCAGATGTCCAGTGAAGCAGAAGATGACAAGAACGCAACATTCCTCCAGAATATCCCCCCAGTCCAAGTCTTGACCAGAAGTGACAGTGCTCAGTTGCTATTTCCCTGAACCAATGACTCACACCCCTCATGCAACTGCTCTACCCTGGGCTTCTTCAAGCAGGAATCACCACATGGACTCCTCCTGTCTCCCAGTCCTGCAAACACAACACAACAAAGCTGTGGGGTGGGTTTTGTTCTCTCTGGCACATCCCAGATGAGCCACAGTGCTGTGGGTGGCTGTGACTGGCAGAAGAAAGGCTCAGTGGAGCTGCAGAAACCTCCCTGTGTTACAAAGGGCCTGCATGTCCCAGAGCTCGGTAAAACCCTTATTCAGGCTGAACTGCAGCCATCAAAGGCTGTGCAACTTCTTGACCAGTGGGCCGGGCCTGGTACAGTGCAACTGCCTTGGTACATCTGGGGTTTAGTCACAATTAAACTCAACCCTGATGTCCTATTAGTGCTACAGCCATGTACTGAGCCATTGATTACAAGCAGTGGGCCCCATGCAGGCTCTGCACTCACCCCAAATGTCCACTGCTGCGAGCCACCAGAGCCATGGCATTTCATGAGGCGAGGGGGGTCGGACGAGCGCGTTTCCGAAACATCCAAGCAAAGCAGGTTATTCAAAATCAGCTCATGATCCTCATTGTAAATCCAGACCTGAAAGAGAAGATAAAAAGGCATTTATCCCAATGTTTCAGGGCAGTTTTCTTGAATCTTCTGTTCATCTGCAGAGGAGGTGCTTCAGTATCTGGACATCAGAGATGGGCGTTGCAGTGAGAGGTAAATGCAGCCCCTGCCCTGGCCCCCCTGCATGAAGCAGGAATGCACTGCTTCACATTTGCAGCTCCAGCTGCATTTGGGTTCCTGAACCCAAACATGGCATTAGAAGTTTCTGTGTGATCACACTGAAACCACTGTCAGCTCTAACAAGCAGCAAGGACACAGGCTGTCAGTCTGTCCTCTCCCACATGCTGCTTGAGCAGAGCAGGTATTTTCATTGTTGCACAGAAAAGCGTCAGGCACCTTCAGCTGCTGCTGTTTATGGCCACACCCTGCTGGCTCTCAGTGGGCTGCTCTGAGCAAGGCACATCTGGCACAGGGAAGGCTCAGGGAAGCAGGAACAGCAGCCTGGTCCATCTGCAGCAGCTGCTGGCTCTCCCTCCCTCAGTCAGTTCCTTCAGGCCTGTGAAGACCTGGGCCAAGATGAGTTCAGTGAAGGACCTGGAGCTCCCATAACCAACTGGAGATGCTGAATCCCAAGCCAGAAAGAAAAGAAATGAAGGAGCTTGGCTGTGTGCACCTCAAAGAGAAAAGTGACGAAAGTATATGGAATGTGCAGGGAAGATCCTGGGGCCCTCTGGCTCAACACCCAATGGCTGCTCTTCCACATGCAGTGGGGCCCTGGCACTCATGGGCACCTGGACAGCACTTCCCAAGCTCTGTAGATGTTGAGCAAGGCAACCCCTTGACCTCTGACCCTGTGCAGGAGAGGAGCTGAGCCCCTCACAGCTGTCCCTGCAGCACCTACAGACACACCAAGTTCTTCTGGTGTGCTCTTCTTCCAGCCCTGTGCCCATTTCTCACCGTCTGTGCTGCAGTTGCCACGCCCCTGTGTGAGTTATTTTTTTTTCCATTAAGTCTGCATGAGTTTCAGAGTCAGAGTATGGAATATCAAATTCCAGGCAGAAAAGCCAGGCACACAAATTTTGATTTGTCTCTTTTTTTGGCCTATGACACCAAAACCAGCCTTGTGGAGGGTGCAGGGAGCTGGGACACAGCCTCAGTTGGACAGCATGACTGGAAAGCCCACAGCTCGTTAGCACAGTGACCATTAGAACACAAGGAAGGCCTCCTTGGAGGAGGTGCAGGGATTACATTAAAATTTGCCCTAACCTCAGGCATTCTGTGCCTTCTAAACACACTCTTCTGTTTAAACCCTGTCATGAAAAAGGGAGCATGGCAAGATTAAAGAGGGAGGAGAGAATGGAGAAATGGCAGGACTTGCCAGAGAACATTACTATTAAAAGAATAATGATGGAGCCAAATCCAAACAAGAGATGCACTTGGTAAGAATGGAGAGAGAAGACTGCAGTGACACAGGGAACAGACCTTGAACCAAAAGCTGAGTAAAAGCAGAGAACACAAAACAGTGGTTACATCCAGTGTGATACTTCTTCCAGAAAGGCTTACATAAGACAGCCAAAATTAATTTCAAACTAATTATGTGTTTAGTGTAGAAAACAAAGGAAAGAGGAAAAATAGACCCAAATTTGGTTCCAAATTCAGATTAGACTATCACTATGAACTTGCAGATTATTAACAGATTCGAGCACGAGGAAAGCAAAGCCTCCCCATGAGGTTTCTTTGTTGCACAATTGCAAACCTTTGCATACTCCAAAAATTATTAACTGCTTTGCTGCTGAAGCCTGGGAGGAGGAGGTTCAGCTCTTCTTCTTAAAGGCTGCCAGGAGCAACAGCCCCATATGGGAAAGAAACTCCTGGCAGGCAGCACAGTATTAAAAGTCTAAGCAGAAATGTGCCTACCTAGGATTTATGTCTTGTTTTATACTACTATGTATTTTCTACAAAAAAAAGACCATTTTAAAAATTTTAATGTATTAAAGAAAAGAGGTAACAGATAAGGTGCAGGATATTTTCATCCTGCATACACTTCCTAACTAGCAGAGTTGGGAGAGCATCATTGTCAGACTTCAGTTTCTAAAACTGGGGTCATGTCCAGTTCCCACACTGAGGAAAGCAGCACCTTAAATTGTTGTCCCCCAGAGACACCTGGCAGTGATCTGCTCCAAAGGTCTAAGGAAAGTCCTGGTGTCAAAGAAAATCTATGGGATGCAATTAGAGTAGAATTAATTATTTCTGTTTTCAAATAAAACCTAAATGGCAGATGTTATGGAAAAACCTCTCTCCATAATGAAATTGATCCTGTTTGTGGTTAAATAAATAACTTAATTTGGTGAATGCTGTAGGACTGGCCTCATTCTAGCAGCTTTTTCTCCCTGCCTCTCAACACAGGCAACAGGTTAAATGAAAGGTGCATGGAACCCTTCAGGCAGGTGCTCAGCACATGCTAGAGTAGGGCTTGTGGTCAAAATTAATGGGAGAAGGTTCAAAGTATGAGCTTTGTTAACCTAAACTTCTTTTACATCTTAGAAAGAACTGGATGTTTCATTCAGTCCCCTCAAAAGGTAGTTCATACTCTTTACAAATTTAAGACTGAGGCTTCCTAGGGCTCCCAGTACCTCCAGGACTTTACTTCATCCATGTAACTCAGACAAATCACACAGCCTTCTCCTGAATTTCAAAATGGTATGAAAGAAGCCAGGAAGTATCTACCCTTTGGCTTTCAGAGAGCAGTGGAGTGCAGCAAAAGGCAGGGCTGGCCAGCTGGCAAAGCTTTGTGGATCCACATTTTTATTTGGTCTGCAAATTGCATTAGCACTAGAGAACTACACTGAAATTTTCAGCAAATACAAGACCATGCAACACTAATGCAGAAGCAGCCCTTTGTTTGAAAGAAAATCCCTCCCACACCAACAGGAGCAGCATTCCAGCACTTTCATCTCTTGCTTAGCTTGGCACTGCTATATGATTTTGTCACACAGTTTGTAAAAGACAAAAATTCAGCTTCAGAGCACAAAAAACTGCCTGAGCCCTGAGGAAGAGAGGTGCCCAGCAATGTGCACCATCACATCTGTTTGCATGTACTTCAGCTCCTGGCATTGTGGATGGCAGTGGCACCACAGCAGCAACAGCTTGTGACAAACACCACAAACAGGCACAAACAAAGCTTGTGACAAACACCACAAACAGGCACAAACAAAGCTTGTGACAAACACCACAAACAGGCAGGTGTGCTGGTCTGAAATCCCTGCTGCCCTGACAACCCAACATCCTCCTGAAGGTCATTCCAAAGCAGACATGAGCCTTCTGTTCCACAGCTCAGTGTGCCACTGATGCTTCACAACAGTCATTAGAGGCACCAAAGAATTGTTCCTTCAATAGTTTAGGGAAAAGCAGCAAGACTGAATTTGCAGATCTTCACACTCGCTCCAGACATGTGCTGTGCCAGAAGAGCAAACTAATAACCATGATCTAGAGGTTTAGGGAGAAAGATCTTACACAAGAATTGCACATGGCAGCAAAACTCTGTGGTCTCTGACTCTTGAACAGTTTGCAAAGTATATATTCTTACATGTATTAAGTGCCACAGGAGTGTTAACAGAGCTTTTCAGGAATCCTGTTCTTGAGTAAGTTATTTTTTAAGGTCCAGAGCACAGATTGTTTTTATTTTTTAAGGTCCAGTGCTTAGACACCTAAGCACCACCCCAGCTGGAACAGCAATAGTCACCTTTTTAAAGGTTAACATATTCCTAAGAAAGAGAAAGGTTAAATTATTGAAATGAAGTAAACACAGAGAAGACAGTTTATAAGAACACAAAGTAAAGTTTAAGAGTCAACTTAGTGTATCTAAAAAGTACAAAAAATCCACATAATGCAGTGGACTTGAAGATTTTTCAGAACAGACACTTGGCTTTAAGCATTTTGATCAGCACAGCAGCACAATGACACATCAGCTATGGGACAAAACCAATCTTCTTTCAGCTGTTGGATCACAAACACTCCCACTAGTCAGCCCTAGGCTGCCCTTGTGCTTCACTCCAAAACCTTTGTTTTTAGTGTTCTTTGATGCTTCTCTCCCAAGTTGGTCATTAACTACTTTTATTCCTCCTCCTGTAGGGCAGGTTCCATCCCAAAGCCTGCATCAGGATCCTTGACTCCTAAACACCACCCAATTAACCCTGGTGTGATGGTTTGGGGTAGAATCTCCACCAGTTTCTTCCTTCCACTTTGCCATCTCCATTCTTTCATTATGATCTTTTCACACACAAATATTTTCTCTCCTCCTTCAGCTCCAAAGTCTGTAGTTTGCACTACCTTGTGCATTCTCAGTTTTGTTTCCAGAGAGAGGTCAGGCACTGAATTTCAGGAGTGTTTCCTCTGGCAGCCTTAGCAGTTCCTCCACATGACCACTCTTCAACTACAAAATTTCTCATTCCACATTGGTCTGTTGTTTGCAAAATTCACAATGAGTTTTTCTGCCTCTTCTGTCATTTCAGACCTCTGTTCTGGGAGATCCTATCACCTCTTCCACTTGTGCTATTTCCAACAAGATTTTCATCACTTATTCCTTTATTTCTGTTCAGTCCCCAGTATAATCCCAGACTGAGTATTTGTTACAGTTAGTGAAGCATCCTAATTTTCATTATAACTTAAAGACATAATTTTTAATATATTTTCTAGATATGACAACCACTTTCCTTATTCTTTTTCTTCCAAAAGCAAAAATTTGAACTGAATGTCACTGTCATGTCAAGCCTGAGAAAATGGGAGAGTGTGATGTGCTGGACTAATTTTCAACTTTACTTAATGATGACCACCTAAGTCAACTACAAGGAAAAGGATCACACATAGATACAATTGAAAGCTACATAATATCTGTCATTTCTTTTAAATCCAAGAGTTAAGTGAGAATTTGAAATTCCTTAGCAGTCATGAAAGCTAGAGAAAACAAAGCAAGCATAAACTAAAGGCAAAACAGATTTGCCAGTCCCATGACTTTAGAGAGGCTGGTCAGCTCTCACATACATTCACCAGACCAACCACAAGCTTTCTTCTTAGGACAAAGGCATGAAACAGATGATTCCAGAGCAAAAGCAGCTGAAAATGCCAGCAAGTTGAGTGAAAAAACAGTTAAAAGCTTCCAATAGTCAGGATGTTTCTTGCTATTTTTATAAGCAGAAGCTGTTAAATAAGTGTCATCTTTGTCTACATTGTTCTCACATATCTATAGCAGGATTGTACAAGAGGTTATGACAGAAAGTTGGCTGAATGCACTCTTGGGATTTATTAGGAGAACAAAATAAGTCTAATAGCAGAAAAACACAGTGTTGGTTGACATACTTGGTTGGAGAACAAAATCATTGTGAAAGAAGATAGCACAGCCAGTTTTTTTATGAGAACTAATTGTTAATTTACCACTAGTAAACCAGATTCATGAGAAAAGAAGCCAAAGATCAACAATCAGAGCATGAATTTTTCTTTCTCAGCACTCAAGGGCTAACTGAAGTTTGTTCTCTTGGATTAAAGAAAAAAAATCAGAAAAAAGTTTTGATATAGAAAACCAACACACTTTCTCATTCAGCCATGAGGTGAAGGAAAAATATTCCTATGAAAATATTCACTATGAAAAATATTGCAGCAAGGAGAAGGGAAGCATAACTGTGTGGACATCATCCCCAGGCAGTCATTTTTGCTTTCTCACCCACAGACTGACCAGCTCAGAGAGCAGCACTGCAGCTTTGGCACTGCAAATGGACAAACTCTTGGTGATGATGGTGCCCATCAGTCACTATTACATTTACAGTCTTCATATTTACAAAACTTGCTGACTGTCTTGCAGCTAATGGAACAGAGCCCATAGGGAAACCTTCACTCCCATTCCAGCTTTAATTAACCCACCTTTAACTGCAGGACTCCCAGTGTGGTCAGTGATGATCACTGAGTGCTCCAGAGGTGAGGACAGGGATGCATTCCTTGCTCCTGCCTGACAACTGCAACTGGGGGCCACGTGTCCCTTCTCCAGGCACAGCAAACACCCTCAGTGCCCTCCTCTGGCCCACTCAGCTGCTGAGGCCAAAGCAGGAGGCAGAAAGTGCCATGAGCTGACAAAGCACACAGCATTTTGTTGGGACTGTCACAAATCACTCTGCTTCTACTGCTGCAGTGTCCATATCCTGAAAACTACTGCCCAGATCAGAAAGGATCAGGTTATTCTAGCACAACCCACCTTTCCTAAAGCTGTGCTGCATTACATCTCATGCTCCATTTGTTTTGTGTCTTTGATTACTTTTCTCCTTAGATATGACCTAGATTTTAGACCTGGGTCACACAGGCTCCTAAATTATGTCCTCAGTGTAGTTCTTGGCTAGGTAAAAGTCTTTATGGCATTAGCTGAACATGTCTCTGCCCTGGAGACTTTTTATCCAAGTCCTGAATTTCTGTCACCTCCAAGAAGTGAAATAGCAAAGGCTTCATGTAGTAATACAAAAATTCTCATTAGGTTTTCACATCCATCCCTAATTATTTCCCAGATCATCAATTCACCTGTAGCCAAAGAATCTCATTCATTCCCTCTATTTAACAACAAATCATTCATTCACCTCAAACTACAGCCACTCCAGCAGCAGAGGATTGGCTGTACAGTACACAAACACCATGAGGGCAGGAAAAGGCTGCTCTAAATTCCAGTATGAGGAACTGACTGGAAGAGCTGCTACAAAACCTGAAGTGCCAATCAATGGATTATGAACCCATCAGGAGCCACTTAAGGATAGCCTGCAGCCAAACACAGACATTCATGCCATAAAGGCAGGAGATGATAATATCCAACACTCAGCATTAGCAGGAGCTCCACAGTGTCCTTGGCCAGCCCTGTGGTTTGAAGAACCCTCTGCAATCAGCCTGTTTGCTGATGAGATTCACAGCAGGGCACTCTGCCAGCAGGAAGGCATATCAGTCATTTTAAAGACATGAGAGTTCAGTGTAATTGGGGCTCCCATACCTGGTTCTGGTCGTTGTAGTCACATTCCCGAAGCACCACCAGGCCTCCTTTCTGACTCGGGTGGCCCTGGGCAACCAGGCATTTGTTGGTTTGGAGGTGGTACAACTGTGCAAGGGAAACAGTGGGATGGACAGAGTAAACAACAAACATCACATACCCAAGGGAACAGATGGTGATGCTCTGGAAGGCCTAGATCTCAGTGTGCTCAAAGAAAAGCCACAACCAAACACTCCAGTAATAAAAAAAAATTTTCCCTTTTAAATACCAATGTTAGAATGGTATTTAAAGAACCAAATCTGTTCTTCAGATAATTTGGAGAAAAAGCTGCATAAAGCAGTTCCAGTTTGCTTTTTAACTACACCAAGATTCCCCCCTCTGGTACAAGTGCAGTACACACAGCCTGGCTCAGCACATGCTGGCTGTACCCTGTCAAGTTTCTTTCCCCTCTTCACTCTCCATGGAAGTCTCAGATCCCAGATATTCTACTCAGGAATATTGACTGGACTGTATAAACTGCATTTTACTACAGTTTAGCTTAAACATAAGTGTCCTCCTACAGCCTCTCTTCCCAGAGCAGGACCACTTCTCTGAGAAAGAGAGAGGAATTACTGAAATACAAACCACTTCAGAGATTTATGCTGTTTGCAAATTGATTTTCAAGAGCATTTAGGTAACTGAAAAGCCACTCTTACGGTATTTCACTGATGGATCAGGGAAGAACATTTTACAAACACCCAAATGCTTCTTTTGTTCAACTGCCTTATCTAGTCTGATATATCCCCACAGAGGTTCTCAGGGAGACAAAACACCTCCAAGTTCGTGTTTAAATTAGACACATGCCCTGAACTAACTGCTGGCCAGCAGAAGACTTCTTTTCAAACTGATTATTTTTCTTTCCCTGATGTGGTGGGGTTCAGGCTATTCAGGCAGCAAACACTGAACTGAGAGATGGCAGGGCTCCAGATCTGACACCAACATTAAAAATACTTATTTCCAATCTGGAGCTGAATGCAGAGGAAAAAGGAATTTACTGTTCTAAACTCAAGGCCAGGCTGATTAACTAGCCAGCTGAATTTTATTATGAAGACATCCATAGCTGTCTTGGCATTTCTATTGACTCTACAAATTTTTAGAAACCAAAATACACTTCCAGTAATAAAAGGAACAAACTGCTCAGTCACATGACAGCAACAATTAGTGCAAATACCCAATAACATTCTTCACTGAACACCATTTCTGGAAATAGCTGCCCAAGGCACATCAACAATCACCTCCAGTGCACCATGATTCTCCTGTTCCCTACACACATCTAAAACAAATTACACAAAATCTCCTAAGTAACATTTCCCCACACCCCAGATCTAGGACAGATCTCATTTTCATCATTCCTCACTCAACAGAAGGCTTTTAAACCATAGAGTACATGAGTTTTATATGACTTTTGTCCTTGTTTTTATTGGTCATAATGACCAGCATTTGATCACACTGCTAACAACTGCCACCATTTGTGATCATTACAGTTCTTCCCAGCTGTCAAACCAGCACTTATCTCTGGCCCTAATAGTTTTTGGGAATAAACTGAGATTTGGAGTGATTCCTCCCAAATCCTAAAGAGTCTGGCAAGCAGTGGTGACGTTGGCTGATCATTCTGTTCCTTGCAGGCATCTGGAAATAGTTTATACAACCAGCAGAGCCAAAGCTGACTCTCTCATCCAATGCTGGGTATAAACCTTGAACCCAGAGAATGAAGCCAAGGAGCTGCATTTTTCCACTTCTTGTCCCCACTTCTTAAATGATGCACAAAGTTTTTCTCAAAATTAAGCCATGGTAAATAACTGCTGGGAAGATTTACCCTTAAGTGTTGCTGAGGTATTCAGATCCCTCAAGCAAGTCTCCCCAACATCAGCAATTCCTTAGTTAATTTTCTGTCTGCATGAAAGCAGAAAGATATTAAATTGAAAAAAAAGGAGAAAAAAAGATCTGAATAGAGGAGTACAACAACCAGGGGAATGAGGCCCTTGTATCAGTTTTATTCAGGGAAACTACATGTTTCTCCTAATGAGTAACTTCAGAGCTTGGCTGGGATATTACTACAAAAACACTGCACAAATGGTGGATTCCCAGAAAGCTGCTTCCAAGCAAAAAAAAAAATCAAATTATGTCAATAGGTCCTGCATGAACACAGGTCCTTCTGACTCAAACTACTTGCAGAACCAAAAATTATCAGCAGCTACTGCAGCCTGTGTCCCCTGGAGGCATCACTACCTAGTGCTTCCCACTACAGAGCTAAAAGGGCACCTGCCGACCACAGTCTATGTGCACATGAAGCAGGTTATTCCAGAGTATTCTCTGACACAGAGGAGACATGCAGAAAGTTGTCTTGGGTTTGAAACTATCCATTATTTTTGGGAAGCATAAAAAAGCACACATCAAGTGAATTTGACACTGGAAAGAGTAGATGCAACTGTCTGGTGGCTTTGCCTGCATGCAAACTCATAAGCAAAGATGGCAGAGCTAAGGCATGAATTTCATCATTATTTCCTTCATGAATAC
This sequence comes from Climacteris rufus, assembly GCA_013398175.1. Classification (NCBI taxonomy): domain Eukaryota; kingdom Metazoa; phylum Chordata; class Aves; order Passeriformes; family Climacteridae; genus Climacteris; species Climacteris rufus. The sequence goes on along the minus strand of VZRZ01007432.1, from coordinate 280,046 downwards.
ATACTTAAAAGTCTCTATTCACTTCTACTTTGAAGAAAAAAGAGGAGAAAAACTCATTTTTTGTTCATTAGGTAACAGGCAAGACCAGAAAAGCCATCATCAGCCTCAGATGCAAATGTTCACCTTTGCAGAAAATTACCCAGTAAAAGCAATGAGTTTGGAACTAATTACACTCTACTCTTATCATAAACCAACAGAGTGTGAATATTTGAGGCCAAATTTCTCTCTATCCAAATCCATCTTCAGAACCAACAGCTATGAAAGCACATTCTAAAGACAGCAAAACTTCCTAACTTTGAGGTAAGAAACCTCATTGAACAGCACCTCGTCTGAGGATGACCTGAAATACAGATCAGAGTGAAACTGATTTGACAAAAATCCTGTTCTTTTCAAGACAACTTGTTGCAAAACTTATGGAAACAGACTATTTTTGTTCTACTTGAGCAAATCCTTAAGAGACAACCTTAAAATAATTAACACAGCAGAATTCTCTGTTTTTAAGGGAGTTTCTCTTACCCTTCCACGCTGGATTATTTTTGGTCGTTTCTGAGCTCTGTTAATAAAAACTGGCTGTGGAGCTTTGGCATTGGGCCCAGATATTTGCATCTCAGGATAGATGTTATCTAAATACCACTTAAATGACTTGCAGTTCAATCTTTTCCTCAGTTCTACACGGTCAGTGATATTTCCATAGTTCCTCATCCTCAGCTCAGGTCTCAAAGCAAAATACTGCTCCTGTATTTAAGAGAAACAGGTTGGGGAAAAGGGGAGAAGAATTTCAGATTACTGATTTTCAAATTTATCCTGTTTGCACAACTCCCAAAATTTCTTTTCATTTTGCTTGTGCTTTCAACCATAAAGTCTGAAACTGGCAGTAGGAAATGGCAATGCTTGGATTGCCACAGAAAGTGAGATTTAATCTTGCCTAACTCTGAGCTAATCTTTTTATATGAGGGTATTTTTTGATGAAGACACTTCTTAGGCACAAATTTGCTGATTTTTTTAGATGCCACCTTGAGGAAGAAACCAATCAGCCCCTGACTTTATTGCCATTGACAATAAAGGCATCCTAGAGTCAATAAGTCAAAACCAGATTCATGTATCATCAGCAGCCTCATCTGACAAAGATTTCTTGAAATTATTTTGATTGCTCAGTGGATTGTTTTCGTTGTTGTGGGATTCCAGTGTGTTTTGCCTTGCACAGTTTCCCACTTTCCAACTTTACAAATGAGCTGGGTAGAACCATCCCAGAATGGATCTATAAATGGGACCAATATCATGAAGTTCAGTGGGACCACAGCTTATTCATGTGAATAATCTGAACCATCATCTGGGCTTTCTGGGAAGCCCAGTTTTCCCCCTTTTTTTTTTGCATCATCTCCAGAAAGGCTCCCACAATGTTCTTTTTTCACATTTTATTTTATGATGATACTCAGAATCTTACAGGTCAGGCAAAGACAGATTAAGATTCCAACTCAGTCCTATGTGTTGTTTGACTCTAATGCAGACACAGTAAGGAAAAGCAGGAACTCATGAATGTACAGTGTGACATGAATTCTATTGCTAAAACTAGAAAAAAATCCTCTTTTAGCATCATTAATTCCAGATAGATTTACAGAGCCCATAGAAAAGGCACTGTATTTGCACATTCATTTGTTTACTAGGTATCATTTAGAATTCAGTTTTCAGGGCACTGAACTATGGTGTTTTGTTGGATTCATCTCTAGCACATCTGGAATACACTCAGAACCATGTGGTTCTGACAGTTTTTGATTATCTCCTGCTATCTGATACTCAGATGAGAGACAGCATCACCTCTGGACAAATTACACATCTGTCCTTATCCAGATCTTTGAGCATCTGGATGTGCTCAATGTAAAACCACTATTTTAATAACAGAAGGAGGGGAAGCTTTAAGTACCCTGGACTGTTGGTCAACTGTGAGGAAGTCTGGAGACAGACTGGACATCATGATCAGAAATTGGCCTGCTTCAAAAAGCAGCTCTGCTATTCCAATTGCCTCTTTCCTGGTTAAAGCTCAAATTTCAGTATCCTACCTTTTATGTGTTATTTATCAGTATGGATGAACTTACTTCTTTTACATTTTGCTTTTTACAATTATGAAAATTTTGCTGAATCACTTCCATTATGCCATTTCATTTATTAAATACTGGTATTTCCTTTAAGTCTTTGTACTATGCATCATTAGCTTTTTTCATAAATTATACTGGCCCTAAATATTTGCATTATTCTTATAAAAACAAACATATTTCCAGGCTTGCCTTCCATACATAAAAATTGTCATAGTGACAGTCTCTGGCAACTATCAGAGAATTAGACTAGAAACAACTGGAAATTAGACTAGAAACAAACTGGACACAGAGACTGCTAGAATCAGCAGTTCAAGTGCTTGCTGACTAAAGCAGTATTGGCTGGAAATTATAACAAAGAATCAAGTCCAAGCTTCAGAGAAAGCCATCATTAATCACAAAACAACTGTGCCCAGACATCAATAAAAGGGAAAGTTATAGATCACATCTACCAATGCATTACAGAGATGGAGAATGGAGATAAAAATTAATGGCCTCTAATAGGTTCCTCAAACTGAACATCAAAATAAAGGATGGGCTTTGAAGCATAAATCTCTAAAGAACATAAAATTTATAAAATGTGTCTTGTGTGGAAATTGTGGGGATCACAGGAGCTGAATGCACAGCAAATCCTGTGGTCTCAGAGGGCAAAGTGTCATCAAGAATCCCAGAGATGAGGGATTCATAAACACTCAGAAGCAGCAGTGTTAAGATCCAAAAACAAGGAAGGAATTTGCCTGCCCTTGAATCCATAAATCAATCCTGACTGCTCTTCCAGGGCCAGACAGACTAAGAAGCAGATTGCTAATGAAAACAAAGCAAACAAGCAGCCAAAACAATCCCTGTCTCACCAACATGGAAACTACCTGAAGGCACATGGCAGTACATGGCTGACCTGGACACAAGGCAATGCAGAGCTTACCAGTGCTCATTCATCATCTTTTGCTTCACTAAAAAGGCACACATCTGAATCTCTTGCAGGCAGGAAAGTAACAGGAAAGTAACAGGAAAGTAACAGGAAAGTAACAGGAAAGTAACAGGAAAGTAACAGGAAAGTAACAGGAAAGTAACAGGAAAGTAACAGGAAAGTAACAGGAAAGTAACAGGAAAGTAACAGGAAAGTAACAGGAAAGTAACAGTAATTTTGAGCACTCAAAAGCCAAAGGACAATTTAGGAATTCCTATCAAAACTAACATTAGGAAATCAGACTATGAAACAAAACCCCATCAGAGGCGTAACAGATCCCACTGTGACACAGTCCTTTGACAAACAAGCCAGTTAATAACTATTTAATAAACGTCTTTCCTAGCTAGAATAGTCTCTTACCTTGTATTCATCCATCCAGACGTGGGCCAGCCTCAGGGAGTTGTGAGCCATGGTGTCCTGACCCCCAGGGGAGCCATAGGGGCGCCTTTTACGGAAAATGTGTCCCACCCTGGAGCAGGGGATGATCAGCAGTCTGCCACCACACATCCAGATCTGCCCACACAAAGCACATCACACCTCACTGTTTGCACTGCTCACTGCCTCCTCCCCTTCTTCAGGGCATGCTTTGGTAGGGTTATACATCATGCAGGAGTAGGGGTCAGCACTGTTGCCCTACATGTCGTGTTTTGTGACAAATTTTCAGATCTTTATGTTACAAAAGACTATTTTTCTCATTTGATCCCTTTCCACACATCATGGCTTTCAAAAGACAAACAGACAGTCTTCTAAAAAGTTATGCTCTGATGACCTATGAGAAAAGACAGGAACATATGGGCTAGGATTCCTCCTGCAGAATAAGTTACCTAAATTGATTTACCTACATGAAAATTGTCCACACTGCTGCAGCAGATAAAGGTCAGTCTGGGAGCCTGGAGAGCTTTGCAGCTAAGTATGAACACTTACTGGACAGAGCTGTTTGTTTCTGTTAAGAGATGGGAACTCAGAAACACTGTTCCCATTCAGATGCTACATTTAGGAGTCATAATCCATGGCACCAGAGATTTACATTTTATTTACACTCTACTTCCATTTCTTCTTCTAAAATTTCTTTTTTAACTTCATCTTCCTGCAAATTACCATCACTGGCCTTTTGCTGGACTAAAGTGTTCTCCCATCCCAGAAAATCTTCTCACATTAGCAGTTTATAATTAAGTCACTTCTGAAACTCCTTCTAGGTAAGATAAAGACTTCACTTCTTTCCAACCCTCCCCCAGGGACATGGGAACTTGCAGAAGCTATAAAGCTCTCTGAATGTACTCCAACTTTTCAAAGCCCTTTTCATTGAAACTGTGTATTACAAGGTAACAACAATAATCTCCTCACACTCCACACACTTCTACTCAGATATCTAATAATTATATTTGTACTGAAAATGGAAAGATTGTATTTATTCAGTACACACTCCTTTAAAGTCACTCCAATTTATGAAATACCAGTTCTTAATTTTGAACTCTAATCTTGATTTCTCTAATTGACAGATTTCTCTAAAGTTTCAGGGTTGAGTGTTTGGGTTTAGGTTGGTTTGGTTTTTTTTAAGCTAACTACACTTTTTAATCCTCTTTTCATATCTGTCATGATAGCATGTTATTATCAGGCAGACTCTTGTCAAGCCTGTTGATGAATCCACTTTACAAGAGTAAAGATAAGCATGACATTGAGCACAAAAAGTTGTTTTTCTTTCAGTGGAGTGACAGGGAAGATGAGCTCAAATACAGGAAAGCCCAATGCAGCACCACTTCTAAGTCTCCTGATTATGATTTTCTCATTATTTTTCCAACCAAGCTGACTCCTCCACATGCCTCAGTTTAATTCAATTTACAATTCCAGGCTCTCAAAAAGGAGGCTGAAGTGTCTAAGGAAATATAGTAAGCTTACATATCAATATTGCTGTGAGCCACACATTTCTCATCAGCTTGTGAAATTCACCAGACATTGCTTATAAACTAATTCCAAAAACTTGCATGATTATTCTTTCCCTTTGCTTCTTTGTAGCTATCATGAAATGCTCCAGCAAACAAAGAAAAAGCCACAAACATTGCAGTAGAGAGCTCAGAAGTCTCAGAGTACCCGAAAAGAGATTTCCAGGTTCTCCCCTCCCCAGATGTCCATGCCGCTGTCGTACTGCCCCAGCTCGTTGAAGTACTCCCGATCCATGGCAAACAGCCCTCCAGCCATGGTAGGGGACCTAAACAGGGACATGCAAAGGAGTTTTCTTTTAGAGAAAAAAAAAAAACAACCAAACCAATAATTTTTCCTGAATCTGCTGGTCCCAAAGGTCAAATTTAAACCCACATATCATAATTGAAATCCTTCCGTCACTAGAAAAGATCAGGTAACAGTTCTAATCTCAAAAGCAGCTCTGTCAGTGGTATTTGTGATTTTACATTGTTCCCACAGCTATAAATCCTGTTTCTTTACCTGGGAAACTTCAGGACCAGGGAAAGAGGAACAATAAAGTCCAGATGCAGCATTGTTTCACCACTGACTCAATTATCAAGTCATTTACAATTTGTATATTCATACAGATGGTCCCTCTGGCATTTCCTCGTTTTCACCTTGTCTGTGTGTTACTAGAACATGTTCTATTTTGTAAAAATCTGCATATGACCCCCACTGTTCAGTCTCTAGATTGAACTGCCACTGTATCACAACATCAGAATACCTGGATGAGCTACAAGAGTATAAAAGAGTAAAAACACAACATAAAAGCACAATATGGTAGTTGGAACATACAATAAGCTGGAAAAAGGCTTTTTCTCATCCTTGTTAATAAAACCTTGTGATGAAACCAAGCCTAGGTCAAGATTCCCCTCCCTGGTTTCACACAAATTTCTACTACAGTTTCTGTCACCTTAAAATTTGGGTTGAAAGGTTGCTCTCAATTTTTCCCCTGACACTAAAATATTTCACTGTGAAGGTCTCTAAAATGCAAAACTTTCTGTTGGATGAAAAGGCACTTTCAAAGGTTAAATAGCAATCTAGCTCCTTTCTCAAAGGAGGCAGAGACCTTTAAGTAGGAAAATCACTTTCATACTCAGAAAATGTAATTTTTCAGATTATTACAGTTACTTTAACTGTAAATCTTATGATGGGGAGACATGGAAAGGCCAACTGCAAAGCTGTCAGATGACAGCAGAGAACCTTGTGCTGGAACTGGTTGTGTAACCTGAAATGCTCTTCATTTACAGTCCAAAAAAAAAGAGAATTAAAGAGATGAAAACAGACCCAAATTTCTGACACACTTGGCCAGTCTTAGAGAAGTACCACCTTATCTGCAAGGAGTCAGTTTGTGAAGTTTCTCCACCTGACAAATCTGAGTTGTGCACTGAGATTGATACCTGCAGCTAGGAAAGGCCAAAATGAGCTTCTTGTCACTGTTGCAGGAGCACTGGTACTTCTCATGAAGGGATTCACCCTGGGACAGTTTGTGTTCTTGTGCCTGAATTATGTGTGTCTGCTGCTAACAAAAGGTGCCTGCTGACAGTTTTACATCAGCTACATGTCCACTAGAACCAGATATTGCCTGTTCTGTACAGATGAGACAGCCATCAATGCTTACAAGATTAAGGAAGGTAACTTTCAAGTCCCAGTGTTAAGCTTTACCAAGACTTTTGTTCCAAAACAACTCTCAAAAGACCACAAAAACAAATTCCTACTACCACAAACACAGGTTTTCCCAATCCAGCAATTCTTTAGCATTTCACCACAGAAATTATTGAGTCCATATTAGTGGGATATGCAGGCTACCCCTAGCACAAAGATAGTATCAAAATCATCATTATGCCAAGCACATCAACAGACTGGAAATAAACATCAATGCATATCTCAAAAGTTAAATTATTGGAGAGATTTAATACAGAATATCATAACATTCTTCAGACTTCTGTCTTCAGTAAAAGTTGCTGTTCATGAGCATTTTCTAGAAGTGTGCTTTCTTGACCTAATATACAGATATATCTAATACATGATTAAATGCAAGAAATTAAACTGAAATAAGTAATAGTAACCAAAACCATTTCTAAGTAAAATTAACAAGTCAGATATTTGACAGGTTAGGCATCTGCTTCTACACCTGCACACCCAGAGAACACCCCACAATGCTTTAAGAAGAGCTGCTGATCATGCTGAGCTTCCCACTGTGTGAGAGGAACCTTACTTGATTGGAGCAGTGGCTCCCTCAGGCCCTTCCAGTTCTGAGAGAGGAACAAGATCCCACTTGAAGTGCAGGCCCCAGTTGAAGCCCCCACGCACGACGGGGGAAGAGCTGTAGGTGAGGGTGTCAGCACTGATGATGTCAATGACAGGGCACACCACAGTCCTGGGATCTTCTCTGATGGGGGTCAGCAGAGGCTGCAGCCACATCTCATTCACCTCACAGTGACTGTCCAGGAACACCAGCACCTTCCCTGCAGAGGCCAGAGCACACAGAACACAGAGATCCCTGGTGCCATGGACACAAACACATCTGCAGTTATGTGCAGACACAGATGCATTAGGCAAAGCAAAGCTCAGCAATTGATCTGCCACAGTCAGTTTGATCTATGACACACCCTCGTGCTCAGTTGGTCTGAAAAGTCATCTGCATCTTTATGGCACAGCATAAAATTCATATAACACTAGAATAATGTGGAAGAGATGGGAAAGAGCACTTTAAAGAAAACAACTTTGGAACATGCAAATACAAGTCACCCCACAGACAGTATTTGACTGGGCATGGGGATGGAATTCCAGCAGTTCAGAAGAGCAATAAAATTACTTAAAACTGCACTAACTGAAATGAATTTTAGCACAGCCTGGAAAATGCAAGCACAATTCTCTCTGGATTGTACCATTACAATGCTAATGAGTAAACACTAATTAAGAGATTTATTTGCCACTCAAAATTATTTAAGAAAGTAGCACACACTTTCTCAGATGCTGAAGAACTTAACCAAAAGCATATTCTGATAAAGGCTGTTTATTAAGCACCAAATACTAGTTTTCCCAATCAACACTCACTGCAACAGAGGAGCCTGTACAACAAAAATTACTCTTAGATTTGAGAATTAAAAACCACATCAGTGTATCTTAAAAGGGAGCAGATTTCATTTCAGAGCAAAATTTGCACATAAAACAGACAAAAAGTATTCTGCAACTACAGTGTCTTGACCACATGGAGATGCTCCTGAGACAACATTCATCAGGGCAAGAATAGGAAAAACTCTACATTGTCTCACTAACACTGCAGTCATTGTTTCAGATTGTGCAGGGGAAGATTTGGGATGATGAAAAGTTGTGTCAGTAACTTTCAATAAAAGGAGTTGCTTTTTTAGAGTACAATACTGGGCTTGTTTCAAAATTTCAGTGACCCACTCTAAAAACATAACTTGTTTTATGGAAAGCAAATGTCTACAGGAAGAAAAAGAAAAGAATCAATAGCTGAGACACTCAAAGTGTCTCAAGGTTTAAAAACCACTCAGATTTGATCCAAATTTGTGCTTATTGTTTGAGATAGTGCAGGGGAAGAAAGATTTGGGATAATGTGTAGCTTAGAATGTGGCATGATATGAAGAGCCACTACAATATCTAGAGTAAGCACAGGTCAAACACTCAACATCTGAAAAGCTGCACTACAAAAAGAGAAGTCATCCAATCAACTTCTTGTCAAAGTACCAAGGAAAAGAGAAATAAGGAAAAGAGAAATAAGCAAGGGTACCTGTGGCATGAGAGGCTCCAATCATCCTTCCTCTGATCAAGCCTTCCCGCTTCTCATTTCTTACCAGTTTTGTGCTTTTAGGAAGCTGAGTTTTCACATATTCACCCAAGTCTTTTTTCAAGTCAGCTAAGAAAAGGAAAACACAAGTTCAACAACAGGACAGAAATTCTAAAAGCTTTGTTTAAAGTCCCAAGACATGTAACTGAAAAATGGCCAAAATGTTGATCAAAAAGCTACCCAGCTTCAAACCAAGAGTATCAAAAGGACAGTCAGTCATCCCACATCCTACCCTTCCCCTCCAATACCATTAGTACAACATGGCTCAAGTTAACTGGAACTATCAGACTCAAAAAAAGGTGCTGTTCAAAGAAACAGCATTTCCAAATCCTCTCGTGGTGACTGGCATTTGCAACAGATAAAATAATAAACATTTCACAGAGACAAGTGATTTAAATTACTATGTTACATGCATGAAAACAAATGCTGACACCTTTCAGAAGAAGCATGAAGACACCTTATATTATCTGTACCTGCTCAGCTGACAGAACAACAAGTAAAAAGTACAACTGACTCACAGCTGGTTGCTTTTTTAAAATCCAAAAGGATCAGAGATACTGCTGGCAAGCCTGTGCTTTTGAAGGAGTACAAAGTTCCCAAAGTCTATAGGCACTACTGTAACTTAGCTAACATCAATGGCAATTTTAAGAGTAACAATCCTTCTATAACCCAAGGGCAGTGGTTTCTAACATGAAAGCAAGACTACTGAAGAGAAGATGGACACTTGAAGACTGAAGTAATGAAAAAGTGTAAATTAATAAGCTTATGCAGAACTAAAGAGGAATATAAAATGAGAAACAAAAACACAACTGAGACTTCACAGAGAAGCTTGGTATAGAGAGGCAGACAGACTTGCAACAGAGGATATGCCAAAATAAACATTATTCTGATGAATGTCAGCTCCAACATGAGAGTTGCTGTTAACAAGATTAAATGCCAAAGGAATATACGTGGAAGCCAGAGCTGTAACCTTCAGGAATAAGAACTTTCAGGCACAAGATTCCCAGATGCAATTCCAAATGTTAGCATCTCAGCCTTTGCATTGCAAGGAAACATCATCAATCAAAAGCATGAAGTCTATGTGTTTATTATTTTAAAGTATTCCTAAGCACTGAGTTGCAGACAATTTGCTCCTTTTCTATTCTTCCATCCCTTCTTCTACACAGAAGAATGCCTGCAGCAACAGCCTTCAACACAGCCTCAGGCTTTTCCATAACAGGTTAAGGCTCAATCAGGGAGAAAGGTTAGACTAGAAAAATAAATCCTGCCTTTCAGGAAAGGGGAAAAAAAATTGAACAGTGGGTTCAGCTGAGCCATGGCAGTGACTGCTTAGCTAGTAAGGTTGTTGATGATTGAGTTTCAGAAGCTTTTTGAGGCAAAACTAGGTGCAAAGGCCCAAGGTTTGCACAACACCTGCCATATTTAAAGCTTAAGAACTAGGCAGAATTTAATCTAAAACATCACTTCAGGTAACGTAGGGAAAATGAACCTTTAATTAAAAAACAAAGCAAAGGGGCAGAGAGATCAAGGAATCTGCCCAAGCTCATGAGAGCCAAAGTTTCTATCCATTTTCCCAGTCCCCAAACCATCTTTGCCTTTCTTTAGCAGTAAGAATCCATCCATTAAAATTAAGCAGCAGCACAAACGTTGGTAGGATCATTAGCATCAAGAGCAGTAATTCTCTGTGTAAACAATAACTCCTCCTGCCTTTGTCTTCAGAACAAGTTCATTTGAAGTCAGAAAGTAAAAAATAGTTACTTGAATGATTTGAACTTAATTTGGTTCAAATTAGCAACTTCACTAATTGCTTCAATTTAACAACAGACCAGAAAAGTGATGGCATTCCTGCCTCCACACAATGCATCAATCAAATGCATTCTCACATTGAAAAGACTGAGTTTTGAAGTAAGGCAAGTTCTGAATACAAAACAAATTGCACAAGAGGCTTTACAACAAAGCTTATGCTCCCAAAACACAAAACAAACCGAGCTTTTAAATATTACACATTCTCATCAGCAAGGAACAGCGTTTGATCTTTGTTCTCTCTTGTATCTCGACATTTGATCTGACCTCAGAGAAATGAACTTCCTGCACAACAAGAGACTTTCATTCTACAGCAGACATATCCAATCAGTCTCTTAGAGCAAGCAAGACCTTAAACCAGAAACCAAACAACGAGACCAAGGGAGCTAAAATTATATACAATAAATAGAAACATAATCTAAAAATTATTTTTTAAATGTAAAAAGTTGTGGACTTTCACAGAGGTGAGCAAGAAATTTGCACAGCCCTGCTGACAAGAACTGCTACCCTCACACATTCCTCAGCAGGCATTTGGCATTTGAAAGGCCAGAATGAAGGGCTTTGAAGGGTCACGCTCTGCTTGAGTGCCTGTCTCTGCCTTGTCCGTCAGCCGAGAGAAAAACGCCGAAGCACCAATCGTTCTCCAGCAGCAGAGAAGTGTGCGAGGCTCCGGCCGCAGGGCCCCTCCGAGCCTGCGGGGCAGAGGCGCTCCCGGGGCGGCCACCAGAGGCTGTTGGAGAGCCGCTCCCAGCCGAGCCCGGCCCAGCCGCCGGCCCCCAGTGCTGAGCAAGCACAGAGCACGGCCCTGTTTCCATAGCCACAGCAACCCACGGGCAGCACGGCAGCCCAGCTCCTGCTCCTCCAGAGCCCTGCACAGCGAGTCGCAGCCTGTCTCTGGTCTGCTCTGAGCACAACTGCTCTGTTAAAATAACCCCAACTATGAACAACTGCTTCATGAACCCACTCATCAGCGTGTGCAAGAGGTGAGGTAAGAGGAGTGGAGCACCTCCCCTGTGAAGGCAGGGGAAAGCTGGGGCTGTTCAGCCCAGAGAAGGTTGTGGAGACCTCACTGCAACCTTCCAGTATCTGAAGGGGCCCTACAGGGAAGCTGGAGAGGGATCCATCATCAGGAACTGTAGTGGGAGGACAGGGAGTAACAGGTACAAACTGAAAGGGGAAATTTAGGTTAGATATTAAGAAGAAATTCTATACTGTGAGGGTGGTGAGACACTGGAACAGGTTGCCCAGAGAGGCTGTGGATACCCCATCCCTGGAAGCATTCAAGGCCAGGTTGAATAGGGCCTTGAGCAACCTGGTCTAATGGAAGGTGTCTCTGCCCATGACAGGAGAAGCTGGGACTAGATGGCCTTTAAGGTCCCTCCCAACCCCCTAACATTCTTTGATTCTATGATTATTAGCTTCAAAACCTGATCTTGAACACTGAAGCCTGCATGATACAGCTCATCAGTAAAACAGCACCAGTGGCAAAGGGGATTGCCTTGGGCTTCTCAGGACCCCACACATCTCTACTGGCTGGCGCTTTCTGCAGATGGGCTGCACTACAATTCGGTTTTGCATCACCACTTCCACAATTTATTTTGACCAGTCAAAGTACAGGAAGGCCCAAAAGTGTCAGCACCAACCAAAAACACTTCTGCAAAGGTCTCTCACCCAATTCACTGTTGTCATCCACCAGGATGATCTCGTGCAGGAGGCGAGCGGGCGTGCGGTCCAGGACGCTGTGCACCGTGCGCAGCAGCGCCGACAGCGCCTCGTTGTAGAAACAGATCACAACGCTGGCAGAGGGCAGCTCTGCAGGGTAGGACTTCTCTCTGCATCTGCAAACACAAACAGAGCACTTGGCACTATTTTCAGAGGGGTTTCCATAGAGCTGGTGCACTGCTGAAACTTCATCATTGACAAGCAAACATTCGATGTGTGGGAGGAACCCCTAATGAGAACATAACAAGCCCACACATGGAACATCTATAGCAGGGCTCAGCATAGTAAGTTCTTCTCCACAACACAGACTTACAATTAACACTGCTGCTTGTAGAAAACAGGATATCAAGGACTGAGGAGAGAGTAAGAATCACAGATCCTCAAGGTAGAGAGCAGAAGATAACAAGGGCTTGTTTCAGCTGTCAAAACACTGTCTTGTACCCTCAGGTAGCCTCAGACAGGTACAGGAATGACAAGCATGACATGAGGCCCACAAAAATAACCACAACTTTATTGGCCAGCTGCTGGAGACAGGTTGGATATCCCAGAATACCTGCAGTGGTGCTAAACACCTATTTACACAAGCAAGGATGGATTCAGAGGGCAGATTAAAACACTTAAGTCTAGTTGCTGCTGTCAGTGCAGTCTAAATAGTGTTCAGCTCACCCTAAGGCTGTCAAGTGTGTTTTGTCAGCTGAAGAGCTCTGCATGCTTCATTAACTGCACTGACTGGATCTCTGCTAATTATAATAAAAGCAGAGACAAGTGACTAACAAGCAGTTATCTAAGCATCTTAATCTGCAAGCTGAATCCCACTCAAAGCAAAAGATCATTCTTTCTTCTTATTTTCAAAGCTTGTCCTTACTTCTAATATGGCACAGTAGAACAGATTAATGCCATATGAAGGTGCCAGGCATGAGAGAATCCAATAAAAAGAAGAAATTATAAATGAAAACCTAGAAGTACAGAAGAAAAGCTTTCATTTACTTACAATGAACTCAGTTCTGGGAGAGAAGTATCAGCAAGTATAATTCACTACATTTACCCACACCAGAGAAACCACTAGAAGAATAGATAGAGGTTTATTTGTTTTTCAGTGTTGGGACTTTTTATTGTTGTTACAGAGATGAGTTTTCCCCCTCTCCATATGCACCAGATAAATTACAGAAAAATATCTGTTCTTTAACAGAAAATACTCAGAGCAGTGCACAATCACATACCTTTAGCAGTTGACAAAAAAAAAATAGATCTCCAGAAACAATATTCAGTTAAAAAAGATAGAAAAGACCAAAGAATAAAAATCCTAACCTCAAGCACTCCTGCTAAATAGCTGAGAAATCTGCCTCCAGCAACATGTGAGGATGAAACAGTGTCTCACAGAGATGTTGTACCAAAAATGTTAAATACTGTATCAAGTGTAACAAGGCACTGGGCACATGAAACTCTCATGTTCTCTCCAAAATTCAGTACATACTTTGCATCTCTTGTATCAGGCACCTCCCTGTGGTATCCCAGTCGATTACTGATCAGCATATTGAAAGCATGCTTCTGATAGCCCAAGTCTCTCACTTCCTGATCTTCTTCATTAAAAATCATTCCTGCAAAAGAAACATGCCCAAAATCACCTCAAAAATATCATCTGAAAGAAAACAAGGATTGAAACATATGCTTTAACCTCTCCTAAACCCTATTATGTTGTTAGAAATCCCTCCCTCCTTGCAAAGTGTGTATTTGTGCAACTGTTTCCTCTTCCTCTCACAAACAGGCAGCACTTAAGAGCAGCACTTGCAGCTGTAATAAAATGAAATCCTTCTCCAAAGACTGATGGCTCCATTGTGTTTATTGCCTTACCAGATACACTCCCTTCACTCATATGGCCTCTAATTCTTATCACCACCTAAAACCAACATCAAACAAGAAAGAGAGGATGGATTTTGGCACACAAAGGATCAGCATCTATCCCTACAGGTGACAGGTCTATAATGAGATTTTTGAGTGAGAAACTACACTTAGAGTGGTAGAAAAATCCTCACAGCAGCTCCAATTTCATGCAGTTCTGAAGTCTGTGGTAACATAAAAATGGCTATGCAAGAACTGTAAACTTCTGTTTATCTCACCTGGGGCTTTGACAGCAAGTAAAACACCAGCAGAGCTGCTGTTTATTGATTATTTTAGCAGAAGGAATTGTTGGTATAAGGAAATGCACTGCTAGAGGCCAGGATGAAATCCTGTGTGTCATCCTGCCTTCCTTGACTCAGTGCTATGGGCTTCTCTCCCTGAGCCCTGTACGCACCAGTGTGAGCAGAACCAAACCACTGTGGCACTTCCCACAGCTCCATGAGGGACAGAGAGCTGCTGTCTGCCACCACCTGTGTCTCTAATTCTGCAATCATTCAGGTAGCAGAGTGGTTATTTTTGATTGTCTCTATTCAGCTGGCTGCACATAGCTGATGCCTGTGTCCTCTTCAGTTATTACCAAGCTACACAGGTAATTTCACTGAAATTTCAGTACAAGAAGTAAGCAAGGATCATGTAGGTTATCTCCTTCCACCCTGCCCATCATCTCTATATTGTTCAAAAGCTGCAGAAAACCGTTTACAAGAAGGTTCCTCATTCACATGCTACCATACATCCAGGATAACATTGCATACAACCATAAATTCAGATTGAAAGGGACATCTGGTCTAATCCCCTCCCCAAAGCAGGTCCAGCTGGATCAGGCTGCTCAGAACCTGTGCAGTTAAGTTTTGAAAGCCTCCAGCATCTCCAAAGATGGAGATTCTACAACCTCTTCATCTCCCTGTTCAAGCATTTGAGCAGCATCACCCTGAAAATGTTTTTCCTCTTCCCTAATTGAAATCCCCTCACTGCAATTCCTTATCATAATGCCATGCACTCTGGAGAGAGTCTGCCTCCATCCTCCCTGCAGCCTTGCACTAAGCTGCTGCTGACAGCAATAAAATGTCCCCCCTCAGCCTTCTCTGTGAGGCAGAAGAAACTCAATCCTCTCAGCCTGTCTCCACACCTCGTGTTCTCCAGGTTTTATCAGCTATGCCAAAGCCAACTGAGCTCAAGCCTGGAGAAAATGAGTTGGGTTAAAACACAAAACAGAAGTAATTTTAAAAGTCTGAAATGTAAGAAAGCTTCAAGTAGTCCAGCTGGGCCTTCAGACCAACTGTGTGTCAATAACAAAGTCTCCCTACTGGATAGGTAGACTGGTACTGGATGAACTTTTGGAAGGAATTCCCTGCATCCACATTCCCACCAGTTACATTTACCACCCTGTGGCTTTCAGCCTGGAGTACAGCAATGAAAATGCAGCTGCACTATCAAACAGCTCGGAGTAAATGCCTTGACATTTGTGCAGGACCAAGTGGGAAGTGCTGGGGAGTGATATTTGTAAAATAAATACATGGGATACACCCACAGAGTGTCTTGTGACTGACAATGCTGCTCAGGGTGAGTGCTCCCACTGGGGAAAAGCTGCAGGGTGGGGGCAGGAATGAGGCCTGTGGGCAGTGCCACTGCCCCAGCACCAGCAGCCTAAAGGGGTCACTCAGTCCCCCAGTGAGCCACATCCATTTCCAAAGGAAGGTCTCCAGCTGCTCACTTCAGACACCCAGCTCAATTATTCTGGCACAGTGTACTGTGGTCACCTTAAAATGTTTTCTTCATACCAAACATGAGCTTAAAACACACCCCAAATATTTCATTTTACAAGCCATCCATAGCCAACCACTAATTTTTCTGATCTTCTGAATATGTACAAGGAGTGCTGATGCTTTTCAAACATTCTCATGAAAAACAGTAAAAAATGCATGCAAAAGGCCTGAAAGATTTCAGTTCAAACAGCAGACCGAAGCCTTAGGAAAATAAGGGTTTGCAACCAAAGCATCAGTTTAGGCTTCACTGCAACAGTGTTATGTGGCTGTCACAGATTAATGAATAAAGAAAAGACAGATTGACCTACCAGATGACAGCCTGATTTTGACTATCATATGCCAACTCTCTTTTCTTTTTTTTTTTTTTGCTCTGCTTGTTTATCACTGTCCTACCCTAGACAGACAGAAAGCCCTTTCCTACAGCACCTCATCTAAGAGCTGTCTCCTGATGATTCATGTAGAATTTATCCTGGCACTGCAATTCCCCTTGGCTTTCACCAACCAAACCAGCCACTTGACTTGAAGATCAAGGGACTCCTCAGTTAAAAAAGCTCCATTTCTTTCCTGGCCCAAACTGAATATTTGGAAAGAAATGGGCACCTCTGGACTGGCCCTTACCTCACCTGACTCTCAGGCTTTTTTCAATGAACTGATAAACACTTGAGCTGTCACAGGACAACATGAATTGCCATTTTTCTAACATGGTCACACAGGTCTAATGACCAGCTCACCAAGTGAAGTTTGGTAAAGTTGTATAAACTCACAAAGCTCATGCTTCACCATTCATCCAAAGCCATGACAGTGACTTCAGTCAGATATGAGCATTAAACCCTGGCTATGAAGGTTTCTGTGCTGTATTTCCCAAAACAGCAGCAGAAATCAATACCCCAATACTGCCACAACACTCAGCAACTGCCTCCAGACTTCAACCCAGTACAAACCAGGCCTCAGTTTGCACATCTGAACACAGCAGTGAATACACTGTTAGTTCTTAAATACACAAAGCAGTTTAGTTTAGAAGACAAAACCAAATCACCTCATTGATATAATATGTTCTAGTGAAACACACAGACCTTTGCTGCTACAAAGTAAGCAGGATTTGGCTCTAATCATTGTCATCTCAATCTTGCATTGTAAATTTTTTCCTACACACACTTTCTTGTTGATTATTTCACACTCCAAGGATATTCTCCAAATCAACGGGTCTTCCCTCTTCATTGTCTATTGTTATCAAGCTATTTTTAATTACTGCATATAAGTTGAGTTTCTCTGTAGCTAAATAAAGCTTATGTATTTGAGCCCAATTAATACAGGAGTAAAATATGAGACAAGCACATACTGAACCTTCCTAAAGCTAAATTTGGTTCATCCAGGGCAAACCCTGCTGCAATTCAGTCCTCATCAGCACTTACACAGCACAGCTGTAAATGTTAGAAAGAGTGGATTTTGGATTAAGCACAGTAGAATAAATTTCAAGTAATTCCTAATAAAGAGAGCCACTTGTACCACCTGCATTTTAACAAAGAAAACTTCTTCATTATACAATTTTCCCTGAGATTTTTTTTGTACAGAAAACTCTCTCATTTCTCCTACTGTTTACTAAATGTGTCACCAACACTGAAATCCACTTACCCATTTCAGGAGAGAATTCTACCTCCCCCTTAACTGGGTCCTGGATATGATTCCCAAAAGAATTTCCTATCTTATTCTCTTTCTGTTGCAGTTCAGGTATATGAACTGGCCCCCGTGTAAAACGGGGGTAGAATTTTTTTGGAAACGGCCTCTGAGGTTCCAGCCCCTTGATGGGCACATTCTTGAAGGATTGGTTCTCTTCACTGAAGTTGAAATACACAAAGAGCAGCAGTGTCCAGGTCACGGATGTGAAAAGGCACCCATAGCAGAAATAGCGAAGTGTGACACTTCCCATTGTAGACTCAGCATCGTTGAGGGCCCATTCTCAATTACCTGAAAAGGAGTGAAAACACATTGTGAGAGTGCTGCCTGTTACCTCCATACATTAGGAAATACATTCTATAGGTTACTCTTCTGTGAAATGATTTTTACAACTTAAATTTTAAGCACAGACCTGAAGAACCAAATCCCTTTTCACTCTCCCACTCAAAAAATAAACATGACCAGTTTGCACATTTAGCGTGGCTAGCACTGCTTTAAAACCTGGAGCAAACAATCCCTAAGAGCCCAGTGACACAGCACAACTAAGGCAGTTGCTCAAGAAAATGTCCACATGTATCCATTTTTGTAGTCCAGACCCTATCCTAAAGCATGGAAGGAGAGAACACGGATTCAAACAAGCTACTTGTTCAGTTCTTCTTGTCCCAAATTTAACAACAGCCAGCATGAGTGTCCCAGAAATTCCAGAAAACAGGGGGTGCAATTGAACAACACACAGCACCAAGACAGTCACATTTACAGATTCCCTTCTCCACAGAAAGAAAACAGAGAGGGGATAGGAAAAGAACAAAAAGCTCTAAGGTCATTTACTGGGTTCCTGCAGGCTCTGCAGACTCCAGAAGAGTTTCCTTCCTCCCAGGAGGAGATGCCCACCTAGAGCTGGAAGGAAGCAACCCAGACTAGAGGTTTACTTTAGACATCCATAAGGCAATTTTCCTAAGCTATACTGAAAATTACTATCATAAGCAAAACCCTGAAGCGAAGCAAACAAAGCTGGTGAAAGTATTTTATTTATGGGCCAGAAGATTTGGGTAGATTTTCTGGAGTTCCCCAAATCTTAAAAAGGCTGAACACCCTCCCCTCCCTCAAAACCCACAAACAAACAAACTCAAAACAAAAACCCAAAACAACACACAAAAAACTCCACACTAACAAAGAAACCCTCACACCTTAAAACTATACAGATCACTTTCCAAAACTGAGGACAAAAACACTGGCTCAAAGAATTTTATTTCTCTCATCATTATCTAACCACAACAAATTCTTTGCACAGTAACAAAAACTCATGAAATCACTTAATTACCTTTTAATTAGCAAAACATTTGTTTTAAGAAAACAGAATACTGGGGTAGGAGTCAATCATTCATGCTGATGTATTTTTCAAACGACTCAAAAAACTCAGCAACTACCAGAAGTCTTCAGGTCAGTCTGGCAAAGAACAAACCAGAACATTTATGAGCACAAACAGATTATTCCCCTCTCAGTAAGGAAAACTACTCAACAAAGGTAGGTGGCAACGATCCCAAAGAATGTTATAAAGACCCCAGTGTAATTGAGTCCTTAGTGACTTGCATCCAAAAAGAATAAATGTCAAAATTCAAGCTTACATTTCCCAGACTGCTGCAGGTCATCATGTGATAATAAAATATTCACAGAGCAAAGCAAAAAAAAACCCAAAACAACCCTCCTCAAAAATAGTTTCCCCACTATTCTTACCATGTCAAACTCCCTCACTTCTGCAAGGCAACAATCTACAGAGCAGCTGAGCCCAAGGAGCTTAGAAAGGTCTTACCCAGGGTTTAAATCTCAGGCTGACCCTGTGCATACAGATGAATTGCACACTCTGTGGAACAGCCTCTCTCAGTGTCACACACAAATCTCACTGCTTAACTGCAAAGCTGTGAAATTAGGCAGGCACCAAATGCTCTGGGGCACAAATGATTGAAGAAAATGCTCCTTTTAGCTAGCAGAACAGGTTTACCACTTAGAGAAGTACAGATCACCAATCCCCAGTGCCCTACACCCTGTGCTAACACAATCACACCAAGGTGAACCCTGGCTGAGAAAAGCACACCAGGCTGCAGAGGAGCAAGAACAGATAAACACTTACATCCTCTCATTATAATAATTCTTCTTGCTAGACAGTCTGCAGACAATTAATACTTCTCCATAAAGAAGATCTGGACGCTTGCCAGGTTCTTTTTGCATGGCCACAAGGTCATCTGCAGTAAGATGTGTCCAAGCCTAACATACTGCTCCTCAGAAAGTGCTAGAGGTGTTTTTCCATTCACCATGGTAACACAGATGGACAATCCTGACATGCCCTGACACTGTGGAACAGAACTGTCCTAGTAAGATAAAAATTACTGTAACAGAAAAGGAACCTTTTCATTTCAGAGTTGCTTCAGGATACATCTACACTGCAGCTTGCACAGAAAAACCCAACATAATCCCTTCTATCTCTGGTAACAGTCAAAGACAGGCTCAGAGAGCAGAATTCCTCCATGGATTAAGTACTTCCCTAGTTCCTTGCATCTCTGTCACAGCTCAGAGCCACACCTGCTGCTGGGGCCCTTCCAGCCACACTAAGGTTAAAGTTGGCTGTGGCTGACATCAGGCACACAGATTAAAGAGGAAGGGATAAATTACTGATCACCAGAGTGAGCACATTGCTGTTCATCCCTTCCATCTCCACACAGCCTCTGACCAGGCTAAAAGCTCACACTTGGTAACTGTTAGAGAAGTATCAAATGCAAACCAAAGCCAAATATTATTTCCACCTTCTTTTCCTCTCCTTCCTAGCTTTGTAAAATGATAAAGATGTTGAAATATTGCATTTAAATCAAGTGACAGAACCTTTACAATGCACAAGTGTGCTCATTCAGTACCTTGCTATTCCACCAAGACATTTGGTAATTTATTTGGCAGGAAAATACAGACTCACTATTTAGACAATTTTGAAGGCAGAATGGAAAAAAAAGTTAAACCCTGTGTATGAAAAGCACATTGAGGCTTCTGAGTTTACCTTATTCACCAACACATATGTATTCACACAACTACTGTCCTATGGATTTCAACCACTTCCACCATTTAAGCAGACAGAGTCATCATCTGTGACAGAGCTGCACACTCCAGTTTTGGACAGTTTTAGGTTGACCATGACTTCTCACAGATGTGGTTTAGGCCAGAGGAGGTTTTCAAGGCTCAGTGATGTCAGTCCTGCCTGGGATCTGCCCCAAGGAACTAAGAACCTTTCCAGCCCTACACTTCTGGGCATACAAAGCACCATCACATTAATGTACCTCTGCCTTTCCTCAACATACCAAGAAACAAGAATCTCTTCACTCATTTCAGTGTGCAACAAAAAAAACACCACTCTGATAAATGCCAGAGGGAGGGAGGAGAGAAGGGAAGACTGCAGCTGGTCACAAGGACAGAGGAGGAAACTCGGAGTTCATGGAGCCTGACACTCAGCCCCTCATTCTCACCTCATCCACTGCCTGTCCTGCCCTCCTGCCATGCAGACAGTGAATAAAAGCCTCACCCTGTCCAGCATCCTTTGCTCTCCAGGGCTGGAAAGTCTTCTGGGAAACACATCTTGCCAATTTACCCAACAACTGTCTCTGCTATGGATGGTCATAATACCTTGAGGAGTGTCTTAGAAATCCATCCTCTCCCTGTTGGCTTCTCCAAGCAGGATTTTAAAACTTAAGCAAAGCCAAATCCTTCCTTTTTTTTTTTTTTCCCCCTCACTTGTTTTCTTTTTTAATGGAGACAAACAGTTCCTGAATACAGGAGATAGAAAGGATGTTCCTTTCAAATCCAAAGTATTAGGATCTTTGTCAGCCCTGATACATGCTGCATGAGAAAAACAGATTATATGTATTTTTAACTCAACAGCCTAAAGCTCTGCTAATATAAGCAGCTGGCAGGTTTGAACAGTGAGACAGAAACTACTGAAATTAAAAAAGCAGACTGGTATTAGTCAGACAAACATGTCAAAGGGCTCATAAGAATAATATTCACCTATGTAATACTGTAACAATGAGCCCAGTCACCAATAAATTGCTATTTGGACAGTACAGGTAAAACCCATTTCTATTTATTTATTCAGGTGCAAAGAAAAATACTAAATGCCACAAAAGGATAATCCATTATTTAAACATAGCAAGAAGAATTGTTTCACAATACAAATTTTACTGGAAAGAGACCAGGCTTGAAGGGTCTATCACGTATCTTCCCTTCATTTCTGAAAAGCAATACAGCTGCCAGAAGCAAAAAACAATTCTCCTTTCCAAAAACTCATGTAGTAGAGAACATCCAGAATAAACAGAAGACACTTCCTCTCCCTTGGCAAGATAAGAGCTTCCACAGCAAATAATACATGGTAACACTTTTAAGTGTTTTACAGACATTTATTCCCGGGCCCTAGAGATACATGGAGTCCGTGGCTGTTCACCCTGGTGTACTCAGGAATCCAGAGACACTTCAACATGACAAACATACATCATCCAAGGTGGCAGTATCTTCTAATCAGGAAATTACAATCCAGTTTGGAGGCAAGAAAGTTAAAAAACATATCCTGGAAGCTGCCCCCATCAGCATCAGCTTAGAAGAGACCAAGGCTGAAAGACACAGTATTCTGAGAATTTCTAACCAAATATTCACCCTTTCAGTGTCTCTCTTGTTGTTCTGTTTTGACTGTCATATATTTATAGCCTGACAGTTTTCCTCTGGCAAAGCCTTGGAACTGAGTTTTCAGACCCACAGGCCAGAAATGCCAGGAGTAAAACATTGCTCTCTAATTTCCACCAATTCCAGTACATGTGTCTCAGTTCCTTGCACAAGCAGTAAATAATTGATTTTTTTAAAGAGAACTACAAAGGTTAACTATTAGTAACTCAGCAAATTCAATCAATGACAAAGCTGAAAAGCTCTCCAGGAGCCCACGTGCCAGGGTGAGCTGCAGTGGTCACTGTGCAATGGCTTTTCCATGGCACACCAGCCTCTTTTAGCATCCTCACAGCACCACCCTGACATTCATCAAAGCCAGGAACATTTCCCTTCATTTAACCACTGCCCCAACAAGGACACAACTGTGCTCCCCCAGGCAGCCCAGCAGAGTTTGTTGTTGGTAACCTGGGCAGCTCTCAGGAACACTGGCCCCAATGTGTTGGCTTTGGAGATTTTTAAAGGAAGCAAAAAAATGCCAACCACACTCCACAATATTTTGGTTTAAAGAGCAATATTTGCTACAGACTCTCTGACCTGCCACTGCTTAAGCACTGACATCTGCTTGGATTAACCTCAGCAGTTTGGTAAACACACTGTATGAGTAGAGATTTCATAACTGTGCCAGAACTCATGTTTGTCTGAGGTCAAACAGAGGATCAGACTGACCTCAGGATTTTTCAAATAGGAGTAAAAATTATTAGAGAAAACCTTTAAGTCTGCTTGTAGTTTTTCCAAGAACAACTTTTCCTTTAAAAAAAAAAATGAAGACACATACACAACTCATACTACCCAGGTGCCCTGCAAAACTGCCTGTGTATTTTGGAACTGTACTGAGGAAAGGAACAGATCTGTATAATCTTCATTTTCAAAGATTACTCTAGTAAAAAAAATTGTTAAACTAATTTATCTTTCTACAGAATATTCAGATACTTTGCTGCATGATCTTCTACAGATGCTTTTAATTTTTACTTTCTTATTTTGGGGGGGGGTGCAAAACGTAAGAATATAAAATAACACTACTACAAATGCAACTTTGCTCTTTTAATAGCCTTGTCTCTTTCTACATTTCTTGGCCTCTGAGATGTTCTATCTACCTTTCTCCTCTTCCCAAACAAGCATCACCATGAACAGGCTTTCCTACTTACCGGTTGATTCACTACCAAACAAGAGCATTAGCAGCAAAATGAACAGAGGCCAGATTAGGAAGAAGCTGTGCTCCAATAATACACACCCCACACAAACAGAGGTGCCATTCACACACCTTCTGCCCTCTCACAAGAATTATTTCTTTCCAGACAACCTTTCCATTACAGTCTCTGTCTTCAGGGCAAGTCACAGTTAATAGATCAGCAAGATGAAAAAGATACCTGGGGCATCTTTGGCTTCAGATCCAACACACATCACTAGCAGTAACATCCATTGAACACACAGCCACAACAAAACTTATAGACACTTCCAAATAAAAGTGCTTCATGTGCTCCACAATCTAAGTGCAGAGAGAATTTAACTCCTTAAAAAACCCTGCTAGTGGATTGTTTTAACACTAAATTGGATCTACCTCAGAGCTCGTTTTTAATTAAAAACACGCAGTAATTTTTGACCTTACAGAAGGATTGCACTTTCTGAGTTAAGTGGCTATTTTGGACAGAATACAGGCAGGTAACTACTCAAGTAAAGACAGGCTGAGCCTACAGGAACTGAAGGATGCCATTCAGCAAGGACAGATGCCAAGTCCTGCCCCTGGGACTGCCAAATGCCCAGGGGCACAGCCAAGGGTGCAAGTGCAGCTCCCTAAAACCACAGCTGGGGATTTGCCTGCACAGGACAGACAGCAGGAAACTGCAGTGAGTTCAGTGAGAGGCCACCAGGATGGTCACATTTGCCCTGTGAGAATTGAGGATGCTGGGCTCCTTCAGCCTGCAGAAGAGAGCCTGGAGATGACAGCAGCCTGCTGCTACCCACAGGGGTGTCACCATGAAAACACAGCCAGGCTGTGCAGTGAGAGGGAAGGTAGCAGAAAGAAAGAACTAAAAAAGACTAATGTGAAATCATGTTTATGTTAATGTTCAGTCACACCAACACTCATTCACAGGAATATCCTGTGGACCACAGGCTGTCCTCTTGCATAAGATCCTGTTCCCATTCATTTTAATCAGATGACACATTAAGTTCTATTTTTAATTAGCCTCTGCAAGTCCCTTCTAAATTCAAGTTTTAAAGCTTGGAGAGCCAACAGTTTAGTCATTTCAGCACAGATATACAAATCCATGTCATACCATCTAAAATAAATCCTCCTGGAATGAATACAACATCTTGTGCAACACTTTACAGATAATCTTAAAACACCAATAATATTCATTCTACTTTACAGATAAAGAAAGGCACATAGACTAGTTGCTTGAATTGTTGAAGACCTATGAAACTATACTCTGAATATATGAAGTCTGAAAAGCTTTAAATCTTTCAGGACAAATTTAAAAATTCGTCTTTTAGTGTCTTTAGGTTCTCAGCCCTCACTATTTTTCCAGTGTCAAATGACTCACTCATATACTGATTTGTATTTCAGTTTCTGGACTTTAACCAGAGATGTCTAACTATTACACAGTATCATTGTCAAATCTGTGACCTATACATTGAAACACCTCCTCTAGGAACATAACTTTGCTTACCAAGCTTTTTGAAATGTCTCCACTCCAGTAAAAAAGCTTTACTTAGCAGGCTGCCATACCAGAGTGCATGCAAACACTTCGGCTTTTTTTTTATAATAAAAATGTGAAGGTCTTCCTTTATCCATTTCCATTTCAAAAGCACCCTTAAAGAAACGTTCAAGTATCTCCTGCAGTAACATCTTTCACTTCTTTGTCAACAATAAAACATATTGTTTTTTTCCTTCCTGAGAAAGGATACCTTTCTCCCCACATATTTACTCCACTCCAAGGAGGAGAGAGTGTTTCATGAGGGCTCTAATTCAAGGATACGATTTTAATGGAAAAAGCAATTACAAGTTTTGGAAAGAAAAACTTTTGTAAGTCAGGATCTCACGTTAACAAACAGCTGAAAGGAACACCAGGTTTAGTTACAACCAGTGGCACAACATTGCATCAAGAAAAGTAACATAATAGTCCAGTCTGATTAGAGAAAACAAGCACTCTTGGATTAGAAACATGAGCTTACCAAACCCCTAGTGCTCAATATTGGGTAAATAAGTGCTATACAGGAGACATGCTGCTGCAGTGTCCTCATTCCCCTCCAAAAAAAAAAAGCTACTTCTTTCCCAAAGCACAGTTATAAGCAAGAAATTCTTACCTATCTCCCTGACAAAGGCTCTGTAGGCTGCTGGGCTGGATGTTCCTTTAAGCCATCTGGCATTCAAATACATGCCATGCCATTCCCGGAGTCCTAAAAATACCTTCTGCCTTTTTTGTTGCTAATAAATACTTTCTTCTCATTCAAACACTGAGGTTTTCTTTTCATCAGTAAAATCAGCTCTGAAGGAAGCCAGAATGTCTCCAAAGAAAGATGTAATGCATTTTCTAATACAGCACAGAGCTGTATTTCCTTCTCCACAGAGCTTAGAAAACAGCAAGGTTAAAAACCCCACACTGAAAACTTGTTCATTGCATCTCTCTCACATTAAAGATTCATGCATCTAAATATTAGTTTAACAACCCTTCAGCACTATAGACAAATGCAGAATACAAGAGAGCTTACAAGGTCAACTTCACACAAATAAGCTGCTTAATTCCTTTCCTAAACGTTTAAAATCTGCTTAGCTGTTCCTCACATTTTACGTCTGCAAAGCTCACCGAAATAACAACAAAAATGCAGATTCATGCAAAATAATGAGATTAGTGACACTTGTACAGGACGAGCTGAGCTGTGGAGCCCTCACCTTTCTCCAGAAGAGGCAGCACTGAAGCAGTGCAAGGTTACCCAGGGAAGCACTTCGGCTGCAGCGGCTCCACTCGGTGTCTTCATTCCCAGGGAACAATAAACCCTGAGCCAGAAACTTAACACTTTGCTGCTTGGGAGTCCTGCCTGGGAATGGGGTAACAAACACGGGTTTCTCCAGGAAATCTGCCCAGCTTTAGGGTCTTAGGACACTGCATACACTGCCCCAAAAGCATTGCTATATTCTTCTGTTTCTAATTATTTTTCACTTCTCTTTTATTATTTTTTTCAGTTGATGCATGATCATATCATTCCATGTTTTTGGCAATATACACATGGGCATTTTCCTGCCACTCACATAATCAGTGGCATTCTTCATCATGACTAGACCACAGTAATGCTAGAGAAAATTATCATTAAATTGTATTAAAGTGTCAGTTCTAAAAATTCCTTTACTCCTCACTTTCCAAGTCACTAGTAGCTTCACACAACTTTCATATTTTGACAGAATTTTCTAGGTATGTTTTCTGTTCGTCTACAGAAATTTTCATCAGAAGTGCTTCAGGCTTTTTTCCAGTCTTTTACAAGGAAAGTGAAAACACATTTTCCAATTCTTAAAAAAATGAAAAAACAAAAAATCAGATTTCATTTGTATAATCCTCCTGACAAAAAAGCTGGCAGCAAATCTGTCAGCAAAACAGACCTCACTAAAGCACTTTTGAGTGGGACAGTGGTACAAAGTGGGGTTGACCAGTCTCAATTTTAAACCTGTGATTACAGGGATGCTGCACTTGGCACAAGTTCTGCAGTAGCTCCCAGAAAACATCTACCACCCAGAACTCAGCACTGCTACCAACAGCTGCACACAGAAAAACACACAAGAGACATCTGCCAGCTCACACTAGAAATTTCCAAAGACTCTACCTGTATAAAATGCAAAACTGCTGCAATTCTGTCACTGTTTGTACTCGAGCATTGGAAACTGCCTTAATGAGCATGGTTCCACTGCACCTCATCCTGCAGCATCAGATTACAGAATTCCTAGACCCCCATGCCTACTCCCCACAAATCATACAAGTTCTACTCCATTTCTCCTTCTGCAGGGTTTGCCTTTCCAATAGGCAGAAACTCACATAAAAATACATTATGTTGCCCTTGCAACTTTGTTCAGGCAGACCAGGAACAAAAGCCTTGATGGAGCCTGAGTAACTGATATTA
This sequence comes from Climacteris rufus, assembly GCA_013398175.1. NCBI lineage: Eukaryota > Metazoa > Chordata > Aves > Passeriformes > Climacteridae > Climacteris > Climacteris rufus. Next base: position 252,494 of record VZRZ01007432.1, on the reverse strand, counting down.
GCACACAGATTAATTAGTTGTTCATGAAACCAACCAAACAAAATCAAAACAAATCAAACGAAAAAAAACACAAAAAAGAGATGAAATGTAGCCCCAGAATCAGATGTGAGGTTAAAACAGGTTACAGTTTAAATCCCTAAACCACCTCTAATAGGAAAATATTTAACTCATTCTAAACTGCTCAGAGTTCTTAACCCTGTTACATTTCTCCATGCTATTAGGAAATGGCACTTTCTTAGAGATTTCCTCAATATGTCCTGTGCTTTTCCATGTGAATGCCCATTGTTAAAAAAGAAAAGTAGAAGTGAAAAAATAGTAAAAGCATGAGCTGAATTGAATTCAATGTCCATCTGCATTTCTGATGTCCAGCAACAAACATCACTTGGAGTTCTTCAGTCCAAGCTTTAGCACAGAGTCCACAGTATTCATGCCATTTAGAACTTTCATTTTTCCCAGTAAGAAACTCTGAAATAAACCAAAACCTTGCAAACTTCTTGCTTTGGATTCATTTTCTCACCAGAAGTTTAAAGTATTTTCAGCACACAGGTTTCTCTCTACTTCTTTCATCTTCTCACAAATGTCTCCAGGCATGAACACAAGAGAGGAATCCTAAGGACATAAACCTACTACACATCTTCTCTTCAGCTCCCTGGCTGCACCAGGACAGGTATCAGAGTGAGCCATGGGATACTCTGGTTGGATTATTTGCTCTGCTAGATTTTGATGAGATTCTCAGCAACTCAATGTCTCAGCTCTCCCCTGATGCATGAAGACAAATATCTCAGTTGTTGGATTAGAACAAGTCACTAGCACAAACAGATTGTACACTGTCTGCAAAAAGAGCAAACTTTTCTACAAGTTATGCCAAAAAATTAATTTTCTTAGTCTTTCATTCCTTCTCCATGATCAGACTCAATCTTTCCTTCTCCCAAGAAGTCCCTTTGAGGAAAGAGTTGTGGACCACTCCTTTTCCATCCCCTCTTGGTCACTTTTCTTCTACTTATCTATTGCCAATGTTTCCAATGGGAAAACATACCCAGGATTTTGATGTTGAAATCACAGATGTTGCAACAAAATGAAGAGCAGATCAAAAGTACATTTTCCCACTTCAGTAGGAGCCATGCTTCCCAACACTCTGCTAGCACAGGAGGTTAATGTGCAATCCAAAACTTGGCCTTCTCTTGGTTCAGAGGTGATGAGTCTTGGCATCTGCTGACACCAGAGGTGAGAGATTCATGCTACCTGACAAAATTAAGGTATTCCAAGAAATGGAAAACTAAAGGAAACACTCCTAGAAAACATATTCAATAACAAATCTGAGAAGTAGCAATAGAGACAGTGGCATCCTTTGTTCTTGATCTTATGCTTCAGGAATTGGCAAAATGGTCAAAATACCTACAAAGATTGATTCATAAGGGATTTGGAATGAAAACAGGATAGTTTGTTCTTCCTGGAAAAGTATCTGTGTTTTAATTAATGCCACCTCCAAGGTTTAAAGCATCCAATTTAATCCTTGTCTGCACAAGTAAATCTGTGTCATTTAGCCAAGCAACATTTGGATGGTTTTACACAAACTAAAAAGCCCTCCATGAACATGCTTCTAGCATTCATTAAGTATTTGCTTAAATCAGCTTGGCACATAGCAACCCTTCACTGAGGTACCTTCCTTCCAGCATGCCTCTGCAGGTTTATTAGCCTAGCCTGTCAATTTTAAATTTGACTTCTCAAATGGTGCAGTGTCTCCATAGTTGAAGCCTCAGGAATGAGAAAAAGTTATTGCAGGTAAGAAGTTACCCCCCAACAGCCACTGTGCAGCATTTCTTTGTGCACATATTCCTTCTCTCTTGAGCAGCAAGAAGAATTAGTTCAGTCCAGGCATTCTGCTCCGTGGTAAGAAAGGTTGGAGCAGGAATGTGGACAGTCTCTAGCAGAGCTGATAAGGTAAAACCTGCCAGTGACAGCAAAGTTCAGTCTCAGAAACACAGACCTTGCAATGCCACCACTGCCATGAGAGAGGAAACCACAAGAGCTCACCTGCTCCCTCCTGCACTTGGAGCACAAACACACCCAAACCTGTCAGCAGTATGGGCTGGTGGCCTCCTGCCTGGCCTGCACAACTTCTCTAAAGCACACAGAAGGGAGCACCAAGTCCTAAGCTTTCCTGCATCAGGGGTCTCTAACTGAAGTACAAACTGTGGCAAAGCTGATTCATCCCTGGGCACTGTGTTCCAGTTCCAAACATGCCAAGGCTCAAGCTGACAAACCAGACTGCACAAGGAAGGGCTGAGATACAACACACACAACACACTTCTACAGGCACCTCACTCTGTACCCTACCTTTCACTAACACCATCAGTTATTTAACCTACAGACTTAGCACATTTTCACATCTCAGGCAAGAAGGTCAGAAGTCCACACAACAAAATACCTGAAATTTAGTACACCTGAAGTCAATTTTTGAATGAAGCAGTACAATCAGCTTCCTAATTTTCTATCTAGTTTTCTAACAGAGCATTTACACCAATTATTCCACAGTGCTGACTCACATGAGAAGCACGCTAGAACATGGCTGAAGGATGTGGTGCATGCTATTGACTCTTACACAAAATGAGCACAACAAATGCTTCCACTCATGCTGCAAAACCCTGGTTTGAACAGCCTTAGCACTGCCAGTGCTTTATACATAACAGTAGCTGCCACAGCAGATGCATTCATCTCCCTAAACCACCATATGTTTTGAAAAGAAACCTCAGATAAGAAGACAGTTTATCTGCCTCCCACACTAACAGGGATTGAAACAGACTTCACCTCTGTAACACTTTTTGAGAAAGAAAAACCAAATGCATTTCTGCACTTGAAATACGTGAACATACTTTTGCTCTGCAACAGCAAGCAGTGTAGTTGCATGGCAGCAAAAGGAATGGTACTAAAGGAAATTACTTGGTTTTTTGGATACCTGGAGCTGCAGTATGGCCTAGCCAGGCAGATGGAACTGTTTAGGAAGTCGACAAACAACTGCCACAGAAAGGAATGTTGTGATCTTTGGAAGTTTCACCTTTTCCCTTCAGCTGCAAGTCTCCCTTGTCCTACCAGCTGCTCAGACTGCAACTGTTCCACAGGACCTTCTAAGGCCATGTAACCAAAGCAGCACCCTCCCTCTGTCCTTTTCAACCCCACAGTACCCTGTTCTTTCTTGCTGGAAGATCCAAAATGCCCATTTTTACTGCTCAGATACTTCTAACTTCATCCATGTGACCCACACCACATGCATGCCCTACACCCACCATTAAAAACTTGGGGTTTCCATCACTTACTGTGAGGAAACCTATTTTGTATAGATAAAATTCCCAAAATACTAATAATTTATCATTATTTCCTTTGCCCTGCTGTTTCAGGGCTTTCTGCCTCCTAAAATGCCTCAATCACACCTACTGTTATTTTTCATCCCTATGAAAATGATGATCAGATTCACCCGCTCTCAGAACTACTGTCACACAGCAGCTTTTCAGGAATTCTGTCCCATGCTACTCCTATGCATAATGCAGAGTTGATTTGCATCCTCTGAGAAGGTGAGTAGATAGAAGAAGCCAGGCCACAGACCCTGCAATCTGCAGTCAGACTCTCTCAGAGCAGAACAAATGCCACTTAGCCTGCTGGCATCCTCAGCTGAGGCTGAGAGAGGAAGGCTCATTAGAGCTGCACTGTTATTTCTCTCCTTCCCTGCTGCAGAAGAGCTCCTAAAACTCTGCAGGAGCTTATCCTACCCAGAGCTGAGCAAAAGCTTATGCAGAAAGCCTGCAGCTCTTCAGAGACAGTTATACTGGGGGAGGCCAATTGCTTGTTAATCAAAAGCCTCTTATCTGGAACCACCTGGACATTTATGCTGTTCTAAAATGAGGCCTAGGAATCCCAGCTGGAATATTTCACATATTTAGAGGTTCTCTGCAGGGTAGCAGGGCAGAAACACGATGGCAGGAAGAGGTTGGTACCATCCTTTCCTGGGCACAGCCTGCACTTGGATCAGCTTAAGCTAATCAGAGATGCCTGGGAATAGTTTCCTGTTAAGATGACATCCACATGACATTAAATTAAAAAGCAGATCGTAGCTCATAAAGCATTCAAGAATACTTAATATCACTTACAGACTACCAGACTACTCTTTCTAAGGAGAGATGGGATTTGATTTTATGTTGAAATACATTTTCCAGGGAAAAAGAAAGCATATTAGCAGAGTGCTGACAATCCTGCCCAAACACAGCCAGGTCATGAGATTTTATTTTTTCTTTAGAAGAGTAAGGGTTTCACTTTAATTATACAATAAAGTTCTGTAAGGTGTACTGCAGTTCCCCTGCAATTGGCATTAAAAACAACTCAGGATACAGTTTGGCAGAGATGCTGGAACAGAGAGCACCAGTGTTCTAATTACTTTCAACAGCAGCTTTAAGGCTGACACCTGTGAGGAAGCAAATGAAAGTGAAGCAGCTGCCTGCAAAGGTGGATTCTGAACACACTGTTCACTTCCATACAGCAGAGAATTCTGACTGCTAAGCTCCCCACTGCCAGCAGCACAGAGCTTTTGGTTGCTTATTCAGATCTGTTTTCTTGCAAACAAGGGGCCAGAGAATCTTTATTCTGCCTTGCAAGTAACTTGGAGACAGTTCATTTGCTTCAGTGTGTTCTGCTGCAGCCTTCCTTACAAGCTTTAACACATATATACAAGAAAAGAAAAATACCACATGGCAATAATGAACTGACTAAGAGGGCTGGAGACCAGCCACGAAGAATAACACGTATTTGCTAAGAGAGAAAGTGAAGCGTCAGTGTTGTATAAAAGTATACACTAAAAAACAAGGGCAGGGGGGAAAAAAAACAGTTTTAAAATGAATTTCCCAGTCCTAAAGATAAGAAAGCTTTAATCACCGGGGGGTCACAAAGCGCTCCAAAAAAGCAAAGCCTGACCTCGCCCTACAAACGAATCAATGAACGGAGCAGCGCCAGCAACACCAGCACGAAGCGCTCCTCACATTTGGGGTGAGGTGTGCAGAGTTGCCGTGTACCTGCAGGCGGGCTGCCGCTCCTCCACATGCATTTAAAAACTACAAAAAGCAGTAATTACGTTATCTCCCATCCTGTGTAGCACAGCCCGCTGCAGCCCCTCGCTGTCTCCCCGGTCAGGTTAAAGCAGGAGCCCTCAGCAGCGGCCGGGTCAGGCGGGGAGCGGCCGGGGCAGCCTCCCGCTGTCACCTCAGCCGGCACCCGAAGCGGGGCAGCCCCGGACCGGAGCCGCTGCCTCAGGGCAGGCGGGAAAACAGAACCACACAATCAATCAGGTTGGAAAAGACCTCTGAGATCATCGCGTCCAAGGTATGACCGAGCACCGCCGTGCCAACGAGCCCGATACCGCCGCCGGCCCCGTCCCTCCATCCCGGGCTGCCCCTCACCCCGGCGCCGGTTCCCCCGCCGGGGCCGCCTCCCCTCCCGCCGCCACCACGGCCCGTGTCCCGCACAGCCCCGCACTCACCGCGGCGGCGGCATCGCCCGTTCGCCCGGCCCGCGCCCGCTGTGGCGGCGCTGGCGCCATGTGACCGCTGCCTCCTCCTCCTCCTCCTCCCCATTCTCCTCCTCTTCCTCCTCCTCCGCCGCCATGACAGGCGGGGCTGGGGCGGCCCGAGAACATGGCGAGGGCTGAGGGGGGAGAGGGGGGCTGTGGGGATGTTTCCTGGGTCCTCTTTGCCGAGTTGTGAGGGGAATCAGGAATGCAGGGCTGTGGGTGTGCGGCTTTCACTCCCCCCTTCTCAGATTTGCTGTGCGTGTCTCTGCTCATCCCACACGGTCTGTGGCAGCTCTCTGTGGCGATTAAAGCCCTTTGCAGCCCCTCAGGGTGTTTGTTTCGGGCTTTACGGCCTTCAGTGGCCCCTGAAAGTAGAGTCACAGAATCGTTAGAATTGGAAGGAATCTCTGGAGATCATTTAGTCCAAGCCCCCTGCCCAGGCTGGGTCACCTGGAGCAGGTGACACAGGAACGCATCCAGGTGGGTTTGGAATGTCTCCAGAGAGAGAAAACGCCACGATCTCCCAGGGCAGCTGCTCCAGGGCTCTGCCACCCTCAGTGTAAAGCAGCTCTTCCTCATGTTGAGGTGGAACTTCTTGTGTTTTAGTTCATGGCCATTGCTCCTTGTCCTGTTGCTGGGCACCACAGAAAACAGTCCACCACCATCCTCTTGACACCCGCCTGTGAGATGTTTATATTAATTGTATTAATGTGATCCCCTCTCAGTCTTAAGGCCCAGCTCCCTCAGAAAAGATGCTCCCAGCAGGGTTTTGAAGGGAAGAACAGGAGTGTAGGTCAGGCTGGTGGAGGATGTCTGGGCTGACCAGCCATGGATCCCTCACCCGGTACTTTCAGTTGCTGTGTGGGCTATGGGAGGCTGGTTTCTTCAGCTGCAAGGGGGAGATAGCAGAGCGAAATCAACCACAACTACCCTGAAATAACCTGAGATTGGCGTTAATAGCGACAAAATTTACATCCTCACAGGTGGAGAGGCACATTGAAACTTCAGATCTTTGATACCCAGACTAAGGGATCAAAGCCACTGGCTTGCTAGACCCAGCACACCACAGATCTGTCTTTGTGCAGGACTGACTTGGCAGGTGTCCTTTCCCCAGGAAAAGTGGTGAAACTGGAAGACATGTTGGGTTTATAAACCCTTGAGAGGTTTAAGAGCAAACTCATTGTCAGATTTGCACAGCATAGTCAGGGCTGGGAGCTTATTTTGTCAATGCCCAGATTACAGACCTTGAGCTCCCGAGTGACACTTTGAAGATGGCAGATTTTATTTTATTGTAGTGGAAATTAAGCGGGATTGACTCACCCAAGCCCGTTCTTTGGTGGATATTGCCCTCAATATCCAGAGATTATGGCAAGGTGCTTTATAATAACAAAAATAGAGCAGAATCCAGAACCTGTCAAAGAGCTGTAGCTGCAGCATTAGAGTACAGAGGGCAAAAAGGCAATCCGTAATCAGAAGCTGCAGGGAGAGAAAAAGGAGTTACAGCCTGCAGAGGGGTTAGTAGGTGGGTAGCAAGGAGGTAGCAGGATCAAGATGAAAGCAAGGTGCAGTTAAATGAGATAGCCATACAGTCAGCACCCCACCAGACAGCTTTTCAGAATTCCTGTTTCATAATGGCTAACATGCAGCTTTGATCTCTCTCTTGTAATAATTCAGCCCCAGGACTGGAAGTGTGTGTTAAGCTCCATTAGGTAAAAGCAACCTCAGCACATATGCTATCTGTTTTCTGCAGAACCATTATCCTTCAAGTCCTTCTAATTTGGCCAGTCGTTGCCCACCTTGTAATTCCAGCTGTTTAATCTCTTTTAATTCTTATTGATAACAGTTTCCCTGGTGCTTGGATTATCATTTTATTGCCAGAATTAATAAACCACTGTTTTTTAGCATCATTTACTGTAAGGTCTTTGAGACATGTTTCACTTCTCAAAATTCCTGATAATGATAATCTGTCCAGCCCAATTGCTTAATAAGCTCTGTGATAACTCGTTAGTGTTAACTAATTGACCCACTTCCTATGTGCTCACAGCAAGAGACAAGAGCTCCTATAAAAGTGCTGGCAAGAAGTCCTAACCCAAAGTAATCCCCTGTCAGTGTGGGTTGTGGCCAAAATTTAGGATCCATGTGTACTCAAGCACTGAATTTTTATTTCTGTTGTTGACATGTCTTGGCCACAAATTACACAAGAGAAAGGGACACTCTGAGCTACAAAAGATATTTAAGTCCTGTCTCTTTTCTTAGAGAGACTTCTACTTTGTGAAAAAGGAGGCAAATGTCCCCAAAACCAAACAGAATTAATGTATATTATTTTTAAATCCAAATTGTTCAGAGCAAATTTCCCCATGTGTAGAGCTTGTTGACCAGCTGTGATAGAGAAGGCTTTAGGAGACTCCATCTGTTCTTTCAATAACTGAGAGAACTTGCATTTGTTTCTGTGTTTTCCTGTTACAATTGTTTGCCTACAGGCTGTGCATGACTGAAGTCAGTCTGCACATCCCCTAGTAGAGTTTGTATGTAATTATGATTTCAGAGTGAAAAAGCCTTTGTAAGTGCTGGAGAGTTTATTTGGAGTGTTTGAGGAAGCAGGACTTTTGTCTGTTTGCTCTCAGACCTCTTCCTTCCTACTGTTACTTTTGCCATGGACCACTTGACGTGGTTTTTTGCCTGCTTTCCAAAGGAAATAAGGTCAAATGACAACTCAGAATATGTAGATGGGTTTATCTATTTTGCTGTCTCTTCTCAAGTACTTTTGAAATCTTGAGTCATACATATCAAATTTGACAGGGGGCAAAGATCTCAAAGGGATTATACTCTAAACAGCTTTGCAAAAACAGATGTCTGAATAGGAGAGGCTGTTATCCACCACTGAGGAAAAGCCTGTAGGACAAGGTCATCCCACATACCCTTAAATTTATTAGGAGCACACAGGAAAGAATCCATGGGGTTATTGTGGCCAGTCTATTGAAAACATCAAAATCTGTCCTTTGGAGGTGGTGAAAAGGCAAAAAGGATGTTAGGTACTTTAAGACAGGAATAAAGAACAAGATTTGTCATATTGAAAATGCTTGCACATCTTGAATATTGTGTGGAATTCTCCTTAAAGCACCAAGACAGATACAGAGAAAAGCAATGAACTGATTGGAGGTGTAGAATGGTTTCCTTAAAAAAAAAAAAAAAAAAAAGTGCTTGAATACACTTGAAAGGTTTAATTTTGGAAAAGATTATGAAGAAATGTGACAATGGTCAAAAAATGTATTTTCATAGAGAAAGTGAATTCTGTGTTTCTTATAGCATAATTCAGATGTCCTGAGTGAAATTTCCAGGCAATAAATTTAAAAGAAACAAAAGAAAGTATGTTTTCTCTAGAGTCACAATTGCAAATTGCTGCAAGTGTATTGGAGAGGCCAAAGGTATAAATGTTCTCATGAGTGGATTAGAAATGGAAATGAGAAAAATGTCCATTGAAGCCTCTTAAGCATAATGCTGATGCAGCTGCCAGCTGAGGAAATCTCCAAGTAAAGGGCTGGATTCAGCCAGCAGATTAAGGCACCTAAATTTGCTTTTCAGTGTGTAGGTGTCTCCATGTGAACCAGATGTCTAAGCTCCCCTCATGCTCAGCAGAGAATTAATGTGGGATTTACTTACATAAATGCAGGCATCAAGTGCCAGTTGAGGCTTTGTGAAGTTCTCTACCTGGCCTCCTGCTCCAAGAAGCAGCAGGTATCCTAAAAATCCTGTGGTCTGAAATGTCATGTGGAAGTTGTTGGTATCTCAGTCCAGCCCAGTTGTCACTTATCCCAGATGGTTGGCAAGCTGAACCCTGCTCGTGGTTGCACAGCAAGCTGTTCAGTCTGTTCAGTCCACCTCCAGGTAGATCTAGCAGTGGATTCTGGACCACTGAATAGCTTTCAGCTTCATCAGCTGCACTGAGTAGTTCTGTATGGACTGTAGGAGGAATCTGTATGCAGATGAAGGCATCTGCATGGGGACACTTCAGTTTAGGTGTCAGAATTTGCAGGCTTTGCCTGGCTGTACAGAGGGAATATTGCTTAGCTTTTAGTGCTCTTTCCTTAAGTTCCCTCAGCTTGTCAGCCTAGTGAGTTGATTCAGCAAATATTGATTTAGGGGAAGAATCCAAGAGATTGTGCTTGAAAAACCATCCTAAAATACTCCAGGGTGCTGGATAATGGTGCATGGATGTGCAGTGACACTGAACAGAGCTGCAGGACTCCCTCAGCCTGGGAGACACCCCATGGCCAAGAGTTCTGGGGCAGCCACAGACGCTGCTGCTGACACCCAGAATGACAAATTCTTAAGCCATTAGATGCTGTAGCTGAAAGGGATTTTTTTTTTTTCACAAAGGTAAATCAAAACTAATTTGGTTGACGACAGGCTTTGCACCCTGTCGTCTGTGAATCAGACCAGTTAGATCTTGTTAGAGTAGCAGAACTTGCCTAAGAAGAATTTAGGCAAAGATTCAGGGCAAAGAAATCAGAAAGAAGGATAACTAGAAAAGCCAGAGGATAATTAGATGAGCTTTGGAATGCAGAATCAGTGTTTTCCTCAGTCTCTCATGCTTCAAATGATTTACATTTTCTTGTTGGAAATAAAAAACTTTTAGCACTAATGCTGTCCTCTTGGACTGATGGAAGTTTTCACAAAACAAATCCTCAAGCTCAGAGTTTCTTTTTTGGACATCCTATAAAGAGCTATGAAGGAGTGTCTATGTTTTTCAGACTGCATTGGGCACCTGCTGTGCTACTGCACTTTTGTTATTTATTTCCAGAAAGCCTTGATAGTGCAATAAATAATAATAAATAATAAGGCTCCCTCCTTGCATTGCTGCTGTCCAAATGTCCTGCTCTTCAAATGAGACAGAGATGAGAGCAAACCTAGTACATTTTAATAAACAGATTCTCTCCCAGACACAGATAAGATCCACAAAATACAAACAGCTAAATATATTAACCCATGCAAATGAAGCAGGAAACAAGCTGTGGGCTGGATTGAGGAGCATATGTGATGTGGCCCTAAAATCTGCAGGAATCTGAGGAAGGAGCCAGTGATGTGCCACACAGTGCTTGGGAGAATTCACAGACCTAAGGACCTTGCTAAGAGTTGTTTTGTCTCAGCAAGGAATTGCAGCACCAAGTATACAGAGTAATATTGTCATGCTCTATTCAATGCCCTTCAACTTCTTTTCCTTCATTTTTCAGCCCAGGCTGTGTTATTTTTCTGTACTTCTCAACACCTCTCTCCAGAACTATTGAAAAGTTGTATTTCATCTGTGAGGTGTTGCTGATTAAATTCCATGTGTTGTTCACATTCAGAAGTTCTCACTCTGAAGACCTGGGGGTGAGATGCTACATTTTCTAGAATTTCTTTTTACTGAAATAAAACTTTCCTTGGACTCTGTGGAGGGAGGTAATTGGCCAAACATTCTGTCCAGTGTTGCTCAACTGTGCTCAGATCACTTCACAATCTTGGAGTCTGGGCCAGCCTGAGCTGATTTCTTTTCCACTTTGGACTGTTTTTCAAAGTTTGAGAATGAAAACAATCCCATAAACCCCAGAAATGTCATCATTGAATTGGCTTTTTACCAATGAACTGTATTAGAACTCTACCAAGAGTTTCCTTCCATCGTTGTTTCTACTCACTGATAAGAAAAGGAAAAAAGTTAACTTGCAGAGGAGCTCAGTCTCATTATCTTCTTTTTACAGATGTGGAAATTAAAGCACAGAAAGATGAAGTTGTTTGTTCTGGGTCATCCAGCAAAGGAATGGCAGACAAAACATAGAAGTGAGTCCTTCAAGTGCTTATTCTATTGCATCACTCTGTCTTCCTGTTTTGATGAAAACTTCTAAAATGTCATTTTCATAGGTAAGTATGTGAGAAATATTCCAACTTCCTGAAAAGTCTGACAAAACTTTTAGTTATGTGACATAAACAGAGGTTAGATAGAGTTCAAACTGAAACAAAGACTCCCAGCCTCAATTTTGGCATTTCTGTAATACATGTATTTTTGGTAATTTTTTCTTATAGCAGGTGTTATCTTCCCAGTATCTTTCACCAAAAGATACCGCAGCCTCTAACCCCAAACCTGTTGTACCACAGGATGCTGAGACTTTTTTTTTTTCAGACTACAGGGGTTTTGAACTGAGAAATGCATGAAAAGAAATGCAAGCAAAGGATGATTATCCAGTAATATTCATAGTTCCATTTTAGATCTGTTTTTTCCATTGGTCTTATAAAATGATGCTGATTCATACTAACTGGGGGTAGTTCCTGTTCTTTGTAGGAATTTTACTCTCTGTTGTAATCACAGAATCAGAGTTCTTCTTCTTCTTCTTCTTCTTCTTCATCTTCCTCTTCCTCCTCCCCTCCAATTTCTCTTTCTTGTCGACTGTTCCTGTAACACATCCTAAAAGAATTTCACACCTTGACAATTTTCATGAACAATCAGACAATAATTTAGAAACTTGTACTTTAAATCATTCTTCTTTTTCAGGGGCCTGAGATACATTAGCAGTACACCTCATCTTTGTATTGTTTTTTCAAAGAATATGTGAAATTCAGTAGTAGTTGTGTTTTCTACCTTATGCAGATGCAAGAAACTGCAGAGGAAATTATGTTCTTATAGCTAAGAGAACAAGAATTAGGAGACATGACTGTCACTCAGGGTGCTCTCTCCATAACTCTGGGTTTATTGCTTGATGTCTTTATTTGTTATATACAGTCTGTTGATAAAATTCTTACCCCCACAACCTGTGCCTATTTTATCTGTTTAGATTAGAACCACGTGCAGCCAAACACAGTTTCTTGTTGGGCAATGAAATATCACTACAAGCAGGGATGCCTGACCTCTCCTAAGCAAATCCAAAACAAAACAAAATCCCCATCAGCAACATGCTCTTTATTGCATCACAACTTGTAGTTTGCCAGAGAATTATGTTAGAGTAGGCTGTAAAAAAGTGTTTCTAAACTGCAAATTTTGGAAGTGTCATAGATTTGATTTCAATAAATGATGAAAAAAAATTGAAAAGTAAGTATTCTAATTGGTCTGTACAGAACCCAAGAGCTGTGCAGTTACTTTTAAATGTACTCCTCATTTTAGCATGAACAAGATCTGTATGATTAAAATGCTCAAGATAATTTTGGGGCCTATTAAATTAAATGAATGACTGGAGGAAACCATTATTTCACTATATGAAAATGTCAAGCTCTGAAAGAAGTGAGCTGCCTAAGGAAAATGGTGACATTGGAAGATAAATAGTACTGAAATCTATCCTAAACAGACATTGTGCTGTTTTAGGGAATGGCATGGTAATAGCAAGGGAATTCTGTGGGAGTTGTGAGATGCCCCCTGGTATATTTCTGGTGAGACATTGTACATGGTCAGAGCAGCATAAAACACCAGGAGAGAACACCTGAAACATTGACAGAGGATAATAAATGATGAAAGGTAAAGGAAACTACAGAAGGACACAAAGCTGCAGAGAAGGGGTTGGTAGCAATGCATTTAGGATCTAACTGCCATTTACAGAAAGCAGAATTAGCTGTAAACTATTTGGATTTAGGTAACATTTTCAGAAGTAGGAGCTAGAGGATGCTGTGTGGTGATGGGATCCAGCTGCAGAAGGGGTCAGCAGCATTTTATGGATGCTGTAGATGGAAGGGAGAGGCTTTGGAGAGCCACAGAGAAAGGAGTTTCATCCTTCACCCTTCTGTCTCTTTCCTAGCACTGTGAGGGTTGTGGGAGCCCCAAACCTGCCTGTGCAGCCACATCTTTCAATTCCTATCAGCACTAGCCACAATATCCTCTGGCTTCTTCCTGCAGCAAATTCTGCTTGCTTGGGGCTGCTGAGAAGAGGAAGAAGCAGAGAGGGGACAGCAGGAAAGGAACTATTTCAGCAAAGGGGAAGGGAGGAATAGAAGGTACTGAGCCACAGAGGAAGGTCTTGGTGAGCAAGGATTTCTGTTCCTGCTCCTGGGGTCAAAAATCCCTGCTCCAAAGAAGCAGTGCTCTAAGAGAAATGCCTGCTCCCCTTGCTTTCAGGAACAGCAGTGCTTGGGCAGGTAGGAATGAGGATGGCCTGTGTGCCCTGATTGTGTGTAACCCAGAACCCCAAGGAGAGGCCCTCTGTCCCAAGCAGAAATCTGTAACTGTCCCAGTTACAGAAATGCTGGTAGGTAGTAGTATCTTGAGTAGGATGAGAAGATAAAGAGGTGGAAATAAAATATTTCAAGGTCTGAGATTAGGCTGGTTGGCACAAGGAAGGTTTAGAAGAGTCAGGATTTTCTTGGAAAGTCTTGTCAAGACAGAGAAGAAAATGGTAATTAGGATAGATAAACTAGAATCCTGTTCTTGCCACTAAATTGGTTTGGATGGCTCTGCTGCAAACTGAAGTGGCAGTCCTGGTTGTTAGGAAGTTGTCCTCTGGTGTTGGTTATCCAGGACTTTTCAGCAAATAAAGTCACATAAACCATGAGGACCTAAATATCTATGGATAAGAGCAAAATCAAAAGCAAGTGACTCTAAGAGTTTGGGGGGAGTTCCTGCACTATAACATACCTGTTTGGAACTGGAAATTTAGTAATGGCAACTCTGTTTTGGATGATCTTCAGATGACAAAACAAAATGTGTTTGCTGCTTCATTCATCAGAAAAAGGATATTATAAGCTATTTAAAATGCTAAATTAATATCAGATCTCTGTCCTTTTTGTATGCCCTTGTGATGGAAAAAAAAGAGTATATAATATTGTATCATTAAAAGAAAATACCAGTGGTTGAGCCAGGTATCTGGTTTTAATGTGTACATATTTTGGAGATTTGTTACTTATGAAAGTTTTGGTTCTCTTGTGAATTACATAAGTGAGGACAGGGAGATGAGGAAATGAGGGCAAAATCCCTTTGAACAGATCGATATTGGTTGTAACAAAATTTCATTTCAACACTTCATTACACAAAAATCTGCTGTAAACCAAACAATCCTGGTGGTGCTCTTACAGCCTTTGTTGCCAAAAGAAATAAGGTAAAAATTTCAGTTTTCATAGTAATGAAAGACTTCAGCCCTTGTGATCAGAGGAATAAAGCCTTATTTGACACATAAAATGATGGCTCATCCTACAGAGTCGGATTAAAAATAAAAATAAATGAAAAGACAAAGGGAAGTGTCTTCTAGTATTTTTTAACAAAGCCATTCTTCTGATTTGACAAAGACCAACTCCAGATTTTGTCAGTGCTCAGGCTGGAAATACTGAGCAGAAGTCCCAAATATGTCATTTGGCAGTGCCCCAATTCGAGTTAAACCAAATTATATTATCCATTCTCCGAAATGCAAGCTTCTGCTGTACCAGATTTTGAAACCAAGTTATCTGAGAGTTCCAAAGCAATACCAGATGGTGACTGTAGGTTGTCTGGAATTTGTGGTCTCTCTCCTCTTGCCACATGTTTCACCACTTGGAATATTCGAAATTATATTGTTCAGTTATTTGTCTCCTTGGCTCAATATTCCCTTTCTTTCATGTTCTGGACTGGTGCAATTCTTCCTGGTTTCACTAGGTGGGTCCCCACAACAGTGCACTGGGGAAGCAATTGTTGAGTAGCCTGAGCACACTCAGGTAACTGCATCTCCCAGTCAGCTTTATTTCCACTTTCTTTGGCAGAGTTTCACTGCACCACTTGTTTTGTTGTACAATTTGGTAATCAGAGTGTTGGGAAGTTGTAAAGAGGCTTCATCTCCCTAGGACTATTGCATTTCTAACTTATCTATTTCAAATGGAATTTAAAACCAATGTGGTTTTTTTTGGTTTTTTTTTCATAACCAGTTAGATTCAGTGCTATCAATTTTTGCAATTATTTTGCCTTTCAAAGGGTGATGCAAAGCTCGTTTGTCAGCAACATTACATATATCCTTTCTTTCCAAAATCAAGTTAGTCATCTTTAATGCTTTGATACTTTCTATACTAGTCAAAAACAAGCCAAAAAATCTTTTTCAATGTGTGTGAGGTGTTTCCTGACTACTAAAGAAAGACTTTTTAGCTATAATCTTCAAAACTTTTCTTTCCAAGTGTTTTATGTGTATGTATTTAACATGAAAAAGTATTTACCCCCTCAGCCTGACCAAAACAAAACCCAAACACAAAACTTCAGATCTCTGTACCCCATCATGTCCCATAGAGAAGATAAAGGAAAGAGAAATGAGAGCTTAGCAATATTTTAATGTCCTGTTAGAAAGTCATGGTGCTGTGACTGAGGAGGGAAGTGGCTTCTTTCCTATCTCAGGTTGTGTCTTCACCCTGCAAAGAAAGAGGATCCATTCCCTTGCAGAGAGCTCTGTACTGCCAGGTCCAGGCTGCTGCTGACATTCAAACTTGTCCACTTAATCCCATCTTAGTCTGTAACATTGATTTGACTTTAGAATGGTGAACTCTGCCTCTGGAAGACTCACCTAAAGGTATCTTTTCAGTGCCCACTTCTCATATCTTGGCACCTCCAGAAAGAAAATCAAACCAGACAATTTCAATTATTGTGAAGTTTGGGTTGTTGGTTTTTTTTTTTCTTCTTTTGTTCCCCTGTTATCCAGGCTCACTAAATGAATCTATTTCATTTGCTTATTTGACATGATAACACAATTAATGTGGAAGCCTATCAAGAAGAACAAATTTTGATCAAACTTGTGATTTGTGTTTAAAGGGCAAAGAAAGGTTTAGAAAATTCTTACATTATGTATTGCAGAGATAACCTGAGAATTAAAATTGATTGTTTTCTTGCTCAATAACCAACTTGCACTAAATAAAATTGATAATCATTATTGATTATATTTAAAGTCAGAAGGTCTTGGGCTGTCAAATAATTAATGGAAGATGAGAAAGGCTGTCACAGTACACATAGACTGGTAGTACTGCACGTCAGAGACCTGGCTCAAAATTCAGCCTCAGAAGTGACTGTAACATCTGATTTCCTGGTTTTAGCAAGAGGTAAATAGATCATTCTGTGTTTTACCCAAACCAGTTTTAATGGTCTGCTTGTCCTGATTTTGATGGCAAGCTCCCAACTTGGAAAAAAAATAACTTCTGTACTGTTTTAGTTGACTTGTATCTCTAAGTGATGGTGATGAGCTCCAGTAGTTACCTCTCCATTATCAAGCTCTTATCAGTTACAATCCCTCTTTTTCAGCTGAGGGTCGAATCTACATTTAGGCTGAGTGCAAATGCTCTGGGAAGCCAGGGCAGTGAAGAGCAGGGAGAATTCCAATAAAACCTCCATTCAGATTTGGAAAATGCTGGCGTGTCTGTGTCCGGAGGCTTGATGTGGGCAGGGGGATCCAGTGCCCTGCTGGATTAGAGTCACCCTTCTGTGTCCCTGGGCAATTCCCTGAGCCTGGCGGGAGTGCTCATCAATTCTCCTTCCAGAGTCACAAACCACACAGCCAGACACGCTGTATGAGGCTGGTCTGCTCACACTCGTCTGGCACCATCATTTCCTCTGGGAAAATGGCAAAAGCAAATAGCAACTTGTCTGTTTGCATGTAGGCGTGAGCCTCCTGAGAACCTACAATTTGGCACCGCGTGCAAGCCGAGTTCAAACGTCCTCAGGCTACGAGTTGTTGACAGCTTCTCTCAGAATAGCCATACAAACTACTGAAAGCACTTTTGGTGCTGCCTTATCTCAGCATTACTTTCCAAAGTGATCACGGTTCCCAAGTCACTAAGTCACCCTGGCCGGGGAAATGTGCTTACAGCAGCGGTGTTAACATCTGCATCGTCCCACTCGTCTGCAGGCACAGGTAACAACACTGAGATCCTCATCGGGATCCTGGGAGAGCCAAACACACTCGTGAAATGCTTATCTCTTGCTGCCCCACAGTGGCTGTGTTTCCAAAAGGAACAATCCCCACAACAAAGGCCATGGTGAACATTTCAGACTGTAGCAGTTTCTCCATCAGGTCATTAGCTCTGCAAAACAGCATCGCATTGACACGGTTCTGTGTTTACTGCTCGGAATTTGAATGCCATTAGGCATGGCTGGGGTCACGCCTATGCTACCAGGGATGGAGCTGTCCCTGCTTTAGAGGAGGCAGCATGAAGTGCCAAGCATCACTCCTGCAATGAAATCGGGGCAGGTGAATACACCATATAGAGATTGCAAGGCCGCTTGAGGCTGAGAGTCAGCAAGAGAACCTTGGCTACAGTCCCGAAAATCTGAGCGTTGTTAAGAGAGGATTGAAGTGGAGGCATCCTCTGGGCTATAGCAGGACTTAAATACCTGTGAATGAAACGTTCGAAAGGACTCCAAGGCAAAGCTCGACTGCAACTTGGAGCGTGCACAGAGGGAAGAGAGAAAGCAGCCCAGGATCGTGTTACTCATCTGATTGCAAAGGGCTCTGTTTTCAGCGCTGCCCCCAGGGCTTTACCTGATCTATCCAAATAAGCCTGCCCTTCCCACCCTGCAATCATTCATACATAAACAACTCTAAATACTTCTCTGACTGCTCTGCCAGTTTCAGCTCTTCTTGCTTATTCAGTGCCTGCTCTGCTGCCAAAACAACAAACTGAGCTCGTGTGGGTTGTGGTTGGGGGCAGAGACAGGCAACAGTGGTCTGCTCATTTCCTTTGTTTTTCACGTTTCTCTTTGGCCTTTCCTTGGGTGGAGTCCAAGGCATGGATCATTGCTGGTTCCATCATGATGCAGAAGGAACAGACATCACTTTTCAAACAATGACAGCTTTATGAAGCTTAACAGTTTCAGCCAAAGCCTTGATGCTATCATCAGTCATGTCTTTCTTCCCAGTCCCTGCAGGTGACTGCAGCTGGCAGCAGATCTTTTGACAGTCAGATTCTCTATGATATCTCTGTTGGACCAAGCCTTTAAATAACTGGACAGGACGATCTGGGAAAGAGATATGCGGTTTCAAAGCATAAATAACGTCGTGCTGAGCGCTGCAGAAAGCTTTTATTTAATTTAGTTCAATTTGGTTCAAACGTGGTCATCTGGTTTGGCTTGTGACCATGATTTCTGTAGATGTATGCTCAGTTTCTTCTCACACCACTGACTGTCACATACAAATCCCTTCACTGTGCCTCCATTCCTCAGCTCTTCGGTGGGAATAAGGAGATGTTCTTGACTTGCAGGAAATGGACATGAGGAGTGATGGGAAATAAGTCTGTGAGATTTTCTGGTTTTCTAGTTATAGAGATCCATATAAATAACTGAACACGGGACTGAAATGGCAAGAGTCTTTGCTGCTAACAACAGAGAAATGTGGGGAGCATTGCTGGTACCCTGCCATCACATCATGTCTTCCATCCCTATGGAGAAAGCCAGACCATGCAAAGTTAAAACTATTTAAGCTGTCAGAGTTCAGGTGAACTTAAATTTGGGTACTCTGTCTGACAAAGTCACTGTGATGGTGCCTAGCTGTAAAGAAGACATTTTTTACAGTGAGGGTGGTGAAACACTTGCACAGGTTGTCCAGAGAGATGGTGGATGTTCCATCCCTGGAAACATCCAAGGTCGGGTTGGACAGGGCTCTGAGCCACCAGATCTGATTGAAAATATCTCTGCTCACTGCTGGGGTGTTGGACTAGGTGAGCTTTAAAGGTGCCTTCCAACCCAAACCATTCTATGACTCTGTGGTTTAAAGAAGTTTAATTCTTCAATTTCCTTTTGGCCAATTGTGAGGATTACTCAGAGCTTCATTTTAGGTCACAAAGTATTTTTGATAGTGATCAACTTCACCTTTTAATCTGCAGGTATTAGCCCAAGGCTGTTTTTTTGCTTCCAACACACCAGAAGTGTTTACCTAAATGAAAAAAAAAAAAAAAGAAAAGAGAAGAAAAGAAAAGAACCTCTACCAAGGACACACATTCCTGTTTGCCTTTTTTTATTCCCCCACCCTTTTCCACAAAGGGGCAATTTCAGCTACCTGGCCTTTTCTGGAATGCAGCAACAGCATCCTGCCAGCTACTGCTGCCACCAGAATATCAGCAGGAGCCATCAGCCTGAGGATGAGCAGTTCCCCTGCAGCTACAGAGCAGGGGCAGCAAGGAAGCATTAGATGGGTTGACCTATGGCATTTTATGATATTTACTTGCTTCCCAGAAGTCTGGGAGGCTCTGGATTCCTTGGCATCTGGCTGAGCCAGGAAGATGGATTAACTGAAGGACTGTTACTGTTTTGTCTTGGGTGAGGCCTTGTGGGCAGCCAGCTGCTTTATTTTGTGTAGTGCACAAAAGGTTCCTTTAAATCTGTGTGTTCTAGGGATGAGGGCTTGGAAGTGAGAGGGTAAACTGTGGGATTTTTTTTTCTTTACACAGCAATCTTCACCAGCCAACATTGTTGGCAAAAGCAAACAGAAGAGAGCAATGCTCACACACACTGCCAAAGTTTAAACCAGAAGGGTCAGTCCAATATGGTGCTGAGGGCCTGACTGTAAAATTCTCTCACTGCCTGTCCCTAGCTGTAACAGGTCACTGTTGGAGCAGTGTCACATGAACATATGAAAGTTCTGACAGCCAGGATCCAAAAGTCTAAAGCTGTAGCTAGATTACAATTACCATCCTCATGTGTACACAGGGAGCTCTGCTGCCTTCCATGGGTTTCTCCACAGACAAAATTGTTCACCTAGAATCAAATGCTGTTTGCAGATAATAGATCATGGGTGTCCTCCTGTGAGGAGACAGCTGAACAAAACCAGGACACACTGTGAGGTCAGTGATATTTGTGTAAACCACATGGAGTGGGCTTTCTTAGATCATCCTTTTATAATGCCATATTCTTGTAACACACTTCTTTCTTTCTCTCACAGTTCAAAACAGAAAAATTATTGTGTGCTCTCTGCAGTTTATCTCTTCCTGCCAAAGCTGCTTCAGAACAGAAAGAAAAGACAGCTTTGCTTTTCCAGCTATGGCTTTTTAAAACATTTTTTTCTGATTCAGTTAGGCTCCCAGAGAATGTTTCATGGATGTGTAGCATATTATGTTATTACTGCAGTCTATCTGTGTTTAACCCTTTATCATTCCACAGCCCTTTGAAACAGGGAAGGCTTATAAGTCTTGGTTTACAAATGAGAAAACAGTAGGACAGAACTGAACCCCTGTAAGGTTTCTCTTGGGCAAAATTCCCACATGGGAAGAGCCCGTTGCCTTCTTTGTTCTTGCCTCAGACCACTGATGTAGGGATGTGAGTGAACCATGTGGGATTGGGTCCATGCTGGAGACAGGGGCAAGGAGATACAACCTGAGCTGCTCCCACATATTTCAATAAAAACTGTGAGTGCACAGTGCTCTGGGAAAGTGGGCCTTAAGTGATTTGGAGTAGGCACCCTCTAACTGCTTGTAAGAAAACTGCCAGGGATTTTGCTGTCTGTGTGTAAGTCTCAACCTGTCTTTGTTTTCTTATGCAATAATGAACAAAAATTAAAATTGATAAGCATAATAAGTTAATGGTTAACTTACTTAACAATGTTGGCCTTCAGATTGCCATTAGGAAGCACTTAAGCTGATATAGTGGTTTTAGAATTCTTATTCCAGCTTCCTTGCTCACCTCTCTGTACTGATCAAATCTTTGAGGTTTTCCTCACAGCTGTTAAGACAGAGAAACTTTAATATCATGTGTACACATGTTGTATGGCCAGGTTAAAGTCCATACAGCTGAAAGAAACTCAGGTCTCAGATTTCCAGGTTTATATAGAGATTTTTTTCTGATGCAACAAAATGAAAAACAGACTTACAAAGCGTGTGGGCCCACCCCGAACTGTGGGTGAACACACTTTAAACCCCAAGACAATGTGAACAGAAAAGTGCTTGCTGCATTCAGGCTTCTGTCCTGGATTCACCCAGACAGTTCCAAACTCTTTTGGTTTTTCCTGACAAATTTCTGGATCTAATTAGATAAACTGACATCTCACCAATATATTAAATGAGATCTATAATATTAGAGAATGTCACCAGTATAAATTGAGCTGTAGTTAATATTGTCAGCATAAAAACTGGTATTATAGCAGTGACTCTCAATCTCCAACCCCTCCATTACTTCACTGCTTGCCACTGCTTGGACTAAAACTTGCTGAGCAAATGTTGCTTTTCACCCCAGGAATTTTTTGCTGTCTGCCAGTGACTTGGGCCTTGCAGCTCAGGGGTAGATTTCCCTTGTGACCTGAGTGAGCCCTACAGTTGGTGTGCAATAAACATTGCAGGAGTTTGCCTTTTACCCACCAAGGAATAGATCCATAATGCTGAAAGGAGTGCTGTGTATATACCAGCTGTGTACAATCTGTTTTATCACTAGAGAAGATTGGGGATAAAGCAATTTTTAACCCCCCCAAGTTTTTCAATAATGGAGAAAATTATGAAAATATACAAGATGAGTCACTAAGCTAATGTTTGTCAATAAAGTCCTTTCATAGCTGTTCCAACATCTCATCCAGTAAGAGGCTGACAGACTGATTATTTCTGCTGTCTACATCAGACCTGGCTCACCTAGAAAACTTGAGAGCTGTGTTTTTCATGTCCTAGTGCTAAAGGGGTTACTCAGAGTCTCCTGGAACTGCTGTTCCCACCTGGAGCAGACTGTCCCATCCTCTACCCCTGGTAACGCTTTTCCTTCTTATCTCTCACAATAGGGCACTCAAATTAATGAAGGAGATAAGGTCATTACTGTACTCTACTCTGTAAAATGCCTTATTTTTCTGTTGTACATTTTGATTAGAACACATTCTTTGTTTCAGTTTTGAATTGGTTTGGGTTTCTTTGTTGTTTTTTTTTTTGTTTCCTTTACAGGTGCCTTCAGACAGGGTGCTCATTTTTGCAAATCATAACTCGTGAATATATAATGTGCAATTCATAAATAATAAATTATTATAATTCCATTTGAAAATGCAGCTGAAATTTGCTCATTTTTAGGAATTTAGTGCAATTGAACTTTTAGCAATGTAATGAAGATAAACAGATGGCAAAAATGGGAATTGGAGTTTCTAGAAGGATAATTTCAGGATCTCTTGGTTTCAAGGCCCTTTTTCCTCCTGAGCCCCTCACACCTCTGATTAGCACAGAGATGGGAGAGTTGTGCAGGGTTGTGTATGGCAGTGTAGAGCCCTCCTACCTTTACACCTCTGCTGTAACCTTTTTTCTGGTGTTTTTGCTTCTGTAAGACTTTGAACTTGCTACAGAATAAACATGGTCTCAGCATGGTGTGAAGACCTGTAACTCAGTCCTCCTTGCATTGAAATTGCCTGTATTTGACAGAACAGTACAAAGCTCAGGCACTTGTTGAAGGCTGAACTGGACAGTTCTGATACAATTTTCTTTATCTTATCAGAAATCCCCCAAAGAGCCAGGTGAGTCCAGACTTCTCCTTGGTCCTGGTTCCTTGGCTCAGTCTCTGTCTTCAGGCTGCATGAGTCAGTTTGCTCTTCTCTGGCTGCTGTTTTCTAATTATCTGCCAATTTTCTCTCTGCTCATTTTTATCTGTAACTATATGTTAGGAATATTTTAGTTCAAAAAAGTCTGACTTGCCTTAATCCATCTCAGAATAAAACATTTCTCTCTCCCATTTTCCTAGTTCTGTCTCTGAAAGTAGCCACAAGAATTTTGATTGCTGTGTGTACTTACCCTCGCCATTTCAAGTTCCCTGCCACCTCATTTTCTTGTTTGCTGTTTCCCCACTTACAATTTCTACATCCTCAAAATGATGATTGTATATTAATTAGCAACTTCATCTTCACAGGGAGCAGTGGTTGGCACCAGTAGCCTGAAGAAGTGGGTTGTAAATTTGGCCCATGACATTTATTACCTCTCTCTGATCTGAGGAATGTCCAAATCACAGTTTAAGACCATTACAGACAGTTTGTCCAGACTCAAGGGAGGTGTCAAATGCCAGCCTGGGACTACTACAAAATAAGAATGATTTTCATATGTTTAGCTCCAGTTTTATTTCTCATGATGTGTGGCTAGTGGCTCATTTCTTCTGAAAGGCCTGACTTTGGCCAACTTACTTTCCAGCTCACCTTATGAGATTGCACTGTATGTCTGAAAAATCAATTTAAAAAGAGCTGAAATACACTTCTATTATATATTAACATGTGTCCTTGTAAAGAAAGGCCATGATCTGGGTATGCAAAAGCTAATAATTGACCAACTTGTGATGCCATACTATTTGTTCTGTTTATTTTCTTTGCAGAAAGCATGCAAACCCTTCACAGGGACACTAAAAAAAATCTGCAGAATACCCATACCACGTTCAAAGAGGCACATTTTAAAATATTGAGCAATAATTAGCAGTGTTTATCACCAAGGGCTGCAAAACTCTTCTAGCAAAAGAGAACATTTAGATTTTATAGGTTAATAGTAGTGCATGAAAAATAGGTTTACTTTGGCTCATCGTAAGACTTAAAAAAAAAAAAAAGAGCTGAAGATCTGATGTGATAAAGGCACATGAAATGACAGGTTTGTGGTTTTGTGTTACAAGAGACAAGTTCAGCATTTGACTTCAGGAAGTTGCTGGGGCTCCAGGAGGCATCCAGCATTTATCCAACTGTGTCTGCAAAGCACTTGAACTCTGCAGCTTGACAGTGACACTGACTGAGGGCAGAGTCTCAGTGACTTGGGGGGACAGGGGGGACAATGCATTCCTGTGGGAGCTGCAGAGGGGACATGGCCTGCAGCTGTCACATCCAAAGCTGAGAACTGCTCTGGCCTCCACCTTGTTTGCCTTCCTGAACTTGGGTGCACTCTCCTGTTATAGTCCTTTGCCTCCAACTGGAATTGCCCCGTGCCCTGAAGTGTTTCACTTCCACAGATTCCAAAGCAAAGGACTATTTCTTCTTTAAACTACTTTCACTACAGTAATCTTTCACAGAATCATCTTCATAGAATCATAGACTAGCCTGGGTTGGAAGGGACCTTAAAGATATCCAGTTCCAACTTCTCTACCATGGGCAGGACACCTTCCACTAGAGCTCCATCCAGCCTGGCCTTCAACACTTCCAGAGATGGAGTATCCACAATTTCTCTGGACAACCTGTTCCAGGGCCTCACCATTCTCACAGTCAACAATTTTTTTCCTATTATCTAATCCAAAGCTACTCTCTTTCAATTTGAGGTCATTCCCCCTTGTCCTGTCACTCCATGCTCTTTTAAATAGTCCCTCTCCATCTTTCTTGTGGGCTCCCTTCAGGCACTGGAAGGCTGCAGTTAGGTCACCCCAAAGTCTTCTCTTTTCCACTCTTATTGGTATAATTTTGAGAATAATTTTGAGTTTCTGTGCTCATGGTGGTGCCACACCTTCTTTGGCTTTGTGCTACTTCCACAAGGTGCCAGGACCTCTGAAAAAGTCTCATAATGTTCAGAACTATCTCACAGTCTGCAGGACTAAGGTTAAAATGAGTCACTCTTAGCCCTGCTCAGTAATTTTTGGGAGAACTCACCTTTCCTTCTGGGCAAGGATATATATTCTGGGAAAACATCAGAGGACTTGGAGCATTTGAATACTTAACTTCTATCCACACTGTTGTAAGGGAATAATGGTCTTTCACCCAAATGAGTACATTCTTTAATTCAGTTTATAACTCACAATGACCATGAGAAATGAGCTCATCTGTGGTGCTTTCAGTTTTGGCTTTGTAGCTTGAGAGCACCAAAATTTAAGAGTTACATTTTTTTTCTGTGACTCAGAGTTAAGCTGGGGGCTGTATTTGAACAACGTAATGACAGGGCAGACCCAGGTATCCAGCTGTGAATTGGACAGGAATCTTTTGGTAGTCATACCTTATTTGGCCTAATTCTGAGATTAACATTTACATTCTGGGGGAAAAGATATTCCAATCTCCTGTTATTACCCTGTTATCATATTGAATATGATCTCTTTCGTTAATATATTGCCATTATCTTTTTTGCCCCTGTTTCTTATTGAAAATCTATTTCAGAACTTGCTTGCTCTTACACATAAGAAACTTCTTTCAATTCTAAATGTTTACATGCCAGGTTTTTTTACATTTTTTTCTTACAGCAACTTGAGATTTCAGCTTAATTGATTTGAGCTGAGAACACTCTCAGAGTCAGGTTGATGCTTTTTGAAAGAGCTTATAAATCTGTAATTCCAGTGCTCTCCAGTTTTCTTCAAGGAGAAAGTACATGCTTTCTCTGCCCAGTGATCCTTTGATACCAAGAGCTATTTACTTGCTTAGAGCAATTCTTCAATTTTAGGAGTTTGTTTTTATTTTGCTTTTGTAACTTGAAATATATGGTCTCTCACAGTAGATATTAAAGAGAAAACCAGCACACTCTACCCAGGATCAACTTTGCTACTAATTGCTTACCCAGAGGATAAATAATGAAGCAGCTTTGCTGTGAAAAAAAATTAATGAGGGACATAATTTGTTTAAGGATAAGAAAATTGTATCATTCACTCAACTTTACCACTGAAGCTATAATTTTTTTGTGTGTGATTTGGTGATAAATATTTGTGTGGCTTTTGATAAGTTCTTGTTTGGATATTGGAATTCCCTCAGCTTCTCTTTTAGTGTTAATGAGCAGAATGCACTAAAAATATTTTTCCTGATTTCATGGGACATCAGTGCTCTGGTGGGACTAAGCCTTTTGCTAAGGGATTACTGTCAGATTCTGCAGAGATGAATGAGAAAAGTTGTCCCTTCATCTCCAAAAAGCTTAAAATAAACTGAGTTTCCACTCCCAGGGATGGAAGCCTTGCTGATGAATTGAATGACAGCAAAGATTTGAAGAACTGCATAAGTGTTCATCCAAATACCAGAAAATAAATTCTATGTCAATTCAAATGCCTAAGTGTGGCATTTGACTCTTCCATTAAATCAACCACATTGTACCAAGTACTTTGTATTTTATTTTGGCAGTGAGATGATATTTGTTTAATATGGATCCTCAAGTCCTGATAAAAACAAGACTTCTGTTAGATAAGATTGCGGGATTAGCCTCAGCTTTAGTAATTAATGGCCTGATTCCAGCAAAAACTATCAGCACTTTCTCCTCACTATAAAATACAGTTTGCTTCAGGCCAATTTCATATGGAATGCTTGAGACTAGTTTGAGATATATCTGCCACATATGCACATATGTTTATGTCTGCATATCAGCAATTCTGTATCTTTAATGTAATATAAATTTAGACTCCTTTATGGTGGGTTTTCCATAGGGGTGGTTCTCTTATATTCTTAATTAGTTATACATTATTTAATTACTCTTGTATTGTATGCAGTCAAAAGACAAATGTGTTGCAATCCTGATTTGACGTTCCCAGGCACAGAATGTTTGTCATGATAATCTTCTAGATATTAAATATCAGTTCATATATTCGTAATACTGATAATTCTGAATAACTGATAATACTATCAGTTCAGATAGTGGAATAATGCTCAGTAGAGCTTACTACTGGACAATAAAAATATTTTCCACATGATCAGCCTCATGGCATCAAGAGCAGTGTTGATGGGCAGGAGGAAATTTGACAGGAAGGTGAGTGCTCTCTCCCTCCTTTCACCCAAGCTGTTGTGGCCCCAAGGCAGTTTACCAACACACACCGAGACTCTTGGGACCACTCACCTCCTGGCTGTGGAAAATGGGTCCCTTTGGAAAAAACTCCCTGTGCAAATGGGTCTTGTGTGGACCACAGCAATGCTGGGGCATAATGAACATATTTCATTCAGCTTGGAGAGCCTGCAGCATTTCCCACCTCCATTTTTATGTATACCAGAAAAGAAAAGAAAATACATTTGTATTTAAATAGAAGACCATAAAGTCAAGGCTATACACCTGGGAGGCTTGCAGAGATGCTTGCAGGAACAGATGCAGAAGTCATTTGCATCTCACCTCATACAGGACTTTAATCTTTTTTCAATCTTCCCCCTGCGCTTCATTCTCTTCCAGTATGTAAGTTCTGTGCCTCTCCTACGAGTGATTCCTGATTTTATTCCCCTGTCATCCAGCAGCAGCACATTTTCACCCTTTGTGGCAGACTTCCTTGATCTGTAGAAGTGGATATGACCTTGACATCTGTTCTGTCCAAGCAGATGTTTTGTATCCCATGTCTCATTATTCCAGCAGGCAGTTGCACTGTATCCATGCTCACTTTCCCAGCACTTGTGAGCCTCTGACTGTGTCCTCATTCACTAAAACAAGAGACATTCCTGCTGGCTGCTTCTGGTTGTTTGGCTCTCTAAGCTGATTGTTGAATAAGGAGTAAAGAGCATGAGCAGGGAATTCAATTTGTCTTTAAACAGCACAAATTCAAGACTGTTGTTCTCTGTGCTCTCCCTGCAGTGCTGAGTACCCAGAGAGCTGGGAAGGTTGGCTGCTTTCTGTTGGAAGCTGTTAGTTGGCCCAAAATGGGGAGCTATCAGTCACCAGTTACAAAGGTCATTTTTCATTTTATGGAGGAGATTCAGTAGACAATACTCTGATTTCATGGCCAGTGTAACTCTGAGGATTCATGTTAACTACCTTGTGCCTTTCATATGTTAATTCATATCTACCCAGGAATGTTACAACTATAACCTCTTTATCAGTAACAGAACACAATCAATTAATAATTGTTTGTTTTGTCATCTGTTTTCAACACCTGGAAGTTTTCCTTGAGCAATTCCTTTTCTTTAACTTGCTTTTTACCCTCTACTGAGCTTGCACATCTCTCTAATGTTAACTTGTAATTTTTAATTTAAAGACTCTAAAGTCCAGGTACTTTGCATAAAAAGGCATAATCAAAAATTTAATTAAGAATAAAATAGTACTACACTGTATCACACTGACTAGCATGTGTTGTGAACTCTTTGGATTCAGTGTGGGGAGCACCTTTATATTCTGGGACATCTCTAGTTATTTGTTGCTTCTAAAACTCTCCTGAAAATATTTTAGACCCTTTTCTTAAGAAAAACAATAACAACAGAATTATTTTAAAGCAGATGTTCTTCCTGACATGAAATTTTATTACCATAAATCTTTCCTTACTGTCATTTTCACCATTTTCAAACACTTGGTCAGATTCAAAGCTATTCTCCTGGCTTTAGAACCTGACTACATGAAATTTGTTAAATCTGCACTTGCTATGTTATAAATACATACTTATTTTGTAATGACATCATTGCTATGGTGGTGTACAATCTGCACTCTGTAACTGGATATATCCATCACCATTCATGGGTCACAATGATTTGCTGATAATCATGACCCTTGGTACCTTCAGCATTGTACCTGTGAGGATTCCTCCTTGTACAGCTCATTTTCTGCTGGCAACAGGAGCAGTGTAGTGGGAGGGGTGTTGGTATCTCCCTATGGAAGTGGTTTGCTGACAGGCATTGAAAGGACTGAGGAACAACTTCAGTTTTGTTTGCAGAGAGCCCTGACGTGCAGGGAGGCCAGGATGTAACATTCCCATCCTCTTGGCAAGGTGTGGCCTGCAGATCTCAGATGGCTTTGTAGCCCTGAGGGCAGCTGCTACAACAAGGCTGTCAGGACAGCTTTGACCTCTCAGACAGAGCAGCCACGGCCAAGCTCCCTAGAGACAGCGCTCCCCGAGTGGTGTTCATTGCTGAGCCGTGCCTTGGCAGTGCCCTGGAGAGCTGCAGTCAGCCTGAGGCAGAGTCTGCAGGGACTGGGGGCACCTCAGCAATGGGGACAGTCCCAGGGCAGTGCCCTGCTGCTCTGCTTTGCTGGTGGAGATGACAGGGCTGGGTCTGAGCCACCTTTCCAACATGTCACCGTTTGTCCTGGGGAGTTGGCATCTTGGATCTGCATGGATGCACACCTAACACCTGCTCACCGTGCTTGCCTGTGCCCATCACACAGGGAGAAGCATAAAAACAAATCCTGCAGCACCTCAATTACACTGAATAGGTAGCTGGAAGTAAAGAATATGCTGGCATTGTTGCAAGCAAGCTGAGTTTGGAAAGACTGTGCTCTCTTAGTACAAGAGAACTACCATTTATTTAGGAAAATGAGGAGTTACCATTCACCTCTCATGCTTTGCTGATATTTAGATCTTGTTGCACACATGTGACATCCATAGATCCTGCCAGGCAAGGTCTCAGTGTGCATTCTGATCCTTTGGAAGTCATCATGCTGGAGAGGTTTCATATCATTCTGCTCTTTCTTCCTATTTTTATTCAGTCCTCTGTCCCATTTATAAATGATCACCTTCTCATTGACTCTTCACACATAATGTGGCTTCTGGGGCTCTGCTGTTATTGGTTAATACCATGTGAGAAAACATGTTTGGATTATTTTACACAGGTAAGTACAATTTTGCTTTCCCTAAACCGAGTCTTGCCACTGGCCTTGGCTGGAGGTCAAGTGGAGGAACCTCCAGGGTGTGTTCTGGGACACCCTGCCACCAGTACCTTGCAGCATAACAAATTTGAAGCTAAACACGCAAAAATTATTTTCTTTGAGATCTTACAGAGCATCCTGGAATTGACTGCTGATGATTGCTTTTGGAAACCTCAGCTGTTTTTACATCTGCACCACCAAGCAGTATCAGGCTGATGTTTTGGGGCAATCTCAGCCCTTTCACTCCACAAGGAAAGTGGTGTTCCTGCCCACTGTCCTGTCTGAGGCCCAGCACACTCTGTGCCAAGGAATAAATTTTGATATTATCACACAGAGAATGCTCACAGAAAGGGTGTTTGTAATTCTTCAGCACTCTGAATTCTTCCCAGTGAACTGGGAAGAACATGGAAGTACTTTCAGATTTTTACTGCTGAAAACACTTTTTGTTCTTATGCCCACACATATCTGGTAGGACTATGTCTCTGCCTCCTTTAAATGCTCTTTTAGCTAATGGACTGTATTATGCATATTGTTGGAAAAGAAAATGAAAAGCAGACTCCTCTTGAATTCTATCTGTACTTCCCTGTGTTAATTTGCACAACTGACAAAAATTACTCTAGATGGGAAATGAATCTTTTTCCACTGGTTTTGCATATAGTCTGCTTTATTAAATTTTGATTGAGGTTATCTGTCTAACTTGTAGGCCTATATATGCCAATCAAAAGCACAAAGTATTGTGTTTGGCTAACAGCCAGAAATTCTGACTCACAATCAGTAGAGAATACAAAAGAAATTTTCTTGTGTCAGTAAGGAGAAAATCAGATACTTCTAAAAGGCTTTGTCCATTTCTTCTATGACTCTTAAGTACTAAGAAAACTTTAGGCTGAACAGGATCATTCCAGTTAATGCATTTTTTTATATCTATAGGAACCAATATAAAAAAATAATGCCTCAGAAGCTACTTTGATCATTGGAAGGCTCTTCTGGCTCTCAGAACCAGCAGAGGTTGTGTGAACTTGGAAAAATCAGCCTGAAGGTCTTTTATCAAGCTGTTGTGGTTCAAACAAGAAAATGTGGTTTTCATGTTTATACCTAGTCAGGTCTCCCAGACTCTTTCTAGCAGAGATGACAGAGAGTATTATTCTTATTTTACTGTTACAGTATAGTGATAGAAATCAGAAATAGAACTTACCAGTCAGCACAGTGTACAGAACAGTGCTGGCACTAATGTGCACCACCCAGTGGGGTTCAGATCACAGCACCTTGCACCCACCTGATTTCCTGTGCCTGCATCTCTTGCTGGGGTCAGTGCTATGGGGCATTGTGGCTCTGGAGCCATGGAAATGGGACACAGGGAGCCAAGCACTGCAGCTGGCAAACAGCGAGCCTCCTGCCATCCTTGCACCAGTGCCCCTGCCACGGCCTTCTTTGTGCCAAATAAATCCATTCCATGGGCCTCCTGATGGCAAATGAAGGCTTCTGAAATTTTTTGATACCCAGGATCAGTTGCCAAGATGCACAAGGTTTCCAACTAAAAAAGGAAATAAACTCAAAAAACTGCCCCTTCCCTTGGTTGTTTGAGAGAATTTAGCAGTCAGATTAAATTAGAGAAAGAGCCTATGAAGTTCCTATGAAACTTCTGTCTCACTTCCTCTCCTCTGCACTGTGCTCTGGATGAGGAGACATCTCAGTGACTCGGTGGACAAAGCCATGCAGCAGCTCTGGAGGGAGTGAGCAGCACCCAGCAGAAATGGGGTGAGCAGGAGGGCAGAATGTGCTGCTGGCCTTCAGGAGATGAGAGAATTTATTGCAGTCAGCACTCCTGTACCAGAAGGTGTCTGGCAGCCTGGAGAGGAAGCACAGCCACTTGTCCACACAACCTCCCTCTCACTCCTCACTTCATATTGGTCACTCTTTGCTGCTGTTGTGTTCCTGGGCACCTTCTGGGGACAAGAAGCTCCTCTCATTAACCTCATTATTGCACCTTGCTTCAGCCACTCAGGCTTTCCTGGCAGACTTGCAATTTCTCCTGCAAATTTCCCCACAGAAGGCAATTTTAATTGCAGTTTTGCTGCAAAGGATGCAATTTAGCTGTCTACAGGAATTTCCTCGTGTTGAGTCTACATTCTGCTTGACTTGAAATCTGCTGCCTGCACTGTGCTGAGTGTCAGCAGGCAGCAGGAGAGTGTGAGCAGGCAGATGTTGGGGCTGTGTCCTCTCTGGCAGGGACTCATGCATCCCAATACTGCATCAGCTTAATTACTTGGTGCTGCTGATTAAGTCGAGGAGCCCTGTGCAGCAGGGTCGAGTTCAATTTAAAAAATGTGTTGAACAAAAAGGGAGCAATCGACTTCATGGCTGCTCAAGGAACTGAGTGGCAAATTGGAGAGCAGAGAAAGATGGAGAACAAAATCAGAAGGATGAGAAAGAGAGGTGAAAAGTGAGCAGAAAGGGACAGGGAGACAAGGAAGTGCAGAAACCAACATGGACAAAGATAACATAAGAAGAGAATAAAGAGAAAAATAGCAGTGATGAAGCATAGATGCTGGGATGCTGGGTACCACTAACAGCCAGACAAGGTCTTGGGCATCCAGATTTCAAAATGTCTTGATTTTGAAGGATTTGTCTCAAAATCCTGGAAACATTTTTAAAATGCTTAAAAGTCAAAATAAGAATGTATGTATACATATACATAAGAAATTATGTGTTTGATCTGAGAAATTACAATATTTATTCTGGTATGGAATGCACACATTATTTGTGGTAGGAAATTTAGTCCCCCAAAATGGGACTTCTGCAAGTTTTTGTGCCTAAAAAATACTTAGAGATTGCATATGTGAAAAATCTACATTAAATGCTCATAGTAAGATGAATATATGTCATCTGCAGAGAAAGAATAATAGTTATTTTCATAGGGTTTTTTTTCTCTAATACAATATATGAGTGCTTGATGATATTACAAACTTTAAAGCATTACCAAAAAATGCTGGTTTTAATAAAGATTTAAAACCCACCAGCAATTCTCATAGTTCTCCCCATTCACCATTTTCTAGACACACTTTTTCACTTAAATTTAAAGTCTTAAAAAAAATCTCTGTATATTGCCTGTGAAATCTCAACACAAAGGTTCACTGGTGACGTATTATTTTCCTTACAGCAGCTATAATCGATATAACCAAGGCTCAAAGCAAAGTTTTATGGCTATTTTATAAACTTAGGAATGTACTCTGGAAATTTATTATGGAAAATTTGACTCAACCTGTATTTAAGGATTAACTTGGGCAGGTCCTGTGACAGGGTGTAGCCCAAAACGTGCTGCCTCTGCCGAGCTGCAGGTAGGGCTGAGTTGCAGGGATGGGGAGCATTCAGGTGGTGTTGGGGAGAGGCAAAGTGTGGCTGCTGTGTTTGAAATTCTGTTTGCTTTGCTCCCCCCGAGGGTTCAGGAGACCTCCAAGCACTTGGGGTGGGAGATGTGTTTCTGTCCCATCCCTGGAAGTGTTCAAGGCTGTGTTGGATGGGGCTCTGAGCAACCTGCTCTGGTGGAAGGTGTCCCTGCCCATGGCAGGGGGTTGGAACCACATAATCTTTAAGGTCTCTTCCAACCCAAAGCACTCTGAGCTTCTCAGAAATATTCTGGTACCATTTGTCTGTGAAATTAGTCATTAAATGCTTTCATGCATCTGAAAACATGCTTGTTGGTAGTCAAATTGACAGGATTTAATGTGGTAAAAATAACTTTATGTCTCATTAGAAGTATTTACAATGGTGTTTGTTCATATGCTGGCTACATTTATCCATGAAAGATTCAAAAAAAAAAAAAAGGAAGGATAAAGACATGGTGTTTTAATGTCTGAAATAACTGGTGATTCCTTTATTTTAGAGCAGGCTCTTATTAACATTTGATTTTACAGAGAGTCAAGCTCCTGAAGTGTAGCAGCTATAGGAGGGTTCAGGCTTTGTTTTGTTGTTTGTTCCTTGTCTTTTTTGTAGGTTTTTTTTTAATGTGTCTTTAATCCTCAGAGCTGCAATGAAAAGTTTAAAAATATGACTGGAAGATCAGAGTTCATATTTGGAATCTTAGAGGGTCAAAGGAAAAAAAAAATAAGAATAACAGCCAATTCTGAAAGTTATAAACATGTTTAAGGCAGTATCATAGTCAGGGTAGGCTGATTCATGGGGGTTTTTCAGATTTGGGAGTTTGGTCATACTGCCTTTATATCACTTTCTGAAACTTCTTTTACAATTATTCATGTAAAAAATGTACAAGAAAAAAAAGGAGTTAATGTAGATATAAATGTAGAAAATACATTCTACTAAATATAGAAAATAAATTATAATATTTTAGGAAACAATTTTGCATAAGCAAGAGAAAGGACTATTTATATAGTAGATTTTATTTCAGCTTGAATGTTTGTTAATTTAATGAGGAATGGCCAGGAGATCTGTCTTTTCTTCCCTAATTGTTTAACTTTCAAGACCACAGTAGCTAGAAAAACCTTGTGACAGTTTTTTTCATAGACACGTTGATTAGTAATTTTTTCATTTCTTTATTCCAGGAGTCAGTCAGTCCCATATCCCTTGGCAAGAGCAGGTGTCACAGACCCGTTCCCATCCCTTCCTGACCTCGTGTCAGTGTTGTTAACCTCTGTGGTCTCATTTCTGGGTCTGTTTCCTTCCATGACATCCTGTAGCAATTTATGGGACAGTTCTCTGTTACATTAAAGAAGAAAGGTCATAGTTTTATTTAATTCTGTATGATTTTAGAGAAGTGGCTGCAGACTACACCTGACCAAGCTTTGCACCTGTTAAATACCGAGGCTTCCCTAAGGAGGGAAATAAATCTGTATTCTTGTGTTTCTTGAAGATAACCACCACAGCCCTGCGTTTTTCAGAAGATAAGATTTTTGAGGAAAACTCCTCCCCCTTCTCTCCTCAATCGTTGTTTTATGGAATCACCTAAGATTTGTTGGAGGTGATTACAGTGTGGGATCTGTGAATGCACATACACACAGCTTTGAACCCAGGGAAAATCTGAGTTTAAGTGATGTGGCAAAGGTCTGTGGCTGTAACAGCCTTGATCTCATCATCGTATTCAGGCAGTGCAAAAAAAGGTGCAGAGGGTGTCAAGGGAAGAAGAGCCACTTTTAAAACAAAAGTTCATATTTTGATTCAGAATGTGTGCTTGTTTCTGTGTGTAGAAACCACCTGCAGTTCTAAAGACAAGACATCTCTCTCTCTTTGCTGTCCCAGCCTGTCAGGCTGGCAGCAGGGCTGGCACTGCCCTGCCTTTGCCCCGTGGCTGCAGCACAGCCACAGGTGAAGGGATGCTGCAAGCCTTTCCTTCCCTGTGCCCTGTGACGCCAAATCCATTCGCCCGCGGGGGCTGAGCCGCCTCTTTCGCTCGCCTGAATTTGCAAGCGCGTTGAAGGCTTTTTGGAGGGAGGCAGCGGAAAAATCCCCGTTCAGGAGCGGACTGGGCCGTGCTGGGCTTGGCACGCGTTCCCCGTCAGCCCGGGGGAGGGAGGGCAGCCTGCGCTTCTGCCCAGCGGGAAGGAGCCCGCCGGGGCCCCCTCCCTGCCCAGCGCCATCCCGGGGCCGCTGCGGGGCCGGGCCGGGCTGCGGGGAGCGCGGGGGGGAGCGGCTGCCCCGGGGGAGAGAAGGAACCTCCCTGAGGGCACGGCAGGGAGAAATCCTGCGGGAGGGAGGCGAGCAACCAGCCGGGGAGGTCGGCGGGGAGAGGAACCGCGCCGCCTTCGGGCGTTCTTGGCAAGGTGTTCGGCGGCCCTTTCGCCCACCTCCGTGCTCGCAGCGCGGGGAATGCGGGCGCAGCGCCAGCCGCTCTCCCCACGCCGAGGGGCCGCCGGGGCGGCCCGGGCCGAGCGGCAGCCGGGGGGAGCGGCCGGACCGCGGCAAAGTTGCGCGGAGCTCGGTTTGCGGTTCCTGGGGACCCCGCCGGGGCTCCCGGAGCGCCCGGGCACCTCCTCCCATCCTCCTGCCCCCCCTC
>VZRZ01007432.1:164068-216282 GCA_013398175.1 Climacteris rufus | reverse complement strand
CCGCCCCCCCCAAATTTCCTAAGGCCATTAGGGGGGGAAAAAAAACGGAGAAAAGAAAAAAGAAAATAAGGAGCCTGGAGTAACTGCGGCCCGTGGGACATTGGGAAGAGGTGGAAGAGGAGCTCCCTCTCCAGATCCATCGGCCAGCACCACGCTTGGCTGAAGGGATGGGAAGCACTGCCATGGACAAGAAGAAAGATGCCTCCAGCAGCAGCAGCAGCAGGAAAAGCTCCGGCCAGAAGAAGCTCATGTTGCGAGTGCACATCCCCGTAAGTGGCTCCTGGCTCTTCCTCCCCTTGGGCAGCTGGCGTGGTTTAGACAGGTTTTTCTCTGACATGTAGCGCAGCGAAAGGCAGGGCGAGGTGTTTCCTGCGCCGGGGTCTGGAGTTCGGGACAGGCTGGGCTGGGGGGGCAACAGGCGAGCCCTGCACATCTGGGCTGGGCTGCGGCGTGGGGTCCTTGCCCCGTGCAGTGCGGGGAGCTCGGGCTGCGGAGTCCGCGGCACGGAGGGGTATCCTCGCCGTCCTGGTGTTAGAAGTGACTCTTACTCGCTGCTGTTCCTGTGCCCCTCTGCCCTGGGCCGTGGGTTTGGCTCCGTTTGTCTCAGCCAGGTCACTCGCAGCACGGTTTAGCCAAAGGTCTGTTCACCCCCAAACCAGTGCTGGTCTCAGCACTCAGCACTCCCAGGTTTGGTTCCAGGAACTGTCCGTGTCTGTGGCTGAAGCAGGGCTTCATCTGACTCTTCCCCCTCTCTCAAGACTAAGCCACTTCTGAATTTCCCAGGGCTGGGAAGCCGGTGCTCACTCAGGTTTGGATCCGAGCAGTCTGGTCATTGCCCAGAGAGCAGGGGCAGTTGCATTCACGGTGCAGCAGAGCAGTGAGACACGCAGTCTGTTCACCGACTGGTTTGTTTTGTATATTCCACTAAAGAAACATGCGAGAAATTGTAGTATATTGACACAGAATAAGCACAGGTCAAAAGTTTCTGTTTCCAGTGAGTACTAAAGGCTGAGTGTCTCAGTCTTCAGAATTACATGCCTTTCAACACCTAGATTAGGTTTTCTTTCCTATTAGGATGTAACTAAGTAACTGTGTAACTATTAGTTTTCTATTCTCAGTCCTGATGTGCCTTTGGTTGCAGTGCTTCTGGCAAGAATTGACAAAGTCCTTGTATCTTTTCTGTGCACTCTGTTGTTTTATTGATTATTGTTGTTTGGGGTTTTGGGTTTATTTGTTTGTTTTAAATCTTATTATATAAAAGTGGGAACCAGCCCTACCCATGTCTCTGCCAGGCCACCAAGGAGCAAAAAGATATTTCTGGTTCTAAGTTTTATCCTTTGTTTTAGGGAAGAATAAGAAGTCAGAGCAAATTTATTAGGTGTCTCAAGTGTGTGGAATAAAATGGAGGAGAAATACATGACTCTTCTGCAGATTTTATTTTTCTCTGGGGAGGAATGCAAGCCCAAGAGCCCAAGCCAAACTTCTGGAGCTCTGAGTGCATTCAGTACTGGAAGAAAAGGGTCTGTTTCTGCTAACATGGGTGTTGCCTATGTATTTGTGACAGCAGATTTTAGGCGATAAACTTTACCATGTTGCCAGTAGTACTTCACAATAGGGATGTAAAATACCAGCAAATAAAATGTACCACACCAAAGCACCACTCGCCCTGTGCTCATTATTCCTTCCCACCCTGCCTCTGTATTGTCTCTGCCATCTCTTTCCACTGCCCCCCCACCTCTGACTCAGTCTAGCCAGAAACTCTTGTGCTGCTGCATCTCCACTGCTGCTCCCAGCAGCTGCATTTTCTGCCTGCTGAGGAGCCACAGGTAGTTCTGGAGATGCTGTGGTTGTTGCAGGATTTTACAGGATCCACCTGGTGCTTTTGAAATACCTGCTGAGCACCAGATATCTCCTTTTACGGGTGGGAAGCTAACATGGAAAAAGTGCCTAAGGAATTTCTTTGCACTGATGCATTATTGACAGAGGAATGCTAATGCATTTTCCCAATTTTCTCCCTAATCCATAGACAACCTTTCTTCCTGAGTGCTGCCTTAGTTCTGTCTTGGATGGAACATTATTAATAGTGGGTCATAATTTTTCATGTTGATTAATCTTTTGGCTCTTTGCTATGCACTTGTCACCTAGGGAGTGGTAGTGACTCAGATACAAACCTGCAAATGCCTGATGTTTGCACTGAAGTCACTGTAAGTTTTGTTGTTCACCCAGCTGGAAGTGATTCAAGATTGGGAAATGAGATAAAACCTTCAATTCTTCCTCTCCATCCCCAAAATGTGATCCTTCTCTTCTATTCTGCATCATTCTGACATTCCTGAAACGGACTGTTGGACCCAGGATCTTTCAGGTGGTACTCACATTTTTAGTGATTTTCTGTAATCTGGCAGAGTTTAAACAAGGCTGTGCTATAAGAAAGAACATTTTTTTCATTCTCCTTATTGTCAGTGGAATCTGCATTTGAAAAGATCTATTTAGACTGTTTTTTTCCCTCTTTCATAACGTTGTCTTGGCTGTTGTTTTGAAGCATCATTCCTATTATTTCAGTGGTGCCTGTCAGTGTAACTGTAGTTGTCAAGGGAGCTTTCACCAGACAGTCATTTTTATTTAATTCATCCTCTTCTTTGTGTTTCTTTGAGATCATGTTTATTACTGAGACATGTAATTCATGCTCATTTTGATCTTCAAATTAAGAACAAGAGAAGGACTAACAAGGTCTGAGTAGGAGAGGAAAGAAGACTCAATTCTGAAAGAGAAAGCAGTGGGACAGAGAGATACTGTTGTGATACAGGCTGGCCTAAAACATATTTATTGGTCATGTAGAAATGCTGATTGAAAAAGTAATAATATATATTGTGAACAAAAAAAAAGATAAATGATGCAAAATCCACTATAATTAGGTTAGGGGATTGTAGAATAATAGGCATTTCTGAAAATAAAGTTATATGCATTTCTTCCCTCTCCCACATATTTTTATTGTTTTGGGTTTGTCTGTGACAGTGGGAAGAAATGGATCAGTTGAAGAAAGCCAGTTTGTGGCTTGCAGCACTTCAGGGCATTTCTTAGGTACATCTTTCTCGAGCAAGAACAAGATATGATACAAAAAATCTGGACTCACTCTATTTTCACCTTCTTTCTGTGCCCAGTCTCCTTTGGCATAGGTGGATGATGCCCTCCCTGTGCTTCTGGGAGTGCTGGTGGACCACAAAGTTCCTGCAAGTTGGCTTTCCTCACTGCTCTCAGCTTGTGTTCAGTAGCCAGGAGTAAAGTGGGGGCCACTGTGTTCTGTGGCATGGCAGGGGAGTGTTTGCTAAATGGCTGGAATGATGGAACATCTTTTTGTTTGGTTGTTGTTTTCTTTGTAAATCCACTAGTGACTTAAACTAGTAATTTAGATGGAACATAATATAATTGCAGGAGCCTTTGTAAAGGTCACATCAACCTCTGTCTCTCCCAGTAGCATATTCAGAAGTCTTGAAATTAGAGATGCCTAAATGGAAATTTCTGATCCAAATATCTGTGAAAGCTGCTGCAGATTTAAATAGAAACCCTTGCTCTCTAAATGCATCATATCTATAATATGAAGACATTAGCATTATAAAATTCCTTTTTCAGCCATTAGAAGTTAATGCTTGCACATTGCTGTGAACATTTTAAAAACTCTATTCTAAGATGGGATGCAATTGTCTGAGTAGGAGCTCACAGCAGTGAGATCAGGATGTTCTTTTGTCATCCTGCAGAATCGATCTGTTCTAATGTAAACGTTGCCATTGTAATCCCCTGGTGCTGCAGAAAAAGAAGAAAAAAAAAGGAGATTCTGCTCTAGTTTACTTTGAGTTTCATCTGGGATGATTCAGTCAGTGCCAGCAAAGTTATGTTGTGTTTACACGAGCTCAACTGAGGGCAGAACCTGCCTCAAGAGCTTCACTATGGCAAGTGTCAAACACCTGCTGCTCCCAGCAGGTGGGAATTGCAGCAGCTTGGCACTTCCTTGGATTTTTCCCAAATACATCACAAGGTGACTTTTTATGCAAAAGAACAAAGAAATTTTTTCATAATAAGCACAAAAATAACATCTGTGAATGAATATCAAAACATCTTTCAGTTCAGTGAAGTGGCTCTTGCCTCTGGTACTGCAGCCCTGCCAGCAGAGCTGGTGCACTAGAAGGGTGTGCTTGGAGATCAGGATTCTTTATTTTCAATGTCACACAAATGTCTCTGCACACTTTCTCCCACTTCTTTGTCAACCTCTGTGATTTTGAAGAGACTCCTCAAGGTCAAAATGTATTGCTGTTTCCAGGCTTGGTGTTGGGATGCCAGGCTTAAATATTTCTAACCCAACAGAGGACAATGATCTGACAGCTACTGTAGGTGCAGGCTCTGCCCCTCCATCTTGCTTTACACACATGGAAAGTCATTAATGAGTGCATGCCTAATAAATCTCTGTGAAATGATTTTGTTCTGTCACAGTTTTTGCAGGGTGCTTCCTGTCTCCCAGTAATTGCAGGGTGGGCTGATGAGAACAGCACTTCTGTCTAGGAGCTGCTTTAGGAAGCTGCAGATGGGGAATAATCTAGTGAATTATTTCAAAGGTGAAAAGAAATCAGTTTCCAGTGTGATCTAGGAATGAAAGAAATGTCTGTTTTCTTGGGGAAAAGAGGTGAAGGGAGAGGGAGACAGAGGAGAGAGAAAGTTTCCCTAGAATTAAATTTGCAACTGTTCTCCCTCTTGCTCTCATAGGGCAGGCTCTGAGTTGTCCTCAGCCTCTGTGGCCTTGAAGTTCAAACTTGGATTCCTCCCTCAAGGGCTGATATATTAAGATGGGAAAGGGTAAGAGGTATTTGCTCAGGAGTGTTGAGGTGGCACTTTCTATTTATCTGAAGGATAAAAGCAAGGATTCATGTTTACAATAATAATAGCTGCCACTGCAATTCAGGAAGCTCTCAGTCTTTTTGGTTCTAAAGCATAACACAAGCAGACCAGCAGCTTATTGAAAAGTGCTGTGCCTTTAAAACATCACTTTTTCTAGTAGAAGATTCTGCTCCTAACTGGCTTCACCCAACCTCCTTTATTTATCACTGTGAGCCTGTGAGGACTGTGGGCTCAGATGAATGTGAATTTCCTTGGAGAAATAAGTCAGGAAGAACCTCACAGAAACGTGAATGGTCACACTTTTGGCCCCAGTGAAGTTTACACCACTCTTGTATTAGGAATTAGTGAAACAGAAGAAAAATTATTCTCCAGAGGGATCAGGAGAGAAGTGGAAGGAAGTGATCTCCACCTGGGAGGTTCCAGAACCTGCTCACAGATCCATAAGATTCAACTTATGCTCAGTTTCACCTGGGCATTC
Source organism: Climacteris rufus (assembly GCA_013398175.1). Taxonomy (NCBI): domain Eukaryota; kingdom Metazoa; phylum Chordata; class Aves; order Passeriformes; family Climacteridae; genus Climacteris; species Climacteris rufus. Next base: position 210,920 of record VZRZ01007432.1, on the reverse strand, counting down.
ATTGCACTCAAGGCAGATGTGACTGAGAGCAGAACTGAGCACTCATTTTGTTGATGATGTAGGGACAATCACAGAAGTATGTTGGTGTGCCCATGTGCTGGCTTGGCAGGGCTGATGGGAGCAGAAGGGAGCCAAAACTGAGTCAGCATTGGTTTCCCAAATTATGGATGTTCATGTTGAGTGAAGTAACACATAATTCTCATCCTTTTGAAGAAAAGCTGAATTTCTATCAAAAGGCATCCCATGCACAGGGAATAATGAAAGAGCAGAGCTGGTTACAAAGGAAATGAAGCATCAAGGTAGACATGACCAGCAGACAAGAGATTTCACAGGATGTCTGTCTGGCATAGAAATAGCCCCGTTTTGGGCTATTTTACCCTAGACTTGCCACCAGGCTTTGGGAATTAGCTCCAGGGTCTGATCTGGTTGCAGGGGGCTGCTGTCTGAATTTTCTACTGTTGTTTGCACTGTAAGCACATTGGATAAAGTGTTACAGTCTCACAATCAGGGAGGACTTGTGCATGTCTTCAAAGGCTGAAAGAAAAAGCAGCTTGAGTGTATCTTGAATGGAGTATGGTATTTTTCTCCTGAAAAGGAAAACTTATATACACACATGAATCTAAGATGCCATCAATAAATATAACATGTTCTTGGTGGTTTGATGGTATTGCTCATACCAGCAGTGAGCTAAAATACTGATGTATGTGACAATTTCTGCTGCAGAATGATTTTTGTGTTTATCCTTTAGGTAGTTGTAGAAACTGGAATATAATGCGTCAGTTTAGTGTTTGCTTCTGTATGCTCTCTCTTAAATTGCTTGCATATAAATACATAGGAAATCTTTAAAGCATGAAAGCATTATTTACACAGTGGAGAACTGAAACATAACAGAGTCCTTCAGTTTTTGACATTGAGGATTCCTAGAATGGCATATAGCATCCCTTACATTTTCATAAAATTTAGCTTGTCAGTAAATTGCATTATGTGAGTGTGACCCAGTGGGATGCAGAGCAAATGCACTGCAGTGTGTGTTTCATGGCTGTCATTTCTATCACACACCGTGACTGTTCAGACCTTATGGTCATTATGGCAAAGGGTGCCTGTGACCTTCTGCTCCAAAAACAGAACCTGTGTCATAAGCTGAAGACTTAATCTATTTTTGTGAGCAGGGTGAGAGAGCTATATGCCTCTTTTAAGCTGCTGGAGAACATACTCAGAGGTCTGGGGATTCATTAGGAGGAAGTGTGTGCATTATAAACGTTGTCTGCCATGTCACGAAGCCTTTATTTATTCATAACAGGCATTGTGCAATTTTCAGTCAACTTTTCATGTCAGTAATGCTGCTGGAACAATGAAAATAAGAGAATACTCCACTTCTGAAAGCTGAAGAAAGCAAACCTCTCTGAGAGGTCAGAGTGCTGCCTTACAGCACTACAAAGCACAGGACTTTCCTGCTCAGGTGTGGACTTACTAGGGGTATTTTATGAATGATTGAAGTTTGGGTGTGGTTTGAGTGTGCCTGTTGATTCCTTTGGAAGAGTTTGGAAACAGGTTTTCCATGTAATCAGAGAAATCAATACTTGGTGAGCTGGATTAGGGGTAAAATCTGAATCCAAGCATGAAGTACCTTTTCAATGAAGACAAGATGTCATAGAAATGGAATAGTCATTAGAATGTGACAGACTAAACAGGTGCCATAAGTATTGCCTGTAGGCTGTCTAGTGGGAGAAATGGATTGTTACCTGCATGCCACTTATTTGGAACGGACTCTACACTGAAATCTGAAAAGACAAATTTTGTACAGATTGCTCAAGTGTGTCACAGTTACTCTGTTTTTGCTAACTACCCCTAGTCCTTGAAAAAATTCCACTGATTCAGGACTGTTCTGTGCCTTTAAATACATGTGCATTTAATATGTTTGCTGTGTGTTGCCTTGCTTTTGGCCATGTGGCCTTGAACAGGTGTAAGTGCAAACAAGTATTTTTACAGAACCATGGAATAACTGAGATTGGAAGAAACCACTGGAGATTGGAAGAGATCTCTGGAGATTGTCTAGTCCAAGCATCCTTGCTGACCCAGTGACCAGCCAGAGCAGGTTGCTCAGGACTGTATCCCATCAGATTTTGAGTATCCCCAAGGATGGAAACTCCTTGGAAAAGTTTCACATTTAGGCAAGTGAAAGTTCCTTGAGACTAACTCATGTTCAGCCACTACACAGGCACATGGAGTTTAACTCCACAGTTGGTTGTTCCAAAAGCATAGAGCAAAACCTTGGGGTGAAATTGGGTTTGGTTAGTAGAAGTGTAGTGTAGAGACTTCTGAGATGGGTGTTGAAACTGGAGGCACAATAGTCCATACAAGACTTGAGAATGAAAGGAAAAGGTAAAAAAAGGTGCTTAGTCAGTGCTATCATGCTGTGCATGTGAGTTTGCCAGCTTCTCAGTGGAGCACTGCATCTTGTGGAATGTGGTTTTCATCATGCATTGTCATTCCATTAATTAGAGGGGGGATTTGCTGTTACTGAGCATTAACCACGGCTTCCGTGTTGGAAGTGTGATCTAAACCAAGAAGTATGAGGAAAGGCAGTTCAGGGATAAGAGCAGTAAATCAGCAGCAATCTGAGTGTCTATCTGCTGCACTGCCTGAGGGCAGAGGAGGTGTAAGGTGTGCATTGATGAATGGCTGAAGCTTGAGGTCCACAAAGAATAAACTTTTAACATCTCAGTGTGTCACACTGAAACACTGAGACAGCTTGTGGGATGTTCTTTCCATCCATGACTGAATGCTCTTAGATGTCTGTACTGATGTTAGTAAAGACAAACTCTCTGAAGAACTTAAAGCCTTGACAGATTGTACTGTCTGGAGCAGGTGAGAAGAAACAACGTTGTCCCTGCAGTGCTGATATTCAGGGAGAGGGCTGGAGTTTAAGGAACTTTTCCCATGTTGGATAGGAATGTGACAGCTGGACTCCTGGAGTCTTCAGACCCAGTTCACTTATCTTAACCATAAGCCCAACCTTCTTTCTATGATATTTGTTCCATAAGGATCCATGTATAAGCTCAAATTCAGTCAGATCCATGCACAAGATCAACTTAAGTCAGCACTCATGGAAAGTATTTTTCCTTTTGCTTTTTTATGGAAATATGTGTGAAGTGAAAGGATTCCAGTCTAATGTCTTCAGACAGTCATGCCATGTCTTAAAATAACACTGTTAGGACTCTTGGCAGCCTGATCAGGAAGAGCAAGGATTGAGGACATTAGATAAATTAGAGGAGACTATTTTAATTTCCAGCATCAAAAGTGGTACCAGTGAGTGTGCCTAATTATCACACTCACCATGTGTGGCTTATGTGGTTATTGAAAGCTGTGAAAAGTTAGCCTTTTTTCTTTTTCTGTAGAGCTGGTGACACATCACTTACAGAATTACTCAAGAATATGGGGTTTGGGTACATCTGAAACAGCCCTTTACCAGGCATGTTCAACCTACAGCAATCTCCAAAGAGTTTGCAGACATTTTATCTCCCTTCCTGGACTCCACTGGCTTGTCCTTCCAGTTGATGGAGCTGGGTATTCCCTGCTACTGCTGCCAGATAGAGCAGGAGAGAAAATACCAGCATGGTCTCAACACCATTCTTCCTAGATACTCCTTCCACTGTACATTTTTATGGGAAAATGAGGAGCTTCTGCAATTTAAAAAGTTGAGCCAACATTAGCCATAAATGTAAGATTTATAGCCTGAAATGAATGGGAGGTAGAGGATATTATTCAGCTGTTCTCTTTGCTCTTTGTTTAGAGAGTTGATGTTAAAGGTAAATACTAATTTAAAAGACTTTTTTAGTTGGGTGATGATTAATTATACATTTTCCCTTATTTGTAATGTTTTTGAGAATGACTGTACACGCTTTAAGCTGCGCAGAGGCAGGAGGGTACATGCCAGCGTTTTTCTTTATAAAGTAAATCCAGTAATTCAAAAAGTGCAATTACTTCTTTTTTTCCTTGTATTGTGCTAAGAATTCTGTCTCTTTTCACTGCTGCAGACCTATGGATGTGTCATCAGTTGGCACGAAAAATTGCTGTTAAAGGAACTCTTCTGATTTGCAGCTGTGAAACACTGGAGTCAGTAAAAAAGGGAACATGTCTTACTTAACCATGTACAGTAGTGGGCTCATCTCCATTCCTTAGTCAGACAAAACTGTTTTTCACCCAGTATTCATCAGCTGTCCTGGTGGACCTCAACCAGTAGTTACCAAGTCAAAGCAAGCTGCTGTTGCCCAGCTGGATTTCTCAACAGGCTGTGTGCATCCTCCTGTCCCCATGCAATGCTGAACAAAACATGTTGCCTTACAATGCCTTCTTAGTTAGGCAGTATGTTTTATTTTCATGGTGTGCATTGACAGATAAAATGAGTGGTAGCTCGGGAAGCCTTGGTAACTCATTCGCTTTTGATGTCCATCTGTCTGTAGTCTCAGATCCAAAAATCTGCAAACAACAGATGACTGGAGTTTACTTAAAATGCCATTCACAAGATTAATCTTTGAGAAAAGAAAATAGGTGCTAAGAAGGCTAGCAGCTCACAGAGATGGGATTTTCAAAGGAATTTAGGCATCTTAAGTTCCTTTGCAATATTTGAAGATCCTGCCAGTCCATTTGCATCAGGATATCCTTAATTACATTTGAAAATTGAGCTTTACATCTTTCAAACTCTCAAGATACCATTCTTCCCTCACTGCTATTTATACCTGCCCTACAAGCAGAAGCTGATTCTCCTACTTTTCCACTTCCAGTAACATTCTCTTGTGCCTGATAGCTAAAATGGAACAAACAAACAAACAAACAAACAAAACCACAACAACAAAAAGAAACCAATCATGAAGTTATTTTTTTAATGGAACAGAGATTGAAAGTAATACTAGGAAGTAATTTGGGAAGAGATAAATACCAGCTGCTCTCTTGATGATAAAGACTGAAACTAATACTGATACTTGGTGCATTGCAATCTGTTGTGACACACAATAAAGTCTGTGTGTGGTTGTCTTATATTTGTCTGAGAGGGACCAAGTATTACATGTGATAAAGACTTCAGAAAGAAATGTCTTTTCAATGGAACTTGAGAAAAGGCTGTGATCATTCAAAATTTTGAGAGGATTTTTTTCTATATGTATTTTACTTGTGTAAACTTTAAAAGTTTTGGGAGCTACTGTAGGCATTTAATATGTTTGGACTCTCTGTGGGTAGTTATTTCAAATTTACTTTCAAATATAAAGTGAGAGGAGATATTAACTATACACACTAAGGAAGTGTCCATTTCCAGAGAAGATACTTCTAAGAGTTCATTTTCAGAGGGCAATAGGTACCTTTGTTTATGTTTTATGGTCTTGAATGTTCTTTGCACTTGACTAGGTTGATTTAAATAACATGTAAGGACACAAGTCCTTACCAACCATATGAAGTCCAATTAGGGAAACTGCTGGATTCTGCACCTGGGATGGGGCAGCCCTGGGTGTATGGACAGAGTGAGGAATGAGAGGCTGGAAAGCAGGGCCATGGAAAGGGACATGGGGGGACTGGTCAATGGAAGGTTGAACATGAGCCAGCAGTGCCCCGGCAGCCAGGAGGGCCAACTCTGTCCTGGGGGCATCAGGCCCAGCATGGCCAGCCAGGCAAGGGGGGGGATTGTCCTGCTCTGCTCTGACCTGGGCCAGCCTCACCTCGAGTGCTGGGGGCAGTTTTGGGCTCTGCAATATAAGAAAGACATTAAACTGTTAGAGAGTGTCCAAAGGAGGGCAGTGAATAGGGTGAGGGGCCTTGAGGGGAAGCCGTGAGGAGCAGCTGAGGACACTTGGTCTGTCCAGCCTGGAGAAGAGGAGACTGAGGGGAGACCTCACTGCAGCTACAACTTCTTGTGAAGGGTAGAGGAAGGACAGGAACTGATCTCCTCTCTCTGTGACCAGAGAAGGGACCCAAGGAACTGGCCTAAAGCTGTGTCAGGGGAGGTTAAGTTGGGTATCAGAAAAAGGTTCTTCACCCAGAGGCTGGTTGGGCACTGAACGGGCTCCCCAGGGCAGTGGTCACAGCACTGACCTGACAGAGCTCAAGAAGAGTTTGGACAATGCTCTTGTGCACATGGTGGGATTCCTGGGGATGTCCTGTGCAGGGCCAGGTGTTGGACTTGTGGGTCCTCGTGGGATCCTTGTGGGTCCCTTCCAACTCAGCATATTCTGTGATTCTGTGAAGTGCAGAGCGTGTGTGTGTGGTGGGAAGCTGCCCTGTGTGCAGCTGTTTGCTGTAAACTGAATACATTCAGTGTGTATAGACAAGCTGGCAAATTGCTCATGTTGCAGAGAAATGAGCTGTGATGGAAAATACAACAGATATTTAATTCTTTCAGGGGAAAACCCCACGTTATGAATATCCTGTGTTTTCATGTCACAAAACAAACAGAGCAATGAGGTTGACCTTTAGGCTGTTTTTATTTCTGGTGGTTTTTGGTTTACAAGACTTAGGTAATTTAAAGTTCAGTCACCTGGGCTATTGTGCTAAGGGATTAACACATATTGACTTGAGTCCTACTGTCCCAGATAGTTGTAACCAGAACTAACTTTCTTCTTCCTTGCCTCTGTCTGCTTCCCTGCATACAGCCATTGCTGTAGAAGGCCTCCAAGTCATGTCATGTCAAATAATGCATGGTCTTCAGAGCTCACTGGGGGACAGAAAAGTCTGGGAACAATGTGAACAGGCACAGCCAGGCACTTCCACTAATTGTTGATGTGGACGATGGAACACAAAAGCAGAAGAAGGGAGGGGGGAATGGAAATGTGTCTTGGTGTGGAAATGACTGTGTAAAAACAAATATGCCTGGACTTGCTTATTGGGAATGTAAATGTAGCACAGAAGAACTCCCACAACAGGAATCCTCTGCTTTAGTCTGCCCCTGCCAGATAATTTTAGAAGGCTTCTTTTTTTTTTATTTATTTACCTCTAGGGACTTTTTTGGCTATTTGGGGTTGTGGACTTCAGCAGCCTTGAATTGTGACAGGTAGTTGCATTTTACTGCTGAGCTACCTTGAAATTATCTGTTATTTTTTGGTTCCAGTTATTTAATATTACCTAAATTGGGAATGGGAAACTTGAATGGCTTAATTATTACTGTGACATGCTAGTGGCATTTCAAAATATATCCTGCTGAAGTGGAGTTAAATATCTAAGTAACTCTCTTCCATGTTGTGTACTCTAGCCCAAACCAGCGTGGAGTGATTTGCAGATGAGCTGTATAAAATAAAGAAATAAAATAAATACAATAGAATAAAACTACGTATTTGGGGTGGGGGATATTATTCATAATGAAAAACCAGAAATTCCCCTCCAGAACTGTTGTGCTGAAATATCTCTACTTATTTTCTTTAAACTCAGAAAAAAATCAGGTAAAGACAGTGATGAAGAAATGACCATTTGGTAGGATGAGCCTGGAAATGGAATATTTATCCCATAGAATGGAGCTATATGGAATTATGAGCAACTGAAAATGAAGTTAGGTACATTGGTAAGATTCATAAAGTAAAATCAGTAGATTTATACTTTATTGCACAGTGGAACTTTTTGTACACAGTAACAAGCCACCAGCTACCAGCCCATGCTGGGGTTCATCATCCTCTGGAGATGGAAAAGCTCTTTACATAAAGGAAACAGAAAACATAAATAATGCACAGGACACTTGCATGTTCACCTATACCTGAAGGATCATGCTACCTGTGCTGAAAAGTAGAGGTTTCTGCAGTAAAATGCAACAGCTGCAATTAGTGACCAGCACAATGCAACACAATTGGGAAAAATCCAAATGCTTGCTTTGTCCATTTACTAAATGAATTGCAAATGTCTAACTGAGCTGAGAACTATTATGGAGGCAAGAGGAAAGGGAATAGCCAGCAGAACACCAATTTGTTGATTATATAATGGAGCTGTCATTAGTAACTTGATCATGCCAATGCAATTGCTTTTTCTCCAAGACAGATACTTGTTCTTACCAGGGCTGATTGAAAAGCACTCTGATCATGCCAGAGTGTGTTTTAAATGGAAAGAGAGAGATGGAAAACTATTTGCCAGTAGAAATATGACTGCTGATAGCATTGCAGAAGAGTGAGAATGCAGAAAGATAGCATGGTTTGTCCAAGGAGTTAGACTGATCCCTATTTAGTTAAAAGTCTGTAAATTCAATGCTGTGAAAGTTATGACAAGGACAGCCCTGAAGACTGATCGTGGGTCAGAGGGAAAATCAAGTTCATCCTATAAAATTGGTCACAACAGTCCACTGTGGCACTTCTATTTTGACAGGCAGGATTGGCCTCCCAGCAATTAGCACTGAAAATATTTGTCACGGTAGTGTGGAAATCAGACTTCCTGGCACTGGGCTGGGAACTTCATTTCACAGTGATCTCCTGAACATCTTTGCTGACTAAGGCTGATTCTGAGCATGTTGCCAAAAGATCTCAGTTTTTCTGCCTTCTTCCCTGTCTTCCAGTTTTCACTTCAGATTTCTCTTTAGTATGTGCTCCTATTTTTTAATTCTGTGATTCCCAAAAGCCACTGTAACCTCCACACAAATAATATTCTTTATTTAAACCTCTTTATTGTGTGGATGACCACACACTGGAACAGATTGCCCAGAGAGGGTGTGGAGTCTCCCTCACTGGAGATATTCCAGAACTGTCTGGAGTTAATGCTGTGCCATGTGCTCTGGGACAATCCTGCTTGAGCAGGGAGGGTGGACCAGATGGTCCTCTGTGGTACCTTCCAACCTTACCCATTCTGTGGTGCTGTGAATATTCCCTTAGCAGTATTCCCCCAGCCAAAAGCACTGGCTACTATCTCTAGAGAGTTTCTAACCCCCGCCACAATCACAAAATACTAAGAACAAAAATCAGGCTCACAGAGTTACTTACTGGGTCTTTATGGAAAGGATTTTTAGTTTTGTTTACATCCCTGAGGTGTGGGCAAATTTTAGGGGTGAATATCTCGTTTTTCAGAATTTTGGTGACTTTGGGTGCTCACAGGTGTCACACTTAATGCCAACATTCCTACTGTTTCATGGAGGATACCCACAGTTAGGATTTTAGGGGATTTAAAGGTGATTTTATTTGGCAGAGCGTGGAGCAGCTGAACCTTCTGGAAGGAGATTTCCAGCTTTCTGAGCTGCTCACCACCAGCTATGCCGAGTGTGATTCTGGTGTTATTTGCCTTAACAGGAATATTCTCCCTGTCATCACTGGAGCTGCTATGGACAGTGGGGTTGGAACTGGAGACACCATTTCTGCACAGGGTGGAAGTGTTAAGATTTCATTATCATTCTGCAGCTTAGAGGGATGCAATAGACCTAAAGCCTGTGTATAAAATATAAATGAGCAAAGTATGGGGTACTGGAAATACCTCATCAATGGACATTGAAAATCAGTACTTTTGGTTTTGATTTTGCAGTAATTCAGTTTGACAAACAACCAAGTTTCTTCTGGTTGTTCTGCTGAGAGCTTTCTCTCCTTGCAGACAAATTTTACAGCTCTGCTTACCACAAGTCTTACCACATGTGACAGGACTGTGCAAAGTGTCTGATACAAGAAAGCTGTGATGGAGATGGGGGGTGAAACCAGGGTACAGGGATAATATGTATTTTGGCTAATGCTGGGATGCACCCTCTCTGCTATTCTGATTCTGTTCCAGCTGTCATTCTGTAGCTGTGGTCTAACCAGGGAGACAGGTAAGAGCTTGAACTCACTGTGAGCCAGGAAACCTAAAATATCTCTTTTACTATTGGCCAGGTGCCCAGACCAGAATAAATGCATTCAGGCTTTCTCTTTCACATCCCCATTGTAGAAACAAAGCACAAAAAGGGCAAACAGAATTCTGACAGACCATATTTTGTTTAAATAGAGCCTTGGTAACTATATGAGATGAAAAGACAGTTATAAAGCTAACTCCTGTACTTTATATGGATTTATAACAGCCATTTAAACAAAGTATGCCTTTGTGCTCAGGCTGAGGATTTGTAAATTCAAACTGTTTTATGCATGTTTGCATAATATATGAGGGGGTTTTATGTGTAGTACATATACTTGGCTAGATGTTTTTGTTGCTGGAATCATCATGGTGATTTAGATAATGTTGTTTTCTTTCCTGAGCATCGTGTCAGAATTTATCACTATGTCATTCTTTTATCTGTCCTAATTTGCACACAAGGCCAGTTTGAGGGAAAGCTTGACTTTTCCGAGAAGCTTCCAGAAGTTCCAAGAAAGGTTTATTTCCATCTGGTAATTAATTAAAAAGAGGCCATAAAAGTTCATCTTTTCCTCTCTAGGATGTTCTGTTACTCAGGCCTTTCAGCACTGCTGTCCATGAGTCTGATGGTGTGTCCTTTTGCAGAACTGCTCAGAAAAAGATCTGTGGCACCAGTGGAGGGGCAGGATTTACCTCTGCTGGCTGGAGCTGGACTTCTTGGTCTGGCATAATTGTTGGGCTGCACAGGAGGTTGTAGCTTTGAGAAGGAAATTTAATTTTATGTTCTGGCAGTAGTCTTAACATTTTCTTGCTCTTGACTTTATATTGTTGGGAAATTGCGTATGAAACAACTGCAACTGGTCCAACATTTTTCTGTATTTTATATATAACTTCAAAGCAGAGCAAATACGAATGTTCATTTCAGTTAGGTCTTTTCCAAGTACATGTGTTCATTAAGCTGACCATAGAAATTCAGTCAAACATCAGCTCAGCTATTGCTGGTCATTCATTAACTGATTCATCTGAAACTTTGTCCAAAGCTTTAGTTTCTGAATCTGGTCATGAGCATCTCATTTCCTCACCAGTCCAAAAATACACAGTTGATTTGGTGGTTAAAGCCAAGTTTAGCCAGACTCTGAGCAATGGTGTAACCTCCTAACCACAAGCTTGCTTTATCTTGGATCTAGCTGTGCTTCTCCTTCCACAGGTCAGGGCTGTAGAGGAAGAGGATATCCTTGAAGTGTGAAACATGGCAGTCTTGACCCTGACACCTTGATGGCTTTGTTCTTCATCTTGAAGGGAGAGTGTAGCCCAAACCAAGCACTCACTCCACTGCCCTTCAGGCAGTTCATTACTTGGCAGGGAGCAGAATGTGTGGTGTAAACTCTGGAGCTGATAGAATTCCACATGTCAAAAGCCCTGAAGTGCTTTTGAAGTTATGTTCTGTCATACATGACTGACATATAAGATAGCTATTGTAGATATCTGGGACAGAGATCACTAGGTGTTTTGCTGCTGATTAGCAGCCCTAGGAACATTTATGCAGGAATTCAAGGAAGTTACTTCATCTGGAATACATGATAAGGAGGACTTTGCCAAAAAATGCAAAATGTGGGACAAAGTTTGGAGTAAAAATTTATTTTCTGAAGGAAACTGTTGTGACATTGTGAATAGACACAAGTAGTTTTCTCTGTGTCTGAAGAAAACATATTTTTGTTCATTCCATGTAAACTCAAGTCCCTCTGTAGCACTTTGCCTGCCTGCACTGGCCCTGGTTTGGAGGGTTTCCTCCTGAACTTAGTGACATCAGTGCCCTAACTAATCTGGATCTGGAATGTAAAGTATCACTAATCATTGGATTGTTGATTCTCGGGTACATACAAGATCCTGATTTTCCCCAGTCTCATATTGTTTTCCATATGCTATTCAGTGTTTCCTCTGTAGATTGTAGCTCTTATCAGACAAGGGTGCCCTCTAATTTCAACCTTCTGTGCACTCAAGATTTCACTTGCACCTTAAACACGGGGAGACCTGCTTTATTTGAACTTGCCAAAGAACTGGACTCTTGGAGGATATCCAGGTTTTTATTGATGGGGTGTTCGATCCAAACATTTGTTGAAAACTCTTCTCAAAGGAAAGCCTGGGGAAGAGCCAACATAACCTAATAATCCTAATGCACTGTCCTCCTCCATCTCCTTCCTTCTGCAAATTTCTAAATGTTTAGAGGAAATGTTTGAGTTAATGATATCCACGTTGCCCTGGAAGTACCATTTCTGATGTGAAGCTTGGAAAGCAAAGATTTAAGCAGTAACTCACCCAAGTCTGTAGCAAGCTGGAAAGCAGAGCTCAATGGCTGCCTAGCCTTACACATAAACTAGAAACCCCATCATGCTCAAAGCCAGACCATTGTAGGTAATTCAGCACTGCAAATGTCTTGGCCTACTCTGCCCCTGATCTGCACTGACTCTCTATGGAGCTTTCCATATACAAGGTCAGCTATTACAGGGCTCCCTTTGGCCTCAGGAGTTTACCTGTGGTGAGGTCTCTTGCCAGACTCCTCTGTCAGTACATTTACTGCCTTCGCTTGTGGATGAAGTCAATTTGACTCAGCTGAAGCAGAATCAAAGAGCACCGTGAGCCTATGGCCGCCCATAAAACATCCCTTCTCTGCCATTCATTGTTGTTAGGGCTGATGGAAGTAAGCCAGCGTTAAATAAGGGGTGGGAAAGCAGAGCCCTGCCTTAAACTGAGCGCAGCTGCGCTTTTGTTACTGGAGTTCTGTGCGAGGGCAGGCAGAGTTTTGGCATGCTCTGGGCTCCTCAGAGCACTGCTGGGGGAGCAGCGGAAGTTACTCCCACTATTTTAAAAGTCAGGTCAGCAAACTCCCAAAGTTGCAGCAGCTGAAGCCTCTGGAGAGCCGCCTGTTCCCTGAGCCCTGGGGAGAGCTGAGGAAGAGCCTGTGCTGCGAAGGACGCCCGCGCCGTGGGAACCGCGCTTTGAACCTGGAAGGACGGTGGCACATCGGCTCAGAACTCCCCAATGAGGGTCTGTTTGCTCTAATTGTGATAGAAATAGTCTGCCAGGTAGCCAAGACAGGAGAAAGTTGGGACTGTGGTGGTGGCTGGCCAAATGCCTGAAATACCAGTTCTGTGTCTTTCTAGGTTGTCTTTCCCATCCATTTTCAGGAAGGTGTTTTTTTCTTTTCTCTCTCTGTCCTCGTTTACTTATAATTTCACTTTTAAAGTTCTTCCTTCCCCTTTCTGGGCTTCTCTTTCAAATCTATTAAAAAGAAATTTCTTTCAGATTCACAGAAACAGTGTTTGCTTGCTTGTTTGTTTTCCCAGGCTGTTCAATAGGTTATGAAGATAATTTCTGCTTGTTGATAAGTTTACACAGGTAGGATCCTCTTGATTCCCCTTTGGAGTCATTATACAGCTCTTCATCAAATCTTGGGGCATTTGAGACTCTTAAATAAGCAGATGATGCATTTTTATGAGTGATATCCCATGTTTGTGATGTATATGTGTAGATGGGTGTGCCTGCACACACCCACATTTCCATGTGTATTTTTGCACATAATCCTTGTGGCACATCCGATGTGAGTTTCAGAGAAGGACCAGAACCATGGCATTAGGGAGCAAGGATTTCTCATGATCAATCTAGTATGTTTTGATGCAGGTGTAGCCAAAGAAGATGGTTATCACACTCTGAACATGGAAAAGGTCACATTCTGATATGAAGCCACATGTTGTGTACCAGTCTCTTTCCGAATTTGGAAGACAGTTCAGAATTAACCTTTTTGAATCATGGTATATTTTTATGTTGATCTTCAAATTATACATAGAATTACTCCTTTCTTTATGTCTGCAGCCCTTCCTCATATTTCAGTCATTAGACATTGGAACTGTTTTTCCTCTGCAGATCAGTCAGTTATTGGATCTCAACAATAGGATCAGAATTTCTTGAGCCTAGAAAAAAAAAGCTAGAAATAATTATTATTTATTTCCCTTCTTGCTCTAGAGGATGCATAAAGCAAGAAGGAGCCTTTTTTAACCTGCCATTTATTTCCATTTCCTGCCCCTGTTGGAAAATCCTTTAGGCAGGGCCATCATATCTTCTCTGCAATAAACTTCATCAGTCTGAAAAGTGGTGGTTTTTTTTGCTCTCAGTAGAGCTTTCTCCAGAATGTCACTCTTTTTCCCCTTCCTATTTTCCATCCTAAGTTTATTCACAATCATTTTCCATTTTCTAATTGCACCCCCAAAGTGTCCTTTATCTCTTCTCCCTTGTTGATGTTTGTGCACCTTATGTAACTGTGGAGAGGGATCACATACACTATCAGCTGTCAACTGCGAAACGAAGTGAGCCAAGCTCCTTTAGTCACGTCCCACAAGAGAAACTCTCTGTTCCTCTCATCATCAAAACAGCCTCTTGGTGCACCTGTTGCCAGCTGAATTAACTTTTCCTGAGCAGATGACCACATGAGCTTTCACAGTGCTTATATATATCAATATGGTATTAAAGTTATTTATCTCCTCTGATGCGTGTTCTGATCACATGTGCTTTATCCATAGCAACATTACCATGATAGCTCCTAGTTAAGCTTTTGAGGCAGGTACACTTCAGTTTGTCTCTATCAAGCTGTTGAATGCTCAAGTTTTAGACAAAATTTTAGTCCTTAAGTATGTAATTTAGAGATTAAGGATTAGACTAAAATCACTAAATTAAATTGATTAAATTAACCTGATTTCTGTTCCTTCACTTGTTATCCAGTCCTTCCTGTGAGGAATTCTGGTGCTTCTTTTAGGGACTGAGCCCAGTATCTTGGTATCATCACCAAGGTGACTGCCTTAGCTTAAACCTGCTGTTGTTCACCCAGGTTTCAGGAAATTGTTTCATGGAAAGATTTAATTTTCATGGAAAGATTCTCTTTGCACTAGGGACTTGAAAATCCCAGTTGTCCTCCATGCTACCTGGGATTGCCAGCAAGAGAGAGCACAAGAGACTTCCCCTCACTCTCAGCTCTGTTAGCTGGCACTTGAGTGGCAAAGAGAAACAGCAAGAGGAGGTAAAGGAAGTAACAATGGCATTCTGGGTGCAAACTAAATTTTGGAAAAACTTACTAAGAAATTGAGGTGTCTCCCACAGCTGTGTGGCTTATTTCTAGGCCAGAGTTGGGCAGAGTCTCACAGAGATGGCACAAGACACACCATGACACCCTACCAGACTTCACAGTCATAGTGACAGATCTTTGTGATTCAATATTAAATTTTTTTATTTGACAAATAATTTATTTTTCTAACCTTTTAAATCTTAATTTTAGCTAAAACTTAGCTTGAAAAAACTTGTCTTTTAGGGGAACATCTGTCAAAGTTGACAGCTCACTAAGACAGGAGTTGTTTACATTTGGGTAGCATTTACTGTACGTTGTATAGCCTATAGACCTCTTGTTGCAGAACTAGGAGTGAAAATAGATCAGTTTTGTGCAGGAAGGCAAACTAATCATCTGACCAAATTGTTAAGACAGTATTTAACATGTTTAGTTAGGACTATTTCTGTCATCCTTGCAGCAGTAGTAGCTGTCTAGAGCTTTAAATTTACTGTGGACAGACTGATTAGAGCAAGTGGATGGAGTAGATGTTTGGTGGTTTGACAAAAACAACATGACCTTTGGAGCTAAATCTGCTTACATTTTGTCTCCCTCTGTTTAGGGTAACTTGTTTTCCACACTTTTTTTATTGATGAGGGGCATATTTCTTGAAAGAAATGTACTGAGCTCATCTAAAGTAGAAGTTGTTCAGATTCTTTTTCAAGGTCTTCTTCGGTTGGCTTGAGAAGCTGATAATGCTTAAAATAATTTTTAAAGTTTTGTTTCCTTTTTCTTTCTGCTACACTTTATAAACTTTTATTTTTTCCCAGTTTTCCTGACCTATCTCCTTGTTTTTTAATTTTTTTTTTTGCTATCTCTTTTCTTTGGAGGGTGCAAGTGTCCTTTTGCAGTGGTGATGTTAAAGGGAAATAAAAGGTTAATACAAGATCTGGGCAAATAATGATTCCTTTCCAACAGTGCTACCAGCAGAATTAGCTTTCAGCTGCATTGTGTGCTGAAAACTGATGACTTACAATTGGCTAAAGCTGACGGTGGGGCTGGAACAGCTGGGGTACAGCAGGGCAGCAGAAACTTGCAGAAACAACTGGTTTCGTTAAAGCTGAAAAAGAAATGTCATTTTCCTGCCTTCTTGTGTAAGTAGGTGCTCCAGAGGTTTTCTTGTGCTGTTAAATAGCTTCTGAGAAGCAGCAAGATTTCAAAAACAAAGCTGTTTGCATGTATGTGTACTTATGGAGTGAAATGTTTAGGTAATTGATTTGGTAATGCTTAAGCTTTAGCAAAGTTTGGGTTTTTTTTCTCTTCCTATGGATTTAGTGCTTGTGCTAAAATTGCTGGGTGAAGAGCCCTGTAGCTGTTCATTTATGCAGGGAGCAGGTACTGCCCAGCCCCTGGCCTGGCATTTCCTTTGGCTCACCTGCCAAGCTCCCCAGGAGAGGATGCTGGTGTCTGCCCACCCCAGCACCAACCTGAGCAGGTCTGAGAAGTTACGCTTTGCTGAAAGCTGGGACAGTTTCACATTGCAGACTCTGGACCATTTGAAATTCAACCAAGTACAAATTCATCTCGTGGCAGTGAAGTTACAAGGGCACTGTCAGGGAGGGCATTTTCTGTGCCAAGGGAACTGTGTCTGTGTGGCTGGTGATTCTGGAGAGAAACCGGTTGCTGCCCCTCTGCTCTGCTTCTATTAGGACCAATGTTCTACCAGAGAGATCGAACTCTTCTTCTGGGAAAAAACGTTTCCTTCTGGGAAAATGCATTGGGTTTTTTTTTGTTGAGTTGTTTGGGTTTTTTTTTAACATTACTTAGAGTCTTTTCATCTGTGCTAGTGATGCTACTGCTGCTTCCCCCGGGGCTGCAGCACCCTGAAAGGCGTCAGTGTTGCCATAAATGCTGAGCGCTTGGTGTTCCCTTAATCCGTGCTGACTCCGGGCTTTGGCGGCATTATCGGGAAAGCGCTCACCTCGCTGGCAATTACACATGGTCCGCTGGACCTCATGTTCTCGCCTGCCTCACCACATGAAGTGCTGGCAGAACTGGAGAGATCTTCCCTCCAGAGAGAGAAGAAAACAAAGGGGAAGGAAGAGCGTGAGTGGCTCTTCTTATCAGCAAAAAAAAAAAAAAGAGGATTTGTTGTCGAAGGCTAAGCTGCTAATGCTGAATGACATCAAGAAAGAGATAAGAGAGCTGCCAAGTCTTTGAGGAGGGTCGTGGGGACAAAGTGAGCTCTCTAAGGAGGATACAGAAGACAAAGCAAAGCAAACCCAATACAGTTATGGAAAGAAAAAAATAAGCCCCTCCAAGAGGAAGCTTAGCAGAGAAGATGGGCAGCAGTCAGCAAAGTTATGTCTACATCGAGGAAGCCAGGGCCAACAGAGGCTGGTGAAGTTCATCCTCCATGTAACAGAGATAAGATCCATCCATAGCAGAAGAGAAATTTAAAAGGTAAGTGCCCTAATTTTCCTCACCTTCCTCCAAAATAATTTGCTATATGTGCACTGCTTGGAAGAGTTACTGCATCAGGATGGGTTGTTCCCGTATAAACTCTCCTGGTTTCCACTGATTGGTAACAAATAAGCTTCCAAGAGCAAAAGGTAAAAATGTCTTCTACTGGTGTAATTAGTTCCTGAAACAGAAAGAAGTACATGAAATAGCAGAGAATGATACCCAAGACAAAATGTCTTTCTCAAGGAAAAGGACTGAAGGACCAATAAATGGGTTTGAGTATTTAGCTGGGAAGCCTAAATTACCTTCAGAAAAAGTTAAAAGCAAGAAAAAATTTTTGCAGTATGATGAGATCAAATGAACAGCCTGGAGCAGAGGTGACAGAAAATCTGACCTTTGCTCTTGATTAAGTAGCCACCAGATTATCTGTGATATAAGAAGCTCCCAGTAAAGGCTGTGATGAGACACCTTTGTGTTCCTGAAAAACCTGAGAACTTTTTAAGAGTCAAACAGGATGTCCTGAGTATAGTCCAGATCTTTGGTGTAGTTATGAGCGGGACATGATGAAAAGAACTGGTGGAAAAAACAAGACCAGCTGCCTTTAGGAATTCACTAGGCTTTCTGGAGTTGGAAATGGAGATCTGACACAGCATAGCCATACACAACCTTGTGTGTTTTGTTATTTTCCCCAGATTAAGTTTATTTTAACAGACTGAAATTTTGACACGGGCATGATCTATCCTTACTTCTTGCCATGGATTTTGCTGTATTTGCCATCTGAGCTTCTCGTGTGCTGGACAACACAAAGCAGGGCTGCTTCAAAACACAATAGTTGACTTGTTATTAGTAGCTTGTTTGTTTGTCCTCAGGCCTATTTATAAAAACAGCCCCAGGCAGGGAATTCTGCCAGCTGCCCAACCACTAAACAATTACAGATCTTTTCTCAGAGCCATGTTTTCAAATCTATGCAATAATTCAGCAGCAAACCATAGTCACTGCTCACATGTGCATGAAAGTAGCCATTCTTGTGTGTGGCACTGTTTTTGTTGGTTTTTAAAAAATAAAAACACTGTCTCAAAAGGTATCCCTGTTAATGCTGTAAAAATACAAAATTTAGCTTACAGGTATCACTGCCAGTTTAGTCAAACCAGACCCAGTAAGATATGCAGAGCTCAATAAGTCAAAGTGGTCAAAGAGATACTAATCTAAAACTGTACATAGGCTGCAAACTCATACAAGGGTTTCAAGGGACTGGTACTTATAAAGAACCAGGTTTTCCAGTTCCTTCCTGTTAGGTTTAAGAAAAACAAAGAAAAGCAAACCAAAAACACCCACCACCACCAAACCCCAAAAACAGCTCTGAGGAAGAAACTTTGTCTGATTTGGAAAGGACAGTGTGATATCTGGTTCTGTTGGTGCTATGATACTTCACAGATTTCAATTCACAAGCGTGACAGGTGGTTGATTGGGTTTGCATGGTTAGTGCTGCAATGCAGATGAGATGCACTCTTTAATTAGTGGATAAACAATTATAGGGAGCATATGATAGTCCCTTGGTGGCCAAAATGGAATAGAAGAAGGCTTAAACATTTGGATCTGCCTTTTGGCTTTGTTCTGACTGCTGCAGGAGGATTTTGTGAAAACAGCCTGATAAACAAGTCAGTAAATGCATCTGGTAAGTCTTATGAAAGGTGGGAATGTTCAAATGAGACTTTGAGGGGAAATCCTCTCCAACAGAGATAGCTTTGCACAAGGTTGGGTCACTTCTCTGTGCAAAGTTCAGAAGTCATGAACCAGAACATCTCTGCTTGGAGAATGTGGGTTTGTTAACCAGATTGGTTCTGTTTCAAGGGTTTGATATGTTCTTTCTGCACTTGAAATATGTGTCTGTGTTTGCTAGATATGACGCAAGATTTTGGCAGTTTTGCACTTGATTTATAATTTAAGCCTTAAGGAAGACCTAGAATTTGGGATTTAACCCCAAATCACCATGAAACTTGCTGGATGTTTAGATATTGGTGTTTAAAAACCTGTTATTTTATTATTTTACTTTATTCTTCCTTGGCAGTAAAACAAAGCTAATCTGCCTGGCTGCTGCCACGGAGAGGTGTGGCAGGGACAATCTGTTCCTCAGATAACTTAGGCCTGGCTTATATAGATACACCCCTGAAACATTCAATCCCTCTATTGATGTCTGAAAAATGAGGCCAATCCTGAAGTAACTTAAAAATCAACTGCTGTGCATAGGACAAGAGTTGTAAAGTCAGAAACCCTGTGTTTTCCTGTGTATATGTGAAAACACGATCTATTAAAGGTATGACAGAAGCAAAGCCATTGCATCTCCAGGATGCACAGCAAATTGTAGGGATATGGAGCATGGATGGTGGAAGTTCACAGCATCATCTGCTGCTTCTCTCTAACAGCAGCCTGGGAAGGTGGTTGAGAAAGGCTGTGTTTTAGGAAGCTTATTCTGTCCCTGTTCACTCTTCAGATTAATGAATCAAGACCAAAAATGTCATATTTGGATGTCATGGCTCAAAATTGAAGTCAACCACTACTGAAAAGTGTCTATGAAGTGTCTTGCATTAGCAGATGAGGGAGATTGAAGGAATCCTGTAGCATCTGTAGAGGCTTTTCTCATATGACTCATTTACTTTGTCATGTGCAAATTAGTATATAATATTGTATTAAGGAGCAGATGTGGATTTTAACAATAAAGTGTTAAGTTCTGCAAAGTTCTCTTTTTTCTTTATTTTTTCTTATTTCTTTATTTTTTTTCTCTTCCCACCCCCTCCCCCCACCTTTTGCCTTGTCTTCTCTTGAGTTTAAAAATGGGGAGCAGCAGAATTGTAGCTTTCAGTCTCAGTTCCTCCTTTTTGCACAAAGCCCTTGTTGGATTGCCCTGGTCTCCCTCCCTACAGATTATTCAGCCACTCTCTTTATAAAAGGTTAAGATCTGATGGTGTTGAAACCAGTCTCTTGTTTACAATCATTGCAGAACTGTAGTATGGAAATTTCCATCTGCAGCGAGATTTAAAAAAAAAAAATCCCTGCTGCTTTTGTGAACATTTGGATCCAAATAAAGAAATAGTGTCTGAATCAAGCATGTTAATTCTGATTAGCACATAGAGTGTTCAGCCAAAGAGGTCTAAGCTAATATCTCCCATCCTCTGAAAAAAATTTTGTGCTCTGCTCCTCCAGAAACCACAGTCTCACTTGCAGAGATACCTAAACTTCTCAACTCTGATAATCTTTGTATTGAGGTCATCTAAAGTGCAGTGCTGCCTTCCTTAGGGAGACATGATTAAGGTAAAAACTTACTGTCTTTGTTGCCAGCAGTGGGTTTATTTTTCTTGTTATTTAGTTCTTTCAACTGTTTGGGCAACAACGAGTTTAAGGATGTCAATACTTTTGGAGAGCAGTGTTCATAGTGCAAGATGCCTGTGATTGCAGTCTATGATTTGATTGTTTTGGGAAAGAAAAAAAAATCTGCAGCTCCTACAGGCCTTTTGAAAAAATCAGATAGTTGCTTAACTTCTCTAAAAGCAACACCAGTGTTGTCTTTCACAAGCTGTGTTCTATACATTTCCACTATTACAAGGGGTGTAATTTCACACAGAACTTGGATTTTTCCGTATCAGTTCTGAGCATGCACTAATAAAGCACCCATCTCCCTGCAGCCTCAGCTGCCTCTCCTCCCCATCCACAGCCCATGGGGTAGCAGTGTTTGCACTGGACACAGAAGAGCACACTGCTTGCATTTAAAGCTTGCATTGAAGACTGACATTTTCTCTAAACAAAGCAACAGTAATTAAATTCTGGAGGTAAGTTCCTGACAGAAGCAGATGACAAAAAGCAAATTTTATGACAAAATGCACTGTTGTGGTTTTGAGAAGAGGTTCTCTCCCAAGTTGATGCTTTTCAGTTGTGTGCATGTTCAGATTTGTCACTGGGCCAGTGTAGAACATTTGCAGTGTTTGTGAAGCTGCTGAGGGGCAGGAACTGACTGATCCCTTTCTGTGGGCTGAGTGCTCAGTGCTCACCTGAGCCCCCTTGGCCTCCAGAGCTCAGTGGTCTCAGCATCTTCAGTGACCATGTTTTTGCACGAGAGCAAAACTTGAGGGGGTTCCACTTCCTCCTATTTTGCTTTTAGGACAAGTTATAATGAATCTCCTCTTGCTTTGTGAGCCCTAACCCAAAGCAGTGCATAAGCAATAATAATCAAGGTTAATCATTCAATGCTATAGTGATTTCTATTTTCAGAGGCCTCTACCAGCATTGCTCAGTTAACTCTCACAACACTTGTGCTGTAAACTAATGTTAGGCTCATTTTTTTATGTGGGGAAACCTTTTGTTGAAGTGCAGGGCTGTGTTGGAAGTGTGGAGGAAACAAATGGTGGTATTGGGATGGACTCCAACAATGCCTTTGGGCAGAATAAGGCAGGATGCTGGGGCTTTACCTGGCAAGGGAGGAGATATGATAATACATAACCTCTGTACTTGCTGGGAAGAGCAAGCATCTCCTGACAGCATCCAGGGGGGCTGTGCTGTGTGTGTTTTCTGCTGTGCACTGACAGCTGCAGGTGATTTCCTGTAGGATAGCACAGAAAGGTGGCTGGCAGGCTCTCTGCTGCTGTGTTGATTGCTTGTAGAGGTGTTGCTCTTGTTCTCATCAACTTGCTGGTGCAGGGCACGCTGGAACAGTCGGGAGGGATTTGTCTGGGGGAATGAGGAAACACTAAAAATCAGGATCGGAATTTATTTTTAATCTGACTGCCTTTGAACTGCCAGTCTCCACGTGAAACATTATTTGTGGCACAAGGAACACGCCAGTGTTTGCTTGTAGGCTATTTTTTTGGTTTTTCCAGTCATGAGGTTCTTCCCCTGGTGGTGTCCCTGTGGTAAAGGCAGGTGGGCATTAAAAAGGAGAACATGGATATGCACATGAAATGCCAATGTGAACAGTATTCAGTGCTCACCTGGATCTCTGCCCAGGCCTGCCCTGGTCTCAGGGTGCTTTACTAGAGGGTGATCTGCAAGCTCCTCTGTGTCAGGATATCACTTTTGTGCCATTATTGAAATTGGACCATGGACTCTCCAGCTTCACCAGTAGTGGCAAAGGCAGTGAAATGGGAGGAAGGCTTCTGTATTCCTTGCTATTCCTAAAGCCATGGCTTGAAAGAACAGGAAAATCCATTTCACAGCTATTTTTTCCAGACAGTTCCATTGTTTTTGTTTGCATCCACAATCTTCCTAGTTTGTACAGAAAGAAAAACCTACAGTGAAAGAGATAATATCTTAAAAATGAGAAAAACCCACACACAGCTCTGGAGGAGATCACAAAATTTTTCCAAGTTTTATTGTTGCAGAGAGATGCACTGTAAAGTACATCTGGGTCTGCATGTGTGGTTTTGCCTGGTAAAACAGGGCTATGTTAGAGGCAGAATCCTGGCAGTGGTCAAGCCAGTGGGATTTTTGCCAGTGATTTTAATCAGAGCCAGAATTTCACCCTGGGTCTATAATCTTGTGTAATCTCCCTTTGAAGTCACATGGCTTTTTTAACCAATGTTTTGTATAACACCAAAACAATTCACTATCAACCCAATAATGTCTCCTTGCCTGGGTAACCAAAACTAAATGTTCCAAATGTATTTTCCAAAACCTGAGATTAGATTGAGTTAAAAACATTTTCCCTGCTTTTTTTGAAATATTGGCTGTTTGTAGAGTCACTTGGATGATGTGGATGCATTCTTTTAAACCCCTGGTCTGACCTCATAGCTAACCATGTGTGAATATTGAGGTTTGGGATAAAGATTTATGTAGTTCCCTTCCAACCTAAACTATTCTCTAATCTTAGAGTCCTGCTTTGGATCTTAGAGAAATACCTTTTAGGCTCACCTGTTGGTTAAGAAACTGGTAGGCTGCTGAAAACACAGTTTGTCTCATTAAAATGAATATCATTATCCACCATAGTTCCATGTAAGAATTTGAATTTTGGGTGTCTTTCTCTGCATGTTTGGGCTGCTGTAGCCAGTGACTGGCTCTGCTGAAACCTGATGAAATTCCATTTCCAGCTTACATGGTCCCAGAATTTCACTCTATCATCAATGCCACATCTGGAATTTTTAAGACTGCAGATGTGTTTTGAGCCTGCTGGACTAAAAGAGAGAAGGTGAGATGAAAATACATTCAATACAGTAGTAAAATGCTTCCATGTCAGAGACAATTAGAGGAGTATCACCCAAATCACTGTTTTGTGGTGAGAACTGTGTTATTTTGAAAGGAGTTGTTTCTTTCAGATCATTAAAGATTATGAATATTTGGAGATTTTCAAGATAAGACTGGCTAAGGCCTTGTGCAACCTGGTTGAAGTTCACTGTTGACCCTGCTTCCAGCAGGAGATGGGTCTAAAGACTTGGAAATTCCTTCTCCTTTGAATTGTTTTATGGTCTTGAATCACACACAGAACTCCTTGAATAAGCATTGGTTAATCCTTGTCAAACACAGAATATAAATTATCAGGTGATATTGCACAGGTTGTCTTTCCAGTGCAGATTGTTTTTAACTTCTGTACTCATGCAGGACTGAAAGCTGGATTTTTGATTTGCTTTAGTAAAAGTCAGAAAGTAGATCAGTGACAGAGACAACTCTTAATTCAGTGTCCTGTTGACCTGATGATACAGTCTGCCAGGGCTGAGGAATTGTAACCTACATCTGGGAAGATTTTATATTACCCAACAGCAGCATCTTAATTCACAAGTAAAATTGCTGTTGACCTGGTTTATATACACATATTTTAATTTAAAAACTGTTAAGGAAAACTTTCTGGCTGTGTTCATCCATCTGTATTGTCAGTTTAATGAGTTACCTTTTTTACCTTATAGCAATACCTTGGTGGTTTGGGGTTTGTTAAAAATAGCTGTCTGACAGTTCCTGTTTCTTTGTGGCTTCTTAATTTGTGTGATTTTTATCTTAATATTTTTTAACCTCTCATTTCCTCTCAGTTTTTTTCTTAAAAGAAAAACCTCTGCCTTTACAGATCAGTCAGGTTTGAATGAACTTGCAAGTATCTGAGTCAAGCTAAATTTGATGTAGAGCACATCTTTGTAAGCCATGAGTTTTCTTTGTTGAGGGTTAACTTTATATTACTTTGAGTTGAATGCTTCAGCCTGGGAATTGTTTCAAGTGGCAGATTAAGAGGTTTATGAAGATGTTTGTCTAAAGTACTTAGGAATGCAGGATTTGCAGTAGCAGGTGAAATAATTTGTCAGTTAAGTCTGGTAACCTGCCTGCAGCAGTTATCAGTCTCTACAGCCGTGGTGAAAATCTCTTTTTCTCGGCATCCTTTGTACAATTGGGCTGGTTACTTGTATAATGCAGTGTAGGATAACTGTGGGAAAACAGACTGTGTTTTGAAAGACTAATTAAGCTCCTTACACTGCAAATTTGACCCATATTTTAAAATCATTAATTTAGTACAGAAAGTTTCAGACTGTAAACCTGGTTTTTGTTCCCCTTCTCCAAAAAATGGACAGAAGGCTTTACCCAGTTCTCTAATTTCTCTGAAGTAATATGTGTTTTTCTGTAGAGGTCAATGTAGTTCAGAGCAAAAGAATTCATTAGGCTTAGTGATGTACCCAAGAACTACTTTAAGACAATAATTGGTAAACAAGAGATGACCAAAATTAGAAATCAGTGAATCAAAATTTGTTTTGTTGAAATAAGACCCCATTTCTAAACAAGAAGATGACCATGGGTTCAGTGTCCCCTTTTAGCATCCATCATTGGTAATCTGAGAGTTAAAATCTGCGTCTGATCTTTGGGAATTGGGGGCCAAAGGAAACATGTCCTGCTCTCATGACTGCCACCCTGCCATCCTCCACCTGCCTGAGCTGTCACCACAATGGCTTTTCCTTATTGTCACCCTGAGGAAGGCTTTCATCAGCCTGGGACAGAAAAATGAACATAGATAGCAATATAATCTCTCTGTCTACCTCCTGAATGACACCCAAACAAGAAGCTTTGGGGGTTTTTTCCCCATTCCTCTTTTACTGTCTTTTCAGAGAGTGCAGGCTGTAATCAGTCATGTGGCTTTTCTTTTGCATCATGACTGTCAGCACCTGAAGGAAAATCTCAAATTGCCAAGCACTGCTATTAATTGGACAGGTTGCTGCATGGCTGGTTGGGCATTGTACCGTGCCCATATTTCTCCAGCTAAAAGCAAAAGGAATAAAGAGCTGTGTTGAAATTGAAGCTTTACATTTTTGGCTGCTTTAAATTCTCTCTCTTCACTTCTACATTTGTAATAAAACCCTTTTGGATATAGTGTTTACTGCTTTGACACTAATCAGGGCAGTGTTTCTGTGTCTTGAAACTCGAAGACTTGCTTAATGTTATACTGTCATATTTCACCCTTGCACTCCCAGCAACTCTTTATTATATAAATATTATCACAGCAAGCCCACTGTGGTGGAACAGGGCTTTCCTCAGTGTTACCCAGACAGCGTGTGAAGGGAAATCCATAAGCAGCAGAGCAGACAAGGACAGTGCTGTGACTTGGTGTTACCCTACAGTGACAGCCAGTTCAGCTCTCCCAAATCCAGTCCTCAGCCAGTTCCCTAAGCCATGAGGAGATGAAGAAGGGTGTGTTGGCTGAGGAGCATTAATGAGTCAGGAAGCTTTTTGCTCTTGAGCCTGTGATTGACTTTATGGGCACTCTTTGTGCTGTGTTCTTACTAAACAAAGTGGAAAGTGCTTTTGGGTTTGCAAGAATGCTTAGAGGTAGCTGAAGTGTTTGATGAACAGCCTGGGTGGGATCTTAGCCTGCTAGGTGCATTTTGCAATATAAACACAGAATAAAAAGGAGATCTGATCATAAAATCTGCTTGATCTGTTTGTGAGTTGAACTTTGCATTTTTTCTGGAGCTCTCTTGCCTTCGGGTGATCCCTGGGTCTTGCTGAAGGGAAAGTTCAGTTTCTGCTAACATAACGTCATGTTTCTGGTGCCAAAGAAGAGGGGATTGTTCAGACAAGAGGACTTGAGACACAAAGGTTGGCACCTACAGGATCTTGCCCATTCACTACGGGAGAGGAGAATGGCCTAACCCCCTCTGTCCACCAATCTCACTTGAAGTTCTGAGTGCACAGGGAAAATGGAAATGTTGTGGTTGAAGGAACAAGAATCGCTATGTACGTGTTTGCTCATGTGCTTCAGGGGTTATTTTCTTTGTTAATCATGTTATTTATTGAAAACTATAGACTTTGCATGGAATTTTGTGTGTGGAATGTTGTTCTGTACCATGAATAGTTTGAATATCTAAGCACTGAATGAAAGGCAAGAAAATGATTACAAATTTGTGCTTGTTAGAATATTTTGAAGACTGTAGCGTGTGAAAGAGCTATCAGGACACTTAAAACCAGGACTATTCAAATATGTGTTTTTATATGTTATATGGGGAACCAGATCTGATGCTACAAAAATTATGTTTCATTCCTACTGTGCATTGTCAGATAGGTCATGATTGTCTGTAGTTGGAGAAAACAATTGAAAATAGAATGAATTCAGCCTTTATGAAATCAAAGCCAAGGTCTTCAGCCCCATTGGTGTGACACACCCTGGGGAAGAATTGCCTTCTCATTCTGGGTATGAGGAGATCACTCAGTCCAGCCTCTTGCATTAAAGCAGGAGAGGTGTAGCTGGACTGCACTGAGGTCATGGATGGTTAATAGGTCACAAAAATCCAGCAGGATCAATGAAAAGAGGGAATGCCTGCTTGAGCAGCACATGGTGCTCCCACAACCTACCCTCCCATCCTGGCCCTTCACACACAGATGTTCAGGTTGAAGTGCTGCTGCTGCTGAATCCAGATGGGAGGAGGAGATAATGCTACAATTTCCCTCATCCAAGACCACCCTTTCCATGAAAGTGGAGTGGGTGGGATGCTACAAAACTCCAATCCAGCCTCCAAAGCTGTCAGACCATCTCTAGCTAAGCTCTTTTTGATAGAAGCTCTTACTAGAAGGATCTACCACCTTCCAAAGCAGCAGGTTCATCACCACCCCTTGTTGTCATATTGACAGGAAATTATCCCTACTGTCCAAATTAAATCTTACTTCCTGCAAATTAAGTTGATTTATCTTTGCTCTTGGCTTAGAACTCTTGGAGAGTGTTTGACCATTGATGTGTTTATTTCTTGTCTTCTCCTTCCTAGTCTTGAAACCCCAGTTCTATCACCACAGACCATGTGTGACAATCCTCCTCTGGTTCTCTGGACTGCCCCATTTTGGAGCACTGTGTTTTGAAGGACCTCTGGACAAACAAGATCTAAAAGGGGACTCACAAAAGTCTTATGGAAAATTGCTTGTAATGCTGTCTGACAGCTCTCCCAGTGTACCCATTGTGACATTTGGGGTTTTTTTGAAGCTTCATGTCACTGACTCATGCTCAAGTAATTCTCCCTTTTAGCAGTCTGGGTAATAGTCAGCTGTTCCCTGCTTCATATTTAGGTATTTTCTCCCTTCTTACACTAATCTTCTGTAGTTTATGATGTTTCATTTAATGGATGATGGTCTTTCTCAGTTTGCAAGATCACACTGGTTACTCTTGCTGTCCTTAATAAAGCTCAGAAACCTCATTCAGTCTAAATACAGTTATTTCATAATTATTGTGAAGTATCTTCTTGAATCACTTATCCAGGTGATAAATAAAGGCATTGCCTGCAGCCAGACCAACAGTGATGCTATGCAGGAGACTTCTAACATCAGTGGCAAGTTACTGCTTCCTCTTTTGAGGTCTTTTTGAGAGGGGACACTCTCACAGTGATTTTTATCTGTACCTTATTTCTTTAATTTGGTTATGAGATTGTCCTGTGTGGGAATGTAAGAAGCTTTACAGCACTCAAAGCATATCCTATCTCCTGTTCCTTCTTGATTCACAGGCTGTTTGCTGCTTCAGATTATATTAGATTAGTTTGTGATTTATTCATAACCTACCTATGTAAGATATGTATCTTATTGACATATGGGACCAATTCATTCGTCCCCCAAAAGAATCCTAAATTACACAATAGGTTTGTGCCTCCTGCTCTGTAATTCCATCATGTAAAAAATCAAAAGTACCTGTCAGAGAGAAGAAAACTTTAATGCAGTAATTTATTTTGTTTTTATACATATTTTTGGAAGCTTTTGTTTACTGCCTGTATATAAATTGAGAAAAAAGAGCTAAAGATTTTCTCTGCAGACCTCAGTGGTCACATAGGTGACAGTGTGGCTGTAATTTGAGTGGGCAGAAACTGCTTCTCATGCTGGTGGAGAGCAGAGCATTATTTTCTTTGTAGACAGGAAAGTCTGAGAAGCTTCTATATACCTTTTTTTTTTTCTCTCATTATGTGCTTAAAAATGACCAACCTTTGTATTTTTATTACTATTTTGTATTATTGTTACCAATCTAAGGCTGTTCTGTCATGTAACACATTACATATCTAGAAATGTTCTCTGCTCTGACACCTTATAGCATCTGTGTGTAGACAATGCTTTCTTTACCACCTTTATTTTTTAATTTTTGAGTAATACAAGTATGCCACTTATAAGGTTTCACTGGATCTGTGTAAACAGAGCAAGGGTCTTGAAAAGACCTTGTTGATTTGTGACCTGGAGTGTCTGGGATGGAAACAAACGTAGAGAGGGGCTCTGGTGAACAGAGGAGAGGAGAGCAGTCCTGTGCTAAAATGGGCAAAATGGTGGGTAAAATGGGGTTTGCAGAGCCAAAATGTCACCATGGAGTCCTTCCCTGGGTTGATTCCAGCTATTTTTGATAAAAAACCCCAGAACAAGCCCAGTGCTTGGCTGTTAGTTTGAACACTGCTGGTGTGTGTGAGATGTGAACTGCAGAGCTACCCTGCCTCTAAAAGCAGCATCTTGCTAATCAAGAAGATTCTCTAAAAGCCATTTCCCAAAATCCACTGAAGCATTTTTGCTGTGTTGAATAAAGAAATAAGGAGCATGTGTACATATTCATCCCTCTGGGCAGTTTCTCAGCCTTCACTGAATTACAAGCTTTTCTTACAGTTTTTTTTTTTTTTTAAGTCCTTAATTCTCTAACAGTCCCTAATCCTCACCTTCCCAATTATCCAGGTGTGACCATTTTTCCTCGTAGAGACAGCCCTGCTAGCAATGCCATACACGTAATATTTGAACTCCTCAAAAAAAATTGCCACAGAAAGAAAAATATAAGTACAAATTCACTTCCTTGGGAAAGCAGCATCAGTGTAGGCAGTAAAGAAGCTGTTGAAGTGGAACAATGTGGCAAACCCCACGTTGATTGGATTTAAGGCTCTAATCACTTTCCCTTGCACATGAGTCTCGTATCTGTTGTTCACTTTAATGAGACTTACGTGCCAAGCCTGTGAGGAGAACTGGTCCTTAATTCTTCTCGCTGCCGACCTGTTTCATTAGGAAGTATTTCCATGGTTTTCTGTTAAAATCCCAGTGGATGCTACTGACACAGACACAAACCTGGTGATGAGGAATTCTCCTCAGACCTGGGAGCTGTGGTGGGAGAAGGGCTTGGGGAGATCCAGGGCTCGTGCTGACAAGTGTGTGACTGAAGATCAAAAGCTTGTTACCTCCTGCTCACTCCCACAGTGACTCTGGGTGAACAACTTTCTCTGCTTTTTCTTTCTTAGTTTCTAAAAAGGAGAAGCCTTTGTCCCTATCTCCTTGATGGAGCTATTGAGAGGGTGAATTAGGACATGTTTGTAGAACTCTGGGTGTGAGAAGTTTTATTTGAGTGTTACTGTGAATGTTACTCCTTAGTAACCCCACCAGAATTTCTCTGAACTTTGATGTTAAGCTTTGGCCTACAAATATTGTGTGATTCCATAAAAATGAATAGCAGGTGAGAAGCTTCACCACATTTTGCTGTGCCTTAATGAGTATATTTACAGTAATGGTCTTATAAACCCAGAGTAATTGAACAACCCACTAATTGGTCACAGCCTGGAAAATCCTAATTTGGGACCACTTTCTGCCTCCATCTGCATAACATTTTTAATTTGTGGCTCTTGATTTTCGTGCTAATTTACCCTGTGTGTTTCAAAGACTACTTCAGCCTGTTGGCAGCTCAGGAATGGGAGCAGACCTGCTGCTCCTTGGCAGCAGGTGAATGCCTTGGCCCTTGAAGAGCCGTCCAGATTCAGGTTTCCCTGGCAGCTGGCAGTTCTGCCAGGCCTCTCTGCTGCAGAGCTTTTCTGGGGGAAATTCCTAACTTATTTTCAAACTTCTGAATAGCATTTTGGCTTCAGAATTTCCTTCTGCTCCCAACACCCTGAGGGTTTGTCTACTGGGCTGCCTTGGCTCCAGAATTCAGACCTTTTTGGCGTGAAGGTGGCATTATTTAGGAATTACTCAAACCATGTAGGACAAACAAAGAGAACCAAATTACCATTTTAAGGTGTTGAGGTCCTACAGGAACGTAGGATGTTTTTGCTGGAGTTGTTCTTTGTTGCTATAATTGATGCAAATATTCCTTTAGTTTTATGTAATACTATTTGTGGTCAAAAATATTCATGGATATCAGTAGGAAACATGACCTGTGGAGATTGCTTTTGTTGGCAAGGCAGTCTCGGGGTTGCTATTGATATTAATATATGATATTTGTTGGCAAACAGTGCTTGGGGTTGTCAGTCATTGGGAGGTCTGCTGTGGGTCATTTTGGGCTTCTTGGCTCTTTCACTAACAAAGCTCAGTGTCATTTGAGATAACATTAAACTGCACTCTTCAAATTCACCCTGCACTCTTTCAAGTGAAACTGCAATTCCTGTGAGTTGAGCTGGTGACAGCTCTTCAGCAAAACCATGTATTTTGTTTTTCACTAATTGCAATGCTCTGAGATCTCCTAAGTGAAACATATTGAGTTATGTGTGGGCTGTCAATCATGTTTTCCTGTGCTCATGCTGCATTCCTACATAGAAAAATAACCTAAATTATAGACTGTCACTTCCTTTAGTAGCTCTTACAAGAAATGTGCACATCTCAGTTGCTCAACCTCTGGCCAGTAATGATGCCTATAAAGCTTTGCATGGGTGTCTGACATGTTTTTCTCAGCTTGTTTTTGTAGATATGGATGGTAACTTTGGGATTTTACCTTGTTTTTCTCATGTACAACTGTATTGGGGTGTTTGGCTTAAACAGCCATCAACAGGCAGGAAAATTCTGAGAGCATTTCTGGAATAGCTATGGGCATGTTTGTATTGCAAATAATAAATGTTGGCATTTTGGAATGGTTTTGCTCTGTTGGTTTACATCACAGTAAACAGGGGATGGGGATATGTCTTCCTGAGGACCAGTTCATCTGGTTGTGATAATTTTTCATCAGGATACAGAAGGGACTCCCAGAGTCTCTGAGATATCCTAGAAGCTCTGTAGCATTCACTGGAGTCCCCAGTAAGAGTCCAAAGGCAGGAGCACCTGGGATGCCACAGGCAAGGCCTGCAGGGGAACCTCCCCGGGTTCTGTTGTGCTGCTGGAAGGCTCAGAGTGGAGCTCAGTCAAACTTCAGTAGCTGATGACTCCCTGAGCTTTTTTGGTCCAGTTGGATGTGCAAGAGCCACTGTGTCCTTTCAGCTTTTCTGTGGGTTGATCTAAGAGATGGACTGGGGCCATGTGCTGGTTTGGGAATGCCTCTGTTGGGCTCCCACTGATTTCTTGGGCCAGGCTGCAATTATTTCAAAGCTTTCCTTTGGGTAGAGCTGGGTTTGTGGAGCAGCACACTTTGGTGATCGTGTTCTCCCCCCACAGCCCTCTAGAAATAGGTGTGTGACCTTGAGGTTTTAGCAGAGGTGGTGATGAGAAAGACTGAGATTTAACAGGATAATCCTGACTTTCAGCCCTCAAGGACAAAACACAAAATTCACTTCATAGGCTTGATCTACATGGCAACAACAATGACACTAAGCAAAGACGTGATAATGCTGAAATATGTGCTTTTAAGGATGTATTTGGAGCAAATTGTGTCTTATATGTGAAACTAGAGTATGAGCCTAAGAGAACAGGTATCTAATGAGGATGAAGGTTAAAGACTGTGTTTTGTATGTATGTTAGTTGGCTGAATAAAATTATGAAAAGGCAGAAGTAAGAGGAAGCAAAAGAAATGACAATAAGAAATGCAGGCAAATATGTTATTGCCAAAAATCAGCCAAGTTAAATTGATTGCGTTGTATCAATAGATTAGCTAAATAAAATTAAGTATTCCCTAAAGTTACATGATTTAGGAAACTGCAGTGCATCATAACCAGATGAAGACAGTTTTTACATACCCACTGCTGGTTAAGGAAAGAATGGCAATGCCAAGATAACTTTCTTTAATATCTGGAAAAAAGTCCTGTATGATGCTGCTTGGAGATATCTACTTTTCCATTGGGAGAAAAATTATGTGCTTGCAAATGGAGTAACCTAGAACAGAAGACATGTTCCCAAAGTAATAATACAATTTCTTAAATAATTGAGAAATACTAAAAAAAATTAATTTGAAAAATTAAAAAAATATCTGTAATATTCTTTTTAAGAGTTTGTAAGAACCACAATAGATTTATAAGACAATTGAAATATGGGAAAGGAAAAATAAAAGGGATAGAGACAAGAGGAATCAAAGCAAATTTATTCCTGTGTTGTTTTGGGGTCCCATGCTTCTCTCTTCTGTTGGCTGTTTGTTTATCTCATCTTGTTCCTTCAATGAAAACACCAAATCAGAAAGTTTTGGTTAGAAGAAATAGCAACAGAATATCAAAATAACTTGAAATGTAACAGAGGTTAGTACAGTTTTGGGATGACACACCATTATCCTAGGCATATTGTGGATTTTTTTGCCCAAGGTACAGTGTGCAGCTCTTCTTAGAGGATCTGGTGTGGAGCTGTGAACTTTGTGCTGAAATGTTGTACAGCTACAAAACTGGGCCTAAAAAGCTGAAGTTGCTGAGATGGCTTGGGTTGAACCTTTCCATGTGTTTGATATCAATCATGATCCCCTGAGTGTGGAGAAGGCCATTGCAGTGCTCACTGGGACAGCATGGGATGTGTCTGACACGTGAGGAAGCAGCCGGGTAGTGCTGTTCAGTGCTATGGGCTGAGGGAGAGGGATTGGGACAGGCTGCCCTTCAGTGCCTCTGGGAATGTCTACATTAAAAAAAAAAAAGATACTGTGTCCCCTCAAAGTGGGGAATTTCAGCTTCCATTCCCTTTCACCATGAGGCTCATAAGCTCATGGTTATTTTTTTTGCTGAAGTAAACTGGTAAGCGATAAATCCTCTGCATCTTTTTTTCTTTTTTTTTCAGCTAGCTGACAGCTGATTTCCTTCCTCTTTCTCTTTGAAGATCTGACCTCTTCTTTTGTAGTTGTTTGTTGAGCTGCTGGCCCAAGGTCTGGTACAGTTCTCAAACCTTTGCAGCTCTGTGGTTCCAGACCTTATTCTAAGATCTCAGGAACTGCGAGCTCACGCCAGAAAGTAAACAGCTCTAACAGCAGTACAAAGAGCAGGGCTCGCTTTATTCTTTTGCACACAGATCAGTGATTGCCAAATATCCGTGTCAGGTTTGGGGCCTGAATGGCTTGAGTTTGTTTGAGATTTCAAACAAAAACTGTTCAAGGTTAACAGTGCAAAACATGTATCTGTTTCCAGTTGTTGTCTTCACCAACCTTTTTGCAGTGCTTTGAGCTTCCTCTTTGGTCTTCAGGAGTTAAACAAGGACTTCTCAGTGAGATAGAATTCCTCAAGCAGAGAGAAACAGGAGGCAGAGAAATCAAATAGACTGGCTTTGCTCTCAGTGCCTTGCTTTTGGCTGTCATAAACCATTTGTGTAAGCATATTTGTCTTTAGTGGTTAGGAAAACCAACTCTGGGGTTGCTTTAGTTGGCAGAGGTACCTATCTGTAGAGCACATGCTGTGCATTGTGTATGCCTAGTGCTGTTTTATGGACTATTACAAATAAAAGAGAATTTGTTTGAATTTCCTTAAATGCTTCTGTCTATCCCAGTCCAAATTCATCTATAAGGCCTTTACATAAGAATATGCAGGAAGTGTTGAAAGGATATTGGTAAGGTTACAAAGTCAGTGCCTCAAAAGCTAGGAAATGTTTGGACACAAGTAGCTTGTCCAGCTTCAATTCCTTTCTTTTCTACAGATCCATTGGGATGCCCTTCTGTAAGCCTGTAACATACCACTGGAGCTGTGCTGAGATACCCTGCCAGTCCTTCAGCTTTGGCCTCTTGTTGACACCTGCCTTCTGTCCTTTCTCTGGAGAGGCTTTGTCAGTCACAGAGAGTAACAGATTTTCTGCCAAAAGACTCCAGGCAAATTGGTGAGGTGTTCTCTGTAGAGTGCAGGCCATGTGTAGATGCTGTGGCTGATGTCAGCCTTGTGTGTGCACCAGTGTGGTCTCAGGTGCCAGTAAGGACCTCTGTTTAGCCCACTGAATGCCACCCTTTGTGTCTATTTACTGTCCTGGGAATTTAAACACTAGGTCATCTGTAGGAACTTGTGGTGAGACACCTGAGCTTAGTTGACTGCTGCCCATAATGTCAATTTACCCAGTCCTGTTGCTTTCTTCAGGAGGACTCAATTTTGCCTAATATTTGGAGGTGGGCAAGTAAGGAAGTTTCTTTTGCCCATTCCCAACAAAGCTCTCTCACATCCTATGCCTTCAGTCACTCTGCCCTGTCTCTACCTCATGACTGCTTCTTAATCCCAGTTTCCATTCTGTGGATGTCTGAACCCAATTTCAGTCTCCTTGTCCAGCAAATTTTAGATTCTGTCCTCTACCTCTCAATCCCTTGCTCCTTTTGAGACATTCCCAGATACCACAGCTGCTTACTAGTTGGTCTGGCCACATTATCTCCCACATTTCCTCTCCTCTTATTTCAAGGATGTCAGTTGTTCAGTCTCACTGCTGCCAGTGCCTGTCCAGTGTAAGTGTCAAAATCCCTTTATAAAGTAGCTGAATTTACTGCATTTTTGTAAGGAGAACAGAAATGTTTGCCTGACGCAGTCCACCCTGCCAAACCAAGGTGGAGCTAGAAATCTCCCTTTAAAATCCACCAGAAAATTGTTTCTTGTACAGAAATGACATATTTTCTGCAACATTTTTTTAGGAATGGTTTAAATATTTTGGCTGAAGTTTTCTCAGATAGTTCCTCTTCGGGGCAGATGCGGCTTTGGAAAATTTCTGCTCTTTCTCATTACAGTTTGGCAAAGCTTAAAGGCAACTTAAAACAGGTTGTTAAAATAGCAATTGCAAAATACTAGATTCAGATGCAATCCTTGTTTTAAGC
The DNA here is from genome assembly GCA_013398175.1 of Climacteris rufus. Classification (NCBI taxonomy): domain Eukaryota; kingdom Metazoa; phylum Chordata; class Aves; order Passeriformes; family Climacteridae; genus Climacteris; species Climacteris rufus. Next base: position 175,284 of record VZRZ01007432.1, on the reverse strand, counting down.
ATGTGGCTGTAGCTGAAGCCATACATCAAGTTTATGACTTTACAACTGGTTTTGTAAGGTATTAGAGGAGCTGACTTGCTGTGCAGCTTTCTGAGTAGCTGGCACAGAAACTGCCTCTTGGTGATTTTCATAAACTGAAGAAATTTAGTAGTGGGCTAAGATCACTATGGACTGCTCTGTATTGTCCTGTTACTTCATTTCCTCAATGCAAAAAAAAAAAAAAAGAAAAAAAAAGACATTAAATTGGCCAGAGAGTTTAGCTTAAGCTGCTGAATGTTTGTGGTTACCTCTGGAGGAACAAGCTGATCTGGTGGTTGCTTAGGACAACAAATTGAGTGTCTGAAAAAGATCTGTGTGCAGTGGCACTGGTTGCCATGAACATGTTGTTGTGGATGTGTTTGAGAGACAGAAACCTGGGGATACTTCCCTGAAGTGCTGTGTTTGCTTTTTGTTCCATGTGGATGACTCCAGTTCTTTCCAGGAGCTGCTCATCTGTCAGCATTGGTAGTGGCCATCTCCAAAGGTTTCATTCTGCAGGAATCTGCAGAACCTTTATGACACCCCATACACAGGGACACACTGCAGTCCCTGTCACAGCTGCCAATAGACTGTCTTGGAAACCTAAGGACACCCCCACAATGTGTTACAGGAAAGGGGCTGGAGTGATCAAGAGTGTTACCACCTTTTTATTTTGAAATTTACTACCCCAGCAGGAAGAATTTGTTAGATAATTTTCCGAGGTGGCCCTGGAAACAGGACCACACATAAAAAGATGAAAAACAACCAAACAAAGCACAGTCACGCTGAGGGAGGAAGGAAGGAAATAGAGGAAATCCTTTCTGTCCCAAACACCTCCACTTGTTTTAACCTCAAGCATGTGAATCACCTTTTCTTCTCTCAATGATCCAATAATCAGTTCATGCAAGAACATCATGCTTGTCCTTTCAGTGCATGAACCTCAAACTCTAGCACTGAATTAGATAAATCTCTTTATTTTTGTAAAATTGAAGTGAGAAATGGATTCAGAAAGGGTAGCCGTGACATAAGCTAGTGGATGTTGCTGATGCTCAGTTTTCTCTGAATGGTTCTGAATCACTTGTCTGGGCAAGCTGTGGCTTGGAAGACCACAACTAAAATGATCACAGGCAGATTAAGGCTAAGACATTTGGGGGGATACTGGCTGGACTGCCTTTCAGCTGGGATGTAATCTAGAGTCTGACATGACATCTGGATCATCATGGACTGGAATAGATGTTGGACTTGGCCCTGTGGGAGGACATTCCAACTTGGAAATGCACTGCTAATATCTCTGTGGTGGTAGGAAAAAATAACAGACCTCAGCGTTCCTGTAGGCGGCCATAGAGCACCAAACTGCACTCCTGTCAGTGTTAGAAGGTGCCCAGGATCCCTCTTAGGACAGGATGCCTGTTAGGAATAAGTTTGTACAGAAGAAAGGGGAATAGTTATTTTTCTTGACTAAAAATAAGCCCAGTATTGAGCTTCATAGTGCATTTAAATATAGTTCCAGTCAGTGGCCACTTCCTTCCATGACCTTGAAATCTAGCATTTGAAATGGTGTTTTCCAGGCAGTTAGAGTGGTTTAATTTTCTTCTTCCAGATGCTTTCTGCTTCTCTTCTTTCTGCCCTAGAACAAATAAACCAAAATAGCTCCATATCTACTGATGCTTGAGATGTTGTCATGTATTACACAAAAATCTGACTTCACAGCCTAGCTTCCAAAGGCAATGCAAGATTGCATTTCAAAGTTCAAGTTAGATCTATTTCTCTTATTCCTTTCCCAGAAACAGTGTCTGCTGACAAACTTGCAGTGGAAATCTGTACTGATGCTCCTAAGAGAGGCAATCAGACTCTCAACACCAAGGAATCAATTCTGTATGGAAAAACCTTGCAGAGAAAAGCTTTAGCTGAGGTGGAAGCCAGTTTATTTCGTGTCTGTGTGCTGGCAGAGTTTCAGCAGGAGGTCCCTGAGGACCTCCTGTAACTTGTTACCCAGGCATATTTCAGGAGCATTAGAGTGGAGAGCTGAGGGACTGAGAAATCTGTTTTCAAAGGCTGCTTTGCAATCAAGAGAGGCAGTGGTCCTGCAGAAACAAATATCTTGAGCTGTACGTGGATGGAAATGTTTATTCTATTTTAGGACATTGTAAGTGGTATATTATGCCACACTCATAATGTTTTCATTTCAAGTGCTAGGAGGGGGTAGTCCCAGGAGTATTTTGTAGCTGCGATTCGTCCTTTTTTTTCTTCCAAATTAGCAAACAACTTGTGCATTCTTAAGAAATTGCTGCTAATAGTAATTAACATATCCCAAAGTAAATAAAATTCACTTTCCAGAATATATTACTGGGCTGTAGGGGGAAATTATCTTTGGCAGGAGCACTACAGAGGCATCCAACAACAAGGACAAGGTTGAAAGACTTTCTGGAGTTTTTTGCTTAGCCCTCAACCACAGGCTGTTTGTTGATTAAGATCCAAAGCTGTTGTTTGTCATACTACTGGTGTTGTGGCCAAATGATCTCTCGGGTTTCTTGATGTTTCCTTGTTTAATGCCATATTATTAACTTTATATCATAATCTCAGTAAATGATACTTGTTACTGTATGTTGTTCTGTTAAAAGACCTTTGGATAAAGTATAGTTTAAAGAAACAACAAAGAACAGCCAGAAGGGGAGAAAAGAAAACAGAGAAGTTTTTAGAACAGCCATTAATGATTTTTCCTTTTCATGATAAATACAAATAAAGAAGGGTTGTAGTTATACCTGCTTGTTCTAAACTGGTACTCCTGCATTTTGCAAATGTGGCTGCACAGCCAGGTGTGGAAAATTGATCCTTGAGGATAAATCAGTGGAAGTGTTATTAGATCTTATCCTAGGTCTATTAGGTCTCATTAGCTCTGCCAGAGCAAAACATAATTTTGCCCAGGACCATGCAGGAAATCAACTCAGAAGTTGGGACTGGGACCCACATCCACCATGCTGTTCCCATTGGAAAATGTGTATAGGCTCAAAAGTACTAGAAAACGAAGAAAAAGACATTTTATCAAACACATGAGAATGTGCTTTGAATTACTGAATGTTGCCAAGAAACAAGATTTCAGTCTCTAACCTTCAGAACAGATGATCCTGCTGTTCATGGGATGTGTTCCTGTTCAGAAGCTGCTCTGGTGCTGATAGCTGGAGGAAGGTGGTTGGGCACTCACAGGGGGATTTCTGCAAGCTCCAAAGCTTTGGGACTTATGTTACCCAAAGCAGCACTGTGACACAGTGATTAAAATAAACATCTTGTAAATGTGGTGTTTTGAGGTATGGAAATGGTCTTTCCAGGAGATTTTCAAGATGTGACTGGACAGGGTGCTGGATGATCTCATGTAAGCTCCCCATCCATGAAAGGTTGGACTGGGGGATCTTTTGAGGTCCTTTCCAGCTTGGGCTGTTCTATGACTTGGGGAAAATTGGATCAAATGGCTTGATCTTTTTAATTGATATGACATAATTAACATTCTGTTTGCAGTCTTCAGTATTTTTACAGCATAATTCATAGAATCTTCCCAAAACAGCTTTGGGGCTTGTGGTGCTGTCCCCAGTTGAGACTGGGATATTTGGGGCAGGTTTGGAAGGCCAGGTGTCTGGGGAAGATGACTGCAGTGTGAGGAGTCAAACAAGTGATGCTTTGTGTGTAGGTTGTACTTGTCACTGCTGTTTTATTTGTGGGTTTAGGTCAATATTATGTCAAATGTACAAAGTTTTTAAAAATCATTTATTTTTCTTCCAGTGTTACAAAATGCTGGAAGTATATTAAAAAAAAACAACTCTTCTTTAACTTAATTAAGATTTGATTGAGAGAAAAGACCCATCAGCCTTCGGGGCTTGATGGAGTTTATTCACTGGGAGTAGAATGTGGATACTCTGCCAACCTCAACCACAAAGTCATCCTTCATCATTTAAAATACAGACACAACAGGGAGGCCATGGAAGGTGGGAAGAACTAAAAATATTCACCTGCAACAGTAGTTTTTATGTATATATCTGTATTTATATGTGTGTGTGTGTGTGTGTGTGTGTGTATTTTTTCAAATAGGTGTACATTTATTCACACACATTATTACTCCTATTAATCAGGATCAGGGTATGTGTAAATTGAATGACAGTTTACATCCTTTTTTTATAAGGTGTAAAGGTTACAGCCTTTAAAAGGCTTCCCCTTTTAAATTATTGCATGAACCTCTTAAGGAAAAAAGCTTGTTTTATATACATGCCTTAGTGATTGCTTTGTGTGCAATGTTGTCTTACCTTTAAAAAACCCAAACTAACAGAAAAACAAACCAAAACCAGAATACTGAAGAAATGGGCATAGGTGTTTCTTCTGACATGATCATTTGTATTGTATTTGTTTTTTTTTAAATTTTTGTTGGTTCTTTATTAGTCGAGTTCTTTAAAATCAAGTTGCATTCACTTTTCTTTAGTCAAATTTGGTTTCCAGGATGTATTGAAAGTGCTGTTATCTGTGGTGAGAGTCTTTGAGAGCACACTTCTTTTTCCGGTGTGGGTAGATTATTTTAAATTATTATTTACATGGCAAAATTAGGAAGTAAAACATTGTATTTGTTGTGCTCTTACTAGTTTTTTTTTTGTTTTTGTTTTATTTGTTGTTTGTTTGCTTGCCTTTTTTTTTTCTTTCTTTTTGTAAATAAGTCCCTGTGGTGGTAATCAAATATTTCATCTTAAAATAACTTCGCTCTCACTGGGTGCATCCTATATCCAGAACTGCCTCTGCCTGTTCAATAAACACTGAATTTTACCATAGATGGCATCTGTTTTGAAGCTCGTTAGCACTGTGGCACAGTGGAACAGTGGGGCTTTGCCCCTGAGCATCCTGCATCCTTCTGGGTTGGGGATGTTGGCTCCTCTCACGGGAGGGTCCCTGAGCTGCAGCATCCACAGAGGGCACTTGGTGGCCACCAGCCCTGAGTGGTGTGTGCTCTGTGCTGCTGTGGTGGATGAAACAGCTCCCAGGGAAATGGCCCAGCTGTATTCCAAAAAGCCCTGTGCTTCTCTCCAGTCTGAAAGTCTGCTCGTTTCAGTAGAAATTAGCAGCATGCTGTGGATGTAAATATTCCTAGGGTGTTAATGCCAGCCCACAATGTTGGTGTGGCTCATACCTGTTACATTCAGCCCCAACTGCTGCATGTCTCTAAATGACATTGAGTGGATAAACTCATTTACTTTTTTTTTTTTTAACTGACTAATTTTCTTCTGGTGAATTTGTAACTCTGCGTCAAGTTTCTGCACCACAGTGTATTTAAAAGTATTACTTTTCTGGCAATGCTGACCTACTTTAAATGCTGCAAGGTGCTGTTACCTCCTTTTTTTTTTTTTTTTCAAAAGCCAGTTGATACCAGCAGAGATCTTTGTACTTGAGCTTCTAAACCTTTGATGACATTTTAACTGTTCATTCCTGTACTCAGGCAGCCACTTTATCCTTTTCTGGATGTGCTCTTGCTTCAATTCAGAGTTAATGGTTACTATTTATTGCATACCTGCAAAAGGTAAAACCTCCATCCAGCCAAGTTGTACGTGCACAGAGTGCCTCAGAAAGCCCAGAACCCCAGACATGAAGAACACGGCGTCCACAGCCAGGCTCTGCAGGGCTGGGAGGAGCTGGGGAATTTACCTGGGCCCTGCAGGCACGGGGACAACTTCAATGAAATAACTCAGCATTCAGCACGACAGTCCCGAGCAGAGGAACCTCAGTCATGAGGTTCAAAGAAAATAAAACATGCTGGGAGCGTGCAAGAGCATCTTAATTCCTGGATAGTTGTGCTGTGATGTTATTGTAGCAGGATGTTTTCTTTTGGGTAAATAATTAGTGCTCTCCACAGAGCTGCAGATGTAGCATTATATGTGCTCAAGTACAATCTCTAAGCCAGTCTTAAAATGTTTCAGACTGCTCAGGTGTGGCTTGGTTTATGTGGAGCCGATTACCATCAGCTTTTTGTCCTTCCTGCCTCGCTTTTCCACCCCGTTTCCCCGGCATTTTTGGCACTGACTCCCCCGTGCCCCTCGCTGCCACAGCCCCCAGGAGCAATGTGCATTGCCAAGGGAGAGAGCACAGGGCAGCCCAAAGGCAGACAGCTCCAGGAGGCAGCAGCACAGCTCAGGCATTTCCATTCCATGTTGCCATTGCTGTGTCCTCATGGAAGTGCTGGTCCTCAGAGATCCCGCTCTGGGACCAGTGAAGCTCAAAGTCATATTGCAGAATTCACAACAGCCTTCACACACAGATATACAAGGAATTTATGCTGAGGCCTCTGGTTGGAGCTTTTAGTCACAACCCACCAAATCCTACTTCCCCGTGGTTTTCTCCCATTTTTAGCTGCTGCAGTATCATCCTTCTGTTGTCTTGTGGGACTGTTTCTGGCCCACAAAGGGTGTTTCTCATCCAAGCTCTTAAGGGATGCAGTAGAAGCAAGGTAAGCCCCATCCTGTGTCTTTGAAAACTTTTAAAATTCAGTACCTTTGTTAAAGAATCAAAGCAGTGGAGGCTCTGAGCTGGCCCACAGTGTCTAAATCAGGTCATCCTCGATCACCCATTGCTACTGATTCAAAACCTCTCAGAGCATCACTGATAGCAGTGTCACAGCCCCTCTGAATGCCTCAGGCAAGGCTAAATGAGAGGCTGCCAAGTCACCACCAAGTCTCTGACATTAATTTTCCTCTCTGGTTTATTCATCTTCAGAGACCAGGCCATCTCTAGGGGGCTTCACCCCCACCATAGAGGTTTATAGTGCTACAGAAAAGTCTCCAGCCTTTTCCTCCTCACCTTGATACAGGAAAGAGGATCCATCCCTCCATCTGTGAGCTCCAGACAGGGACACCAGGTGGGAAGGGTGGGCTGCATGTAGAGCAGCCTCCAGCACTGCCTTTGTATGAGCACCTCATCATTCCAATATCACTTGCAGTTGGGTATATATGCAAATACAGAGGGAAACCCCACTCTGTTGGAGTCCTGCTGAAGAACTCTTCATACTGCTGTGAGAATGCAGCTATCCTGCTGGTGGTATCCTGGCTGAGGCATCCCTGGTGCAGTGTGATCCATCTTCCTTGCAGAGGCTGGCAGGGTGCTCCCTCCCCTAGGAGAGAGGGGTGCTTGCTCACTGGGGTTTGATGTTTCTCTCGTGGATGTTCTCCTTCTGCCTTGTCAGCAGTGAGTCAGGAATCCCTTGGTTCATTGCTTGGTAGATCGTGCTGAAAAATTGCAAGGAAAAAGCTGTGGCTGTTTGAGATGAATAAAGGAGTGAACTGTGGATTTTGTTTGTCATGGGAGATTTTTCTCTGCTCCTCTCTCTTTCCATTTTGTACCATCTCCATCACCCTGCTTTGCAGTTTTGCCTCATTTAGGGGGGTGGACTGCACAGTTCATCCCTACTTATTCTTGGGGCTTAATGCTTTTTTTTTTTTTTGTACTCCCTTTTCCAACTCTTGCAGATCACATCTGCCCTTTGCCAAACATCAACACTTGAGAGAATACTTTAGGGTGTTCTGCCAAGAGCTGGTGTATTTTATGGTGCATTTCAGGTTTTTTTCTCCCTGTTTCATCTCTCCCTTGAGCTCTGCTGGTCTCCCAACTGCTGTTGTGGCTTTTCCTGCCCTTCAAGGAGTTGCTTCTCTCGTGTGAGCATTCCCCAAGTGCTTTGGCTTCTTGGCTGAAGGCTGCACATCTGTATTGCTTGTTGCTTTTGGTCCCTGCTCCTTGTGCTCAATAGGAGTGGGGATAGGGCAACCATGAATATGGAGACTATGTTTGTTGTATAAATATGAAAAATCTTTCTTAATTACACACTGGACAAAAGCCCTGCCCTGCCATGCAGAGCTCTGGCTTCAATAATTGCTATATCTGCTGTGTTCCTAAGTGGTATCTTCACAGACAGAAGCTCCATTGATTTCAAGGGACTGTTTGCCTCATAAGAAAAAGGAAACTGTAATGGAAACAGGCCCTATGAACTCATCTGATTTATGTAGTACTTACAAAACCACCAGATCTTTGTGGAAAATTATAGAATATAAATAACAACAACCAATAGCCAGACATTTTCAGTCTCCTCTGGGAAATTGTAGAAGGTTGTTGAACTGCCAGTTAGAAATGTATGATACTTTAGACTTGTACTTGGACCAAAAAGATGAAATAGAGTTGGTGTTTTGGAACAGTTCAAGGAAATTGTGCAGGAATTATGTGCAGTCAAATCTGAAGCTGATTGAGGGTCTGGCTCTGAATTTTTGAAAACCAGAATCATTAAATTCTTCAAATGGAAAAACAAACCAGTACAACAATGTCTGTTTCAGCTGAGGAAGAAATTCTGTAGCTTTATGCTGGTGAAAATGTGACAGTCATAAATTTGCTTTCCTCAGAGTTTGGTCTTTGGGCCATAAGTGAGTGTGTGTTCCACTGTCCAAGGCACAAGCAGATTTTGATTTATTTTCCCTCCAGTGTTACTGCCTGGTAAAGTGTGAGAGTCCTACAGTCAGTTCAAATATGTGAGTGATCTAGAAGTGCTCTAAAAGGAACTTTTTAAAAAGAAATGTATTTATAAAATGAATAATGACGGCTGAGCTTGAAATGCAGGGATTTGAAATTTGGGGAAAAGAATTTAAAACATCTGAAAAATCTATTGTCATGGAAAGTTGATTATATAAAGCATTTTCTGGAAGCTCCTGAATTGTCATTAATATATAAGGAAGCAAGGAAATGGCTGGAATTTTAGATCTCTATTCTCAGAGACTCCTAGAACTTGTCAATAAGGTATGGTTGAAAACATCATTAAATAATTCAAATTAATTGAATTTGTCTGATTTCCCCCATTGCACCATCTTGTGCACTAATTCACTGCTGCCCTTGGTCCCTGAGCCTCAGCATCTCTGGTAGAGCAGGTGCACTTGAAATCCACGTTTGAAACAAGGTATTTATTCAGAAATTAATTGTTTTTTCTCAGATCTTCACTGATTGCTTACACAGCCACATATGAAGTCAGGTATTCGATCTGGAAATATTTAATAGAGAATACAGAAATATTTACATAAATGTGATTTGGACACCTCAGTCCTGTAGGTTCGAGAATATCTTGGCCTTCTTTGGCAGGACACACCAACATAAATGTGAGTAGTCATTAAATAATGGTAAGAAATGACAGCAATAAAACCTCCCTGCCTATTTTTCATTGCAGAAGGGTGAAAGAAAATGGCAAATTATTCAATGTTTTTAATGGTTGTCAGAAACTGGACAGAATCCAAAAACTAGTTCAGCAAATATTTATGAAATGGTGTCTAAACCATTAACTGTTCTGCTTATCTGAGATGTAGTTGTGCAATCTGTTTCATACTCCTTATCCAAAGGTGGGGGAGGGAAAGGCATGTTTTTGGGGTAGAATTTGTGCCAAATCAGACTTTGAGACCCGAAACAGTTTTTAAGACTAATTTTTTTAAAAAACACCTTGTTAGGTCTGGATGATTCTTGAAATTGGCTACATCAAATTGAGCCATGTGAGTGATTTGAAAGGGATGCCTTAGGGATATGGGACATTTTCCTGGCTGTTAATGCCCTTTTTTTTTGATCTGATCTCTAATCAGAATAATCCTTAGAAGTTAACTATAGAGAGAAGCATTTGACCTGAACTGTGCTTTGCACTCTGGTCTGCAGAACCCTGTTTATACCAATATGAATCCAATCTTCCCTTTTACCCTCTCTAGGTCAGCCACAGATCCCTTCCTTTCTCCTACAGCTCAAGTAGGAGAGACACAAATGTGTTTTGCTTGCTCCAGCTGGTTGACTGGTTTCTCTGGTACCCCTGATACAGAATTTAAGAGGAAGCTTGTTTATTTGCCTAAACTATTTGTACATTCTGCATGCATAAAATATTCATTTATCTGGGGAAAAATCTTCTAAACACGAAATATTTGTTCATTTCTGTCTTAAAAAGGGCTGCCAGTGATCTTGTCTTAAAATGATTCAATATAGCTGCCATTTGTGAGTGAACACCATGTACCATTTTCAGCTTTTTTGCTCCCAGGGGACCTGTGTTGTCAGAGGCACTCAGCACACCGAAGGAAGGGAGAGCAGTGCATGGTTCCTGGGATGTTCTGTCTGCCTGGCACACGAGGGGTGTCAGCTGGACCTCATCTCTGTTGCTGCTGAGGAAAATGCACTGCCCAGCCTCAGTGATATTTATTATTTGATGCAGACAGAATTAAGGGCAGTGTTGGCTGCACCCAGTGGCAAAAGGGTGCAGCATCCTGCAGTGAATGGGATGAATAGACTGAGAGTGGTGTGTCAGCCAAGCCCACTTCACTGATATAATGATTTAATGACCAGGAGTCCCTAATTAAAGCAAACCCTCCATCTCAGAGAGTATTCCAATAGAGCACCACAAATGGTATTTTGAGATGACCAAGAAAGGATTGGCAACGCTCTGTGGCTCAGAATCTGGCCACCTGTTTTTCCAGAGAGTTCACTGCACAGTATTTTGATGCCTCTGTTAAAATACTGGAAGCTGCAGAGATGTCCTTTCTGCCTTTTGCTTTCCTTTGCTTTGTTCTAGCAGAGGTGACCTCATCTGAGACAGCCTTCGGTAGCATCTTGGCCAAGGACGTGTCCCCATGGTCTGGGGAGTGATTTCACTGCCAGCAAAGGCAGTGAGGCTGCTTGGTGGAGTAATCAAAGCTCAGTGTGCTTGTAAAGAGGGATTTGTCTTCTTGATGAAGAAAACTCAGATTCCCCACCATCCCTCAGCTCCTACTGGGAGAGTTTGCATTGCTATGCTAAGCACTTGCTCATGTGATGCCCTTTCAAAATAACAATTATTTTTTTTTTTTTTTAATTTTGATGGTGATACTCTTGATGGCTATACTTTGTGCTCAGGCACTGTATTTTCCCAGTGAGATCTTTATAATAAATTAAAAAGTCAGCCAAGTCATTCCCCGTTCACGCTGCAGATGAGAAAACTTAAGCCCGGAGAAATAATGTGACTTTTGTGCAGCTACCGAGTGGTTAAGTGGGGAACAGAGCTGTTATGGAGACTCCAGCCTTGAAAATGCATTGGCTGCTCTGTGCTGCCTTCGCCCAGGTACTCGATACTGATGCAGCCGCAGCCTCCGTTATCTGAAAGTTCTGCTATAGAAAACGGGATCTTTTTTTTTTATTATTAT